>JAZDUH010000145.1:15260000-15720000 GCA_036419115.1 Scarus forsteni
GGTGTTTCGTCACGGTGTTCAAAGACCACAGACCTCCGCTTTCAGTGTAGGCTCCTGCCACACATCCAGAGATGTGGTGCTGCTGCGGTCCCGGTTGTCGTCGGGGGTTCGGGTGGGAGCATGGTGGAAACGAGAGACGAACGGAACTGGGAAATACGTGGCGTCTGTTGGCAGCTCAATTTTGAAGCTTTGTGTTTTTGCGCTTTGCATGTGTGACTCCAATACCCTGACTCCCATCGTGCAAAAACTCTTGCAAAAAATGCACCGTGGCTCGTACATGCCTGGTACCGCTTTTTAGCCAGACATGCGCCTGCTCTTAAACATCCGGTGCAACCACATCACCGTCTTCTTAGTTCCGCTTATTGTTAATACGCCGATGTTCCCATGAGAGTAAATCGGTGAATTATTTTTGAAAAACAGATAAATGTTACTTAATATTTTTTTAGTTCAAACTAACATAAATCTTACTAATGTGTTGAAATTTTTAAGACTTTTGAAAATTGGATTTAAGACATTTTAATGCCAATTAAGGCCTTATTTTTAGAATATTGAATTTAATGACTTTAAGACTTTTTAAGGATCATGGGACCCCTGTAAAACTCCCAGTGACAGTTATCCATATATTGCCCAGCCCTAACAGAGACTTGTGACAGTATGCAGTCCTACTAAACATGGTCAATAGAATATAAGAGAACAGCATTTAGTAACAAGTGGCACATTTTTTAGCCCATACTTCAAACAAGGAAAAAGCAAAAATGCAAAAACTCTGACCTCTGATGCTGAAAATATATTCTTGTGTGCTGCTAACATGTCTATGCTTCTATTGAGATGATGTATTGATTGGCAAAGCACATTCTTCCCCAAGGTCTCATGGTAGTCACAATGGTAGCGCTCCTTCGTCCAGCCCCTCTGTCCATCGGATCGTCTAGCAGCACCTTTATCTCATCCTCACCTTCACAATCCTTTCGCCTTCGCCGTCGAGACCATCTTCTTACAGGCTCTGAAACACAAAAGCAAAGGGCCAATAAAAATACTGTGTGTAGTAGGCAGTTCATATGTGCTATTTGTAATATTGAAGTGTGTGTTTGAGTGAGTAGAGAAATACCTTAATCTCTGTACTCAGTGTCACGAACCAGGAGGTCAAGATCAACTCTTCTTCTGTCTGCACTGCTTGGTTTTCGGTCTCTGTTCTGGCTGAAAGTAGGAAAGAGGAACAGAAACAGAGGGATGGTTTGAGAGAGGAGTAGAAAAGGAGCAGGTCAAGACATGGGTAATTTTTTTTGTGAAACACAACAAGCATGTTACAGTCTCTTTATTCTACAATCCACATTGTTTGAAGTTACCTTTTCACATTATGAATGTATCTTGGTGTGTTATTTGTTGTACAGGGCTCCAGATCAGCAATGGTTGCTTTTGCAGCGACTCTTGGGACACCACAAGCATATTTAGCAAACCACATCAGAGTTTCTCTCTATACTATTACCTGATCAACAAACATCTGCACTGAAGAAAACCTGCAAGTAGTATTTAAATTGTGCACTGTCAGACAGATGCACACAACAAGGTGCATACTATCACCACAGTCATTTATTAACCACTACTTTTTAGAAAGAGATGAATTGATATGGTTAACTAGACATTAAAAAAATAATAATCAGGGCCATAGGGAAATTTATTCTCCAGTCCACATCTAGAATTACCCATCTCTTCTGTCTCATGACTGCAGACGAGCAGCTGAGGTGTTCATGCCACAAACTTCTTCTTTTTTATAACAACAGCATACATGCCCACCATCCACTGCTGTAGGCTTATTTTAGTGGGTAAACTCTGACATTATGGATGATTGTCCATACACTGAAGATATTTTTGCCACATTTTCACCTGATTTATACACTGTCCACTGAAAACAGCTCTGAGACCCACTTATGGGCCCCCACCCACAGGTTGAGAACCGCTGCAGTAGTAGATTGTATCTGGAGCTTGATCCTTCAGAGATTGTTTTTATATAATGGTCAATACGTGAGACAGGATACCTCAGGATAGATTTATCATTTAGAAAACAGTAAGTGAGTGAAACAGAGGGTCAGAGCTGGACGGATGAAGAACGTTGAGTTTTGATTAATTAAAAGGCTGACTCATGAGCTCTCAAGACACCATTTGAATTATGAAATCACACAAAGTGACTGATTATCATCCTCTGTCCCAGCGATGCACGTCTGCCTGCGTCTTGACGCACAAGGAAGAGCGCGCGCCCAAAACCGACGAGTGATTCGGGAGGGATTTAGGTCAAATGTTTACATGGACATTGGCTGCACTGTAAAATTACCTTACAGACAGACATTACAGACAGACAACAGCGGTAACAGCCACACTTTAAATGGAAGATATCAGACCTGTAGTCCACAGGGCGGATCACGGCTGCATCAGACAGCGGAGAATGCGTCCTTTTGCGCGTAATGGGGCCCCTGCGGCGGCGCTGCTCCCTCCGTCTCCTGTCCATAAAAACACGGTACGGAGAGACAGAGCCGTTAGCTGAAAAAAGTATAGATCCACACCGAGGAGGGTGAAGAGACCCAGGCAACTGAAAATTCATTCCCGGACCCCCAACCCTCCTCACACACACACTCACACATGTGAACTCGCTCTCTATAACATGAGATATAAAAGTTAACGGTAAAAGAAATATGGACATCAAGCACACAACGACGCGTGTTTCTACCCGAGTAGTTTTGAAATTATTGCCGCTGTCTCAGAAACGGCAAAATGCCCCCGTCTGGGCGCAGTTTGAAGCCCCGATTTAAACTGCAGTTGACAGTAAATTAAATACTCCCACGGGCCACTGTGGCAATCTGACATGAGGAATATGAGGAAAGGATTGATAAGGACCTGTAGCCTAACCTTACATGTATTTTTTGCTGAGTCAAGCTAAGCTACATCGTCAAAGGTTAGCTAACACTTTGCTACGCTTTGAAAAAATCGATTTGGTCTGAATTAACTAAAAAACCGATAAGATCACAAGAGAACACACACTATGACAATATTTACAGTAACATTGAACTTTAAGAAAGATCATAACAGTTAAAAGTTTAAACTCACCTCGGTAAAATGCCGCCTTCTGCCGTCTGAAGAAATAACCGTTACTCTGCGGATGGGGCTGGGCATGTGATGAGGCTCAGGTGCGTAGGGATACATTAAGTGTCACCTCTTCAGCAGAAAAATAGTTCCAAGCACGTCGAGCTCGGTCAAAGTCAATAAACTTTACATTTTTGGCTTACAAATAAATACTAAATAAATAAATAAAAGCATTTAATGTTGTTCCTGATATACAGGGTCAGATATGTCAATTAAAGCTTTGAGTCGTTTTTATTTTAATTCAGTTTTTAATGTATTTTTTAATTCTTTCTCTAATATTTTTGGTAGGCAGCCAGCCATATTTTAACAGCACCTTTAAATTGTGAACTGTTAATTGTGAACCCTAATATACCTTTATAACATCATTTATAAAAAAAAAATAATTAATTAAACATTTTCCACCTATTAAAAATTGTAGACTTTTTTTGTTAAGAACACAAAGTAATATTTGTTCATGAGTTTTTATGTGATCATAAATATTCGATTTTTTTATGCATTCTGTGCAGAGGCTATAAAAGAAGAGTCTCTCTGAATTTCAAATCGCTTTTTTTTTTTTTAAGAAAAAAAGGCGCCTAAACATGAGAATTTACTTTGGGCTGCCCGCACAAAACCAGCATGGGCCCAAAGGCACAAAAGTTGCTCTGGACCCTGATGGGCTGGCCCACACTGGGCCAACGTGGGCTTTCTGTGGGCATTCCACTATTGTGGGCTGCTTGTGGAGAGCCCTCAGTAAGACCAGAGCTTTGGGCTTTGCATGGGCAAAACAGCACTGGGCCTGTGTGGGTTCAGTATGGGCTGGCCCTAGCCCACAGTGCCCACAGAAAGCCTGCATGGGGCCCGCTGGGGCATGCTTGCAGGGAGGGGAGGCAGTGCCTCCCCTAGGCTAACAAGAAAAAAATATATATATGTTTTTATAAAAATATTCTTTTTCAGTTGTTCGTATACAATTTGTCATAATTAAAGAATAAAAAAAGGAAACTGCTGATTTGTCAATAAGAGGGAGGCTAACAGAGGGGACGGACAGCGTTTCATGCGTGTAATGTGCGTCGGAGGCAGAGCCCAGGTCTGCCTCTTTGACCGTTTACTTGAAATCACAACGTTTTGCAGGTTCGCGCATGCGCATTTCAAGGTCTCACGCTGATTAACGTGGGCATCGATGAGGCACAGTGCTTCTCTGCCTCCGGAGGTTGTAATACCGCACCCTGTTTGAGGTCTCGCGATAGTTTGTTAGTGCAGACGTTGCTATAGTGATTCCTGCCTAGCTTGAACATTAACTCAGAAGAAACCAAACTTTAATCTTCTAAAAAAAACACATTGAGATCACAAAACCCAATGCCAGAAATCCAACACAAAAGTTCCCTTTTCAGCAGAGAAACCATGGCTTCTTATTTTTTGAAACGTCCTCTTTTCGTGCGCTTCCAAACTTTTGCGTCCTCTGCTTCGCTCCTCACCTGCCAAATGACTGATACTCGGCATCTATTGTCTCTAGAACTCGGCACACGCTGCTGATTTCACAAACTCCATTCACCTGCGCTGCAGGTGAGCGTGCAGCCGAGGAGTGGGCAGTTACGGAGCGCGCCGTTGAGCAGCGTGCAGCCGAATGCTGCAGAGCACGCTTGGAGCAGAGGGGCAGAGGAGCATAATGACTGATTTTAGGAGGCACACACCCGCACTTCCAGACGGACGAACACAAGCCACCGCGCTGCGGCCGCCAGCCGTCTAATTTTGTCAGCTGCGCGGCCGTGATGTTCGTGATCGAGGTGGCTTGTGTTTGTCTTGCTGGAGGCGGCTGCTGACTGATATTTTCAGTGGTGCGCGCTGTGACCACTGGCCGTCTAGGTGTGCCGACTGTTTTTGAGCTTTCCCAGTTTTCTCTGATTGCCAGCACGCCTCTGCCCCTTTTATATCAGTTTTTGAATTTCATCTGGCGGGCCAGATAGTATTGGAGACGGGCCAATTTTGGCCTGCGGGCCGTTAGTTGCCAAGCGCTGCTAGTGTATTTCTCCCATCTCCACTTGCACACAACACATACACAGCACAGACTGTCACCGCGTTAAAGGGGCAGGGCTGGCCAGTAACAGTTTGTATTTGCAAATGTGAGCAGTGGACCATATATATAACACATAGAAATTTCAACTTTAGCTGGCTGCCTGCCTCCCTCGTCATGGACCTCACCGCACGTTACTGGTCCTGTCAGTGCAGCAAACGTAACGTGACGTCGGCGTAACGTGACGTCGGGTCCTCTCATTGCAGGTCTGCAACGTAGGGTCCTGTCAGTGCAGGTCTGCAGCCAGACCCCTCTCGTTTTTCTGCACGCTCTCCTTCTTCTTCCTTGGACTTGTTCTTCTTCTACTACCTTTTCCGGCAGAGTAGACGCTGCAGAGCGTATCAATGCCCTCCACTGGTCTTCTTTTAAACAGATTTTTTTATACACTCCAGTTACATGCTGACCTGCAGCACTTTGGATGTCATTTGCTGGTTCTCATTTTGGTTCGGATTTGTTTTTCTGGCGAGCAAGGTAAATCTGCGAACCAGGACTTCCTCATGTGCGTTCACGAGAACGAAGAGCTTTACAACCAATCACGATGAAGGACGAATCGCCGCCCCTCGACCAATCAGGATAGAACCCTCAGGGGCTCTTCTGATTGGTCAAAGATACCTGGAGCGGTCGAGAACATGGATGTATTATAAGAACTGGATAGCATGGCTCCGCCTTCCGCCATAGCTATAACGGATATGAAGCCAAAATATCCCCTGTCAGGGCGCCGCCATTGTGCAACCAGTAGAGAATTTGAGCCATAATCCGGACGCAGCTGTCGTAAACGGTCGCAACACTCCAATTGTGGAGTATTTTGCATACGGCGTACACAATCATTGTGAAGCTGCCATAAACCGCATTCATTTTTAAACTCTAATAACTAATAAAAAAGAAACTTTTCAGAAAAAAGAGGACTTGGAAAACACACAGCCCAATAATACTTTAATGTCACCACAGCATACGGATGGGAGAAATATTTCTACGAGGTGTAATAATTTTTTTAAGTTTCACTTCGGCCTGTCCAGATGAATGGGGGAGACGGAGATTTGACCTATACTGCAGCCAGTCACCAGGGGGAGCAGTTTTCGTGGAGGCTTCAATTTGAGCCTAGCATCATGGCGTCCATGTTTTTTACAGTCTATGGTCGAGAATCTTTGTCAGCTCATAACAGAGACAGATGGAAACGCAGCGATCTCGCTGTAGTGCAATTGTAATACACTCATAAAAGGATCTCAATGGATATTTTAACATTTGAGCACAACAAAGCACAGAAAAATTAGCACTGACTAGCAAAATCCTGCCTATGGCACCTTTAAAAATGTTCACTAGTACTACTAGTAAGCCTTATATGCTAACAAGGGGGTGGAAAAAAAGCAAATTCAGGCCTTCCATTGGCAGTTGAAAAAATAACCACCAATCAGGGTGCCTGTTTTAGTAATAATCCCTCCTACTTCATTTCCATTAGGTCTACTTGTACTACTAGTAGACTAAAAGCATTCTACCAGTACTACTAGTAAGATATTTTGAGTTAACTAGTGGTACTAGTTAACAAAAAAAATGTTTTACTAGTAAAGGTTTTTGGCGCACTAGTATGGAAAGCCGTTTTCATGGAAAGCCGCTTGAGCATAAAATTGATCAGTGATGTCAGACTGTTCAGCTTTTTCCTGTAACTAAAATTTTATGTTGACATAGATTTTATCTCTTCATTGAAAAAGCAGGGATCATACCACCACGACTCAAGTATCTATGGACTTCGATTCATCAAAAGATGACTTGACCCCTGCCTGCACCTAAGGGAAGTCCCTCCTTCTGTGGCTAAAATCAACGTTTTTTCTTCATAAATGTGGCACAACTTGTCTATGACTATTTTTAGCTTGAAAGAAGAAAAGAAAAACAGTCCAACACTGATCACTAGATTGGTAGAAAGACACACAATTTATCCAGACAGGATCTGGCTTAAATATGGTGCACAAATTTCTCAAGAAATAGCCTTTTAGAATTATAGTGTCCATGGTATCCTTTGTTTTATTCCTTTTGTGTGAATTATCCTGGGCTGACGGTCACTTTAGATGCTCTTGTTTGATGGAATGATGGAATGTCCAGCGGATGCAGTTCAAAAATAAAGTTCTTTTTAATGTTTTAATTGATTATTTAGTTTTCAAAGTAAAGAGAGTAAACAAAACGGTATCAATCAAAACTAGACTGTCTGCATCATCAGCAAGGTCTAAAGACGGTGTTCTTCAGTCAGCCCCATTACTAGAATGCAGCACCGTGCTCTTAAGACCCCCGACCTGCAGGGATGACGGGCATTATTAAACATAACACACATAATAAACACAGATCTAAACTTAGGAATTGGCTCCTACAAGAATTAAGTGGGCAGGATGTTTCCCCCTTTAACAGGAAAGTTTAACTTTTGTATTCAAAAGTTTTACTGCTTCTACAAAATGCTGTCCAGTCAGTTAGATGAATTAGTGAAATTAAACTTCGGACTCGGCTTTAATAACAAAGAAATACTTTCCCCATAGTGGGCTAAAAGAGAAAGTATTTCTTTGTTATTAAAGCCGAGTCCGAAGTATAATTTCACTAATTCATCTAACTGACTGGAGTCTGGACGGCATTTTGTAGAAGCAGTGCGCTGGTTGTTAGTATCAAAAGGTCAACATTATTCTTGACATATTTCAGCTTTATTCTCGCCATTATATTCCGACTTTATTCTCGACATTTCGACTTTATTCGCGACATCATATTTCAACTTTATTCTCGCCATTATATTTCGACTTTATTCTCAACATTTCGACTTTTTTCTCGACATCCTATTCCAACTTTATTCTCAACATTATATTTCGACTCGAAGTACATGATGAAAAAAAAAATTCTACCCCTTTCATTTATTTTTTCTCACGGGTGGCCCTAATACTTTCCGTAACTACCTAATAATCAATATATGTCAATATAAAAATAACAATATAAAGTACATTAACACCTACTGGTTTTGCATTATGGGAACAAACTTGTCCAGCATTGCGCAGCACATTTGTGATTTCTTCTTGTTTTTTAATCTATATTTAAACTCTCACCACATAAGCACAATAATTTGTCAGATGTATGCTGATTGGACTCATGGCAAAAAAATCATCCTTAATTTGCAGAAATTTAAGGCTGCTCTTACACGACGCAGAAAACGGTCAAATCCAATACGTCTTTGTTGCGTTTTGGCCTTACGTTTAGATGAGAACGTGTTGCGTTTCCTCTGAAAAGGGAAACTTTTAAAAAAGGGGCTCCAAAGTGGAAAGATTTGAATATGCTCTCCATGCAGCTTCGTGTAAACCTGTATCAAACGTTTCAGGGTGAAATACTGACGTCATCGCATGCAAAGTACTCTTTCAGATGAAGGCTGCGCGCGCATACCAGGAACAACAACAGTTTCGTCCGTCTGCCGAGTAACATGTAAGCCTCTTACCGTGCTCGGTTTGTTATCCTGCGTCGCTATGCGTCCATTCACCATTGTTGTTTGTGAAAAGTCTTTCTTCTTCGTTCGTGTATTGTAGCAACGCTGCCTCTCTGCAGACCTACACCGCCATCTACTGAACGAGCATGCATACTACAGCTGATTCACTCATCTCCAGCGTCGCCATCTGAACACAGAAGAATTTGAAAATGCAAAGGAAAAATCTTTGTGTCTTTAAGTCAGGAGTTTCCATGTTAACGTAGCCTAAGTCTTTATCTTGCTTGGTGACATCATTTTGGTGTGGAGGCTGCACTGGAAGGCTGCAACAGGAGGAGGTGCAGCTGTCTGCAGTGATGGGCCTTTTACGTCTGTCTGTTTCTGATTATCAAAGTTTTGTTTGTTAAGAAATAAGTAAATGGCAGAGGGGCTACTATGCCGACCCCTGGTCTAAGCCATTCTGATGCAAGGGTGCAATAAAAAACTTTTCCCTAAAGTTTTGATATGCAAAATTGAACGACACTGATAAAGGTTCCATGGCAACAAAAATGATTGTCACCTTTAGGTCAGAAATGTACAAGTTCTGGCGGCTAAATTGTCCAGTGGTCACTATCTTACTGTACCTGGGTAAGCAAACTTTCATCTCTCAGAAAGCAAAAAGCCTGTTACCTTTAGTAAAGCACTGGAAGGTTGCCCATTTATGTTTTACAACATGAAGTTATGTTTGTCGGACGTTTGATCATTTTCCTCCTAACCTGTCAGCTCAAAGTCCAGTTATTTAAGGGATGAATTATTAACTACTTTCATCGTTTATAAAAAGTATTTCAGCTGTGGGGCTAGACTTTGTAAGAGTAACTGAGCTTTTTTTTCCATTAACAGAGAAGTTCTGCTCTGGTTTGTGAAGTCATTATGGAGAGACGCTGCAGATTCATGTGCTCAAGATATTGTGACAGTCCATCAAAGGGAAGGTCTTTCTATGAAAAGTCATGAAGAGGACAAATATGGAGACTGCATTGACTACCAGTCTTCTGAGAAAAGTCAAGAAGCTGAAAATCTTGTGATACTAATATGAGTAAAGAGGGATACAAACTTTAAACAGACTCAGTGACTAATTGTCACCCTGGGTCAAAAATCAACATGTCTGAGGAACAGGATGGGGATGCACTGGTTGACAGGTAAGTGAACATTATTCTTGGTGGAGCAGTAATCACTGACCTCACAGATCATTGTTTTTTGTCCCAGACTTTGGAAAAGAGATTTTAATGCATAATTTTACTCCTCAGTTAGAAATCACTCAGGATGCTTATTCAAATAGTCTGTAAATCCTCAAAACAGGTAGGACCTTTACAATACTGCAGATAGTTCCAAGGTTTTATATGGAGGAAGCTCACTGTTGGAAGCAAGCATTTAAACTAAGAGTTAGTCTGTTAACTATTGTTTATCCTTTTTTAGCCTTAATGCATTACCACTGCCTAGGAGGTTATGTTTTCCCTGCGGTCTGTTTGATTGTCTTTTAGCAAGATTACTCAAAAACTACTGGATGGACTAACATGAAAATTTTAACAGATGTGTGGTTTGGTCCAAGGAAGAAGTCATTCAATTTTGATGCTGATAAAATCCAGATTGATGTCTCAGAAAAAAACACAATTTACATTCACTTACAGCATTATGGGAGTTGTAGTTCATGTGCAAATTGACATCTAGTTTTTAAAGCCTATATCACTACATTTCCCAGCTTCCTTTGCAATGCCAGGGGAGGAGTTCTCCAATCTGCTCTATCTGTACTCACAGCTTCTAGTAACATTGTACTTGAACTTTTTTGAAACATGCGCGTGAGCTCTGCTTGCTCATGTTCCCTCCAGACGTGCCTGTTACACTCCTAACAAGGCTGCTGGTAATGTCAATATGGAAATAGTCCATCATAGCAGAAGTCTGTGTGTGAGTAAAAACCCAAGCCCCAAACTGCACATAGAGCGAATGTGCCATTGAAGTGCCATGGTTTTGCGACATCACCCACTGCAGCAAGCACACCATCAACATCAATACAAGCAGCTGTGAATTGGTTCCTTCAACAAGTCATATGATCTACTACTAACTTGGTCATTCTATTGGATGATATTTAAATCAACAATAATCACACTTCTTGCCTTGCAGACTGATGTTTTAAATTCAACAGTGTGCATATAAAATAAATATAGGATTATAATTTTGGACAAAAATCACAATTTTCAAAATTTTAGTCTGATATTTCTTAAAACCTTGGATTACTTGTTTGTCTTTAACCTCTGATAATGTAGTATAATTTATCTAGTTCTTAATTGCCTTTCAAACTCTGGATATAATTTCCTTTATTCCTTCTGTTTGGTTAGGTTTACATGAACTTCTGTTTGCATGTTGTCGTAGACCTTTTTTTTGACTAATCCAAATGTTTCTTTGTAGTCCAAGTTTTTAAAAAAAGCTAATGAAATAATTTGTCCAAAAAAACAACAACAAAAAAAAAAAAAAAAAAAAAAAGATCTGTTTCTTGCACTGCACTGAGTGGTACTTCCTAGCAAATAACAGATCCAAAGGCGACATGCCCAGCTTCAGCGATCTGAAATCAGGATACACTTTTTGATGGTCTTTTTTTTAGATGCATGATGGAACAAAAGTAGAAGTTTGAATTATTTTTGTTTTTCAGACTGGACAGACCAGACTCTCCTTCACTGAGTGGTATTTCCATGGCAAGTAACAGATCCAAAGGCGACATGCCCAGCTTCAGTGATCTGAAATCAGGGTAAAATTTTTGATGGGATTTTTTATTTGATGCATGATGGTTAAAAATCGAGATGTTTGAAATATTTTTGTTTTTCAGACGGGATAGACCAGACTCTCCTACATTGAGTGGTATTTCCATGGCAAGTAACAGATCCAAAGGCGACATGCCCAGCTTCAGCGATCTGAAATCAGGGTAAACATTTTTGATTAAATTTTTCATTTGATGCATGATGGTTAAAAATCGAGATGTTTTAAATATTTTCGTTTTTCAGACTGGACAGACCAGACTCTCCTACACTGAGTGGTAATTCCATGGCAAGTAACAGATCCAAAGGTGACATGCCAAGCTTCAGTGATCCAATATCAGGGTAAAATTTTTGATGACATTTTTCATTTGATGCATGATGGTTAAAAATCGAGATGTTTTAAATATTTTCGTTTTTCAGACTGGACAGACCAGACTCTCCGACACTGAGTGGTATTTCCATGGCAAGTAACAGATCCAAAGGCGACATGCCCAACTTCAGCGATCGGAAATCAGGGTAAAATTTTGGATGGTCTTTTTTTCAGATGCATGATGGAACAAAAGTAGATGTTTGAAATATTTTTGTTTTTCAGACTGGACAGACCAGACTCTCCTACACTGAGTGGTATTTCCGTGGCAAGTAACAGATCCAAAGGTGACATGCCCAGCTTCAGCGATCGGAAATCAGGGTAAAATTTTGGATGACATTTATAATTTGATGCATGAAGGAAAAATCTAGATTTTTAAAGTATTTTTGTTGTAGAGGTTAAGGTTAGAGGTGAACTCCAAGGTAAAGGTACATCAATAAAAGATTGAATCATCTGTTGATGTTTTGGCCAAAGTGGACTTAATGGAGGTCCCCACTGTTGAAAGCAAACCATAAAAAAGTCAAAATGCATGTTGACAAGTCACAAAGCTTCTGGGAGAATGTCCTCTGGATAGATGAAACAGAATGGGAGCTTTTTGGGAAGTCACATCAGCTCCATGTTCAAAGACCCAAAAGTGAAGCATGCAAAGAAAAGAACACTTTACCTACTGTGAAACATGATGGAGGCTCAGTTATGTTTTGGGGCTGGTTTGCTGCATCTGGTACAGGTTGTCTTGAATCTGTGCAGGGTACAATGAAATCTCGCCCAAGCCCAAACTCCCAAGAATGGCTCAGAACAAAACATTGGACTACTCCTAAGTGGATTTTATGAGCCCTGATCTCAATCCTATTGAATATTTGTTGAAGGATCTGAAACATGCTGTCTCTAGAAGACAGCATAGAAACCTAAGACAGCTGGAACAAATTGCTCATAAGAAGTGGGCCAAAATACCTGCAGACAGGTGCAGAAGCCTCATTGATTGTTAGAGAAACTGCCTGATTGCAGCAATTGCCTCAAAAAGGTTGTGAAACAAAATATCTAGGTGAGGGTACCATTATTGTTGATCAGGTCAGTTTCATTATTTTGTTTTTTTAAAATGATTCTGTTGAACCACAATTCAAAACCAATGTCTTATTTTCATTAGTTCATTTTCAGTAAATTATCATTTATTGTTACTTTTGTCAGTTTCAATTTTTTTCAGTGACCATTGTGGTTTTCCCTTTCTTTTTCAGAAGTGTACCAATAATTATGCATAGGTCTGTTTGTGTTTGTTTGGTTTTAACCTCTGATTTTCTTTCATACTTTTTACAGATCTCAAAACCTTGTTTTTTAAATTCACTTTTCATGTTTTAATCTATTCTCTTTCTTTAATCCATTGTCCATCTTCATTTACTCTCACCTTCCTTTACATCTGATGCAATTTTCCTTTTTTATTGGGTAATTCATATTTCTATAGCAACATTTTCAACTCATACTATTTATTAATTTCTTAGATTATATATCTTGAATCTCTGATAATGTAGTATAGTTTATCTAGTTTTTAATTGCTTTTCAAACTCTGGCTATTATTCCCTTCATTCCTTCTGTTTGGTCAGGTTCATATGAACTTCTGTTTGCATGTTGTCATTGGCCTTTTGTTTGACTAATGTCAAAGTTTCTTTGTACCCTTAGTTTTTAAACAACAGCAAGCAAAAAAAAAAAGTCCAAAAAACAAAGCAAAAAAACCCAAATCTGTTTTATAGACAAGAAAGGTCAGAATCACCTACACTGAGTGGTATTTCCATGGGAAGTGATAGATCCAAAGGCGACATGCCCAGCTTCAATGATCCAAATTCAGGGTAAAATATTTGATGACATTTATATTTTGATGCACGATGGATAAAATATAGAGATGTTTGAAATATTTTTGTTTTTCAGACTGGAAAGACCAGACTCTCCTACTCTGAGTGGTATTTCCATGGCAAGTAACAGATCCAAAGGCGACATGCCCAGCTTCAGGGATCCAATATCAGGGTAGGACATTAACAGTAATAGGATGCTTTATTGGAATGTTCAAAACAAAGCCAAATCTTCAAAACAGTGTCATGTTACAGACTTGAAAGACAGAACTCACCCACATCCATTATAAAATGATGGCAAGAGACAGATTCAAACATTGTATTCTTAACTTCAGGGACCCAAAACCAGGCAACTTTGACTACTGCCTACTTTTCATCAGAAGAAAAAAAAAAGGATTGAATTGAAAATTTAAAAGTTGGTTTTATTCTTATCTTTAAAACAGGAACCTCATAACCACCCTTTTCCTCTTGAATTACCTGGTTTGTTCAGTCTTACATGAACCCTCGTATTTGCATTTTGTCACTGAGCTTTTGCTGGAATAATCCAAAGTTTTTTTTGAAAGCCAAGTTTTTGCCTTTGTCTTGTCCACAAAACACTTTGTAAACATCTATTTATAAGGTGCTGTTCAACAAAGAAAGAGTAAAAAATCTCTCCAAAAAAGGAAATCTGTTTCATAGACAAGAAGTCCAGGGTCTCCTCCCCTGAGTGTCATTTCAATGGCAACTGGAAGATTCAAAGATGATAAGTTGAACTTCAGGGATCCAAAATCAGGGTAAAGATTTTGATGCATGAAGGACGAAAATGATCTTTCACATACTCTTATGCATTTCAGACTGAAGGGACTGGAATCTCCTTCACAGAGTGGTATTTCCATGGAAAGTGACAGATCCAAAGGATCTTTGCCCAGCTCAACGGATCCAAAACAAGGGTAGGACATTAAGAAGTGTCAGGATGCTTTGTTGTGATATCAAAGAAGGAAGGCAAATCTTTAAAAAGATTCTATGCCTACTCAATGATCCATAGCAAAGGTATGAACAATGTTATTTTGAAAAAAAAACAACAACCCAAATAAATGAAACAATAACACAACGGAAGACCTTCTTAAAAAAAATCTTGTTTTAACTATAGACTCAGACCTTCTCTTCAACACCCACAATCAGGGCCATCAGGTTAAGATTCGTGGTTTTGCTTTTGCTTTGAAGCACAAACATGATGATATCATAAAAGAAAAAAAAATATTTTTTACAAATGTCATTTCCAAGCTACACAAGCTCATTTGGAGGAGAAGAAGTTCAACAGAATACCTCGACCAATGCCTCGAAGAAAAGTCCCCCCTCACCAGAAAAACCCTATGACTATGACTATGACAAAGGAAGAAAACCTCCTGGTATGTAATGATTTTCTACAAATTTTGTGTGGATACATCACACTGCATTGTGAACTTTTACAATACATGATAATAATTATAAAACAAAATGTTACTACTTTACGTCTGGCTGCTCTTACTTGTTTTCTGTAGAGACAATTTGTATCTGTTTTGTCAGGGCATTGGCAAAATGGACAAGTAGTGAGCTTGGAGTTTGGTCGAAGACTGGAGACTTCCTTGTCACTGAGAGGAGAAGAAATTTGATTGCTTGTTGATGTTGGAAGTCTTCTGGTAACCTTCAGTAAAAAAAAAACAACCTAAAATGGTCCCCGAAATAACTTAAAACTGACAAAAGTAACAGTAAATAAATATTTACTGAATATTAAATAGTAAAAATTAGGCATTCATTTTGAATTGTGGTTCAGGACGTTCCATACGCGCCGTGCCAAACTTGTGCAACGCACCGCCCGGGGCGAATCTGCGTCCAAACACGTCTTTGCATTGACTTTGTATGTAATCTCAACGTGCGTCTTTGCGAATTCGCATCCATACCATAAGGAAGAGCCATATGTCTTGAACGTTACTGTTGATTGAAATAATAAAATTTCAAGGAAGTTATTTTTTGTTGAGGAAATTTTCTTTCACCTTTCATTAAATTTTTCTTGGATCCAGCACTCCTTATTTTACAATATTTTTCAATGTTTTCAAGGAGTATTATCATTGTTGTCCTGGCCAGTTTCTTTATTGTGTTTTTTAAAATTAGTCTGTTGAACCACAATTCAAATGCAATGACAAATTTTCATGAGATAACTTTTGGTCAATTTGATTTTTCATTACTTTTTTCTGTTTCAAGTTATTTCAGTGACCATTGTGGGATTTTTCTTTCTTAATCAAGAGGATACCAACAATTTTGTCCATGTGTGTATACCATGAGCCAAAACAGTGAGGGGTTAGACAGTTGGTGGAGAAAGTAGAGTGTTAAACAAGACAAACAGTTTTCTTGTTTCTGGGGCCGGATTGATCTTGTTCTGACAAAATCATTTTCGCTGTGCTGCACTGGGTCCTGCTCTCTGCTCTTATAACCTCAATGAGCCATGGGCTAGGAGATTTTTTTATACTGGTTTTGACACATAGAGTTTGTCTACATAGAGAGGAATGACTAGGTTTGAATGTTCATGTCTTGTCATGACAATCGGTGATGTACCATTATAGAGAATGTCAACGAGAAATTTCTGAAACAAAACCATCGAGATTACCCCCCTGGTGGGCGATGCACAACCCGAATATATGCATTAATGGATGCATCTTCAAAGCAAGGTATTCAAGTGCAGTGTTGTTACTTGTTGGACAGAGCTTTGAAAAAATGCATTTGTTGGCAACTCCCCTCCACATCCAGCAGAGAGAGATTTGAGTAGATGTTGTAGTCACAAAGAAGGGCAGGTGGTGTAGCTTCATGTCTCAGTCAGGGTTAGGACCTGAATTTCTTAGAGATTGATGGTATCAGTTTGCAGCAGCATTTGATATCACGATGCCGTCCTGTTATCCCGCGCCATCAGATAGTGAGATGTTTGAATGGAGGATTCTTGATATCAGACTGTAAATTATGATTGTTTATTGCATGGTCGGCACAAATAGACATAACTACACTCACTGAAATAGAGTATCTCAGGGATGCTTATATAAATGTGTTTGGCATTCCTATGATTTTTCCACACAAAACTATCTTCCAGTGATTAAATCCCATCTCTTTAGGCCCCGGAGACTTGATTTCTGTGTTAACTTTTTCTTGGTATTTTCTTTCCTGCTTTGACACAGGGATCACAAAGAACATGTTACACTCCATGTCTTAATTAAATTATAAAACATATTTGAATCTCGTCATTAAGATCTATTTTTTCTAATTCTGTCATTTCTCTAGTCATAAGTCTCAAGCATGAACTCTCTGCAGAGCTGAAGAAGAGGATGATCAGCCAGCTTGAAAACAAACTGAAGGGAACAAAACAACCTTACACAGAAATCTTTGAGATTCATGAAGAGGAGGACAGGGAAGACAAAATTCAGTCCCTGGAGACATTATTCCATGATTCAAAGGAAAAGGGGGCACAGACAGTGCTGATGAAGGGAGTTTCAAATGTTGGTAAAACTTACCTAACATTGAGTCACATGATGCAGTGGGCAAAAGGAACATCCAACAAAAACATTGATTTCATAGTATCTCTCAATTTTCATGAACTGAATGCAAGACAACTCACAAATCAAAGCATGTCAGATCTGCTTTGCCCATCCCTAAATCCTGATGAAAAACCTGGAGTTTGCAATTACAGCGAGTGCAAAATCCTTTTTGTCCTTGATGGTTTGGAGCAATGTGAGCTTCCTCTGAATTTTGCCCAGAACAAGGACCTGACTGACATGGATGAGGCAGCCTCGATGGATGTACTCCTGACAAACCTGATCAAGAGGACTTTATTCCCTTTTGCTCACATTTGGATCGTCACTCAACCCTCAGGAGCTGACAAGATTCCCTCTGAATATATCCAGAAAGTGACAGAATGTCGAGGTATGTGTCTGCTTTGGGGATTTTTAAATCCTTTTTATTGTTAATTTCGGGTAGATAAGAACACAGCAGTTTTCCATTTATTAAATAAAGCAATAAATGAAATGACTTAAAACTCACATAAACTGACAACACACTAGAATATTTTGATATCTTGATTGACAGCTGACATAATGACAGGTTTAATCATCCAAATGCACTCAGCATAGACCAGGCATGACCAAATGGCAGGCTTCAGTCTAAGTTTAAATCCAAGTGGCAACCTTTGGGGCTGATAAATGAAGCCATTGCTGCTGTGCCAAAAACTGCAGTCCATTAATTTAAGTATAATTATTGACATCTCTGCAAATTCAGGGGGAGTCAGGATTGGTCAGATAACCTTCAGTCCTGCTTCAACTAAGCCTCTGTGTTTCTCAGTTGGTTGATCATAATGTGGTTTCTCAAAGTTTAAGCCATAACTTTAGACTGTTTATTGGAAAAGTGGTAAAACAGACAGTTGCAGCTAGCGTCCTTGCTCAGTGAAATCCCACAGGTAGACCTGCTAGTCTTTACCCAATGTGGTCTTGGCACAATGTGAGCTGTCAGTTTTTGCACAAGCTACTGTGCAGCTTGTGCAGATGTATACTGTACCTAGTGGCAACTACCTGTTCATGGCTGAGCCTACACTTGTCTGACCTCATCTGAGTAATCATATAAAAGGTGTGGCCTGTCAGCTGACCCCTTCTATTGAAGACTGATGCTACGTTTACACAGACACTCCTGACTTGAAAATGCAAAGATTTTTCCTTTGCATTTTCAAATTCTTCTGTGTTTAGACGGAGACGAGTGAATCTGCAATAGTATGCATGCTGGTTCAGTAGATGGCGGTGTAGGTCTGCAGAGAGGCAGCGCTGCTACATTACACATACAAAGAAGAAAAACATTTCATAAGCAACAATGGCGAATAGACGCACAGAGAGGTAGGAGTTTCTTTTCTGGACAAATCAGTTCGGAAAACAAATCTGTCTCTATAGTTTTGTCTGGATGACAAACTGAGCACAGTAAGAGGCTCACACATTACTCGACAGACGGCTGAAGCTATTGCTGTTCCTGGTATGCGCACGTAGCCTCCATGTGAAAGAGTACTGCACATGCGGTGACGTCAGCATTTCACCCTGAAACGCTCTGATTCGGGTTTACATGGAACTGCATGGATAACGTTTTAAAAACTTTCCACTCTGGAACCCGTTTTCAACAGTTACCATTTTCGGAAATAACGCAATGCATTCCCATTAAACCCAAAGCCAAAACGCAATGAAAACTTATCGGATTTGACCGTTTTCGGCACCGTGTAAACGCAGCCTCAAACTCCAGTGCACAGCCCTGAACATACCTGACATTGACCTGAAAACTAAAACAACTCGAGCAGAATTTGTCTCACCAAAGCTCACTGAATCACAAATTCTGTGCTTTGTCTTGTCCATGTTTATGCCATCTGATAGGTTGTGTAGGAGCCATATATGTTTATTTATATGTGATGTGTTGGTAAGTGTTGTGTATTCACGTGATGGGGGTGGACACACTCTGCTGGCACTTGGGTGGTGGGTATGTCACTGTGGGCGTGTGCTCAGCAGTTGCAAATAATCCCACTCACCTGCAGTCTGGTTTGATTTGTTAAGTAGGGAGGGTGAGTTAGGAGTGAAAGTTTCTGTTGACCGCTATCATAAGCCAACACCACATTAGTTATGTTGTTTGCACTTTATATTGAACGACGTATTGTATGTCAGTTGCGCCTTGATAAAAATAAAGAGTATAATGAGCATTAGAAGTGGATGTGTGTTTGTGCGCGTCACTGGTAAACTCCCAAGCTTAGCCCCCCGCGGCGTGTCGATTTTTTTGGTTAGATCGCCAGTCAGCCGCAATAGGTTGATTAGTTATAAGTGTTTTGCACTGTTATGATACTTTTGTAGGTTATGAATTGGTGTACCTAAAAGTGGCCTGGTTATGTTCATGAACTGCATCTGGAAAATAATTTATTTTGTGAATGTGATTTCACACAGATGTTTCTTCACATCTATCAGAAGTGCTCAGTAGATAATCTGGTCTACAATGCAGAGGAGATGGGCCTGAATTTATCAAGATGCTGCCATGTGATTGGCTGATTATCTTTTTGTATTAACAAAAAGGTACCCTCATAAAGCGGCTGGAGAGTGTTTATTCAGAGAAAATTATATACTCCGACTAGCTGAAAAACACTAAAGGTCAAATTTTACAATAAACAGTATTTTGGGGGGAGGATGGTAAAGTTGGCACATGCACACTATGTTAAATTTCAGCCTGCAATCCACAACTCATGTTTGTCTTTTCCTGTTGACTGTCCCTTCCGCCATCCAATAAAGACAACCCCTAAACATAATCTAGAAAAAAACTGTACAGAAACAAATAACTGGTGAAATCCTCACACTCCAGGTGCTGTCAGCTTTGTACCACAGAGAGAAGTATTTACTCATGGCTTTATGTGTTTCTATTAATATTTTTTTACTAGGCATTTATAGTGTTTGGCACATATGATATATCTGAATTCCATGATGTTTTGTTTTCACCTTTTTCAAGATGCTTGAACAAAAATTACAGAAACGGCACCTTGAGAATTTACCTAATAGATTCAAGAGGAGTCACATTTACATGCGTTGAAAGTAACCTATACTTTAGAGTAGTACTTGTGTACTCCCTCTACCACTGCCTGTGACAAGACTGCTATGATGAACTTTATTTTTTTCGACAGGGACACCTGAACAACAGAAGAAGCTGATACCAACCCTCAAGGAAATATTTAAAAAGTTAAAAATACCAGATGAGGACAAAGACCATCCCAACCAGAGCAGCACAGAACACATCATGAGGAAAAACAAAGATGGGAAATTTGTTCCTGTTAAAACAACAGCTGATATCTTCAAGAAAAAAAATGGACAAGCAATCAGAACTGTGCTGACTGTTGGAGAGGCTGGGATAGGGAAATCTCATCATGCAAAGAAATTTGTCAAAGAGTGGGCTACAAGTGGCAGTCCATTATGGACAAAGTTTACAGCTCTTCGGAGTGGGGCCAAAGATGATGTTGCTGTTTTCCTGCTTGACATCTCGAAGCTGAACTCCCTCAAAGAGGAAAAGATCTCATTAATGAAGCTTCTTTGTAATTTCTTCCCAGAAATGAGAAAATGTGAAATATCTGAATTCGAAAAGCTCAAAGTTTTGTTTATCCTGGATGGACTGGATGCTCTTCAACCTGCTCTGGATTTTAAAGATGACATCAACACCTCATATGATATTCATAAGGCAGTTTCAGTGAGGGAGTTACTGACAAACCTCATCAGAGGATCTCTGGTTCCTTCTGCCCAACTCTGGATCACATCAAGAACTTTGCCACTGTTGCCTGATAAATACGTCAACAGGTGGACAGAAATAAGACGTAAGTTATTGGGTGTGATGTAAGACTGTAAGGGAATCAACATAAATGTCATCAGACCTGATAAATACAATGGCCTGAATCAAACAAAGGCCATGTTTTCTGTAGGCACCAAAAATAAAATAATAAAACAAAGAAAGGAAAAACGTAAGTTCGAAAGTTTTATGGCACAAGTAACATATAGAAATTTTGTTTGTTAATAGTAATAGCTTCTGTGTCTTAAATAGGAGATTTTCAGATACTGCATTAGCACATCATGAATCAGTGACAAAAATGCTACATAGTTGTTCAAACCTTAATTTCCAGAGTTGAAAAAAAGATAATCTTGTACAGAATTTACCATTGTCAATTTTTTGAAACTAACATTTAGCACATTCCAAAAAAAGCCAAGATAATTAACAGGAATCAAAAGCCAATTCTAGTTAAGGATATCTATAACTAGCTCAAATAATCAATATAATTTGTCTTTATACATAACAATGTCCTCATGAGTTCCTTCCACTTTGTACTGCATTCCTTTCAAATCAAGATTGCCAGAGGCATCCAGCAAAAATGACAATAAAGAAGTCAAAGATGTGATCATGGCAGAACCAAGACAGAGGTGGTCAATTTGTGGCTTAAGTTTACACAAAGTGATGCTACCTGCAAAACATCTCATGTCTGAGTTCGTACCATTTCAAGCACAGCAAACACCAACAACTTGCTGAAGCATCTTTGGCGCATGACACTGGATACCAGAAATACCACTTTGACATTATTGTCAATCAGACCAGTGTAGTTCAACTTAATTTCCGCACTAAAATTCCTGCTAGTTGATAAAGAAGTGGATAGGTAAACATAATTAATAGTGGCATTGGTCTTATCAATGCCCATCCCCACATTCAAAGTGGTCATATTTTGCCTTAACTCAGGTTCATATATGCAATTTTAATAACAGAGAATGTTCACAATTACTGATGTTAAGAGAAAAATCTGCCTTTTTTCATACATTGAATACAACAGATCCATCACTGTCAGAGGGGTTATTTGAGAGCCTGTCACTCAAAGGTATGGCTTGGAGATATGGCAGGAAAATTCAATGTCATATTATCCATACAAACTTTCTTTCACTGTTTAAATCCCAGTTTTTGGGTCCTGGAGCCTTGATTTTTGTGTTCACTTAAAAAAACTTTTCAATTTCTTTAAGATCTATTTCTTTCTTTCTGTCATTTCTTTAGACAAAGGAGTCAAGCACAAACTCTCTGCAGAGCTGAAGAAAAGGATGATCAACAAGCTTGAAGACGAACTAAAGGGGACAAAACAACCTTACACAGAAATCTTTCAGATTCATGAAGAGGAAGACAGGGAAGAGGAAATTAAGTCCCTCGAGACATTATTCCTTGATTCAAAAGAAAAGGGGGCACAGACAGTCCTGATGAAGGGAGTTTCAAATGTTGGTAAAACTTACCTAACATTGAGTCACATGATGCAGTGGGCAAAAGGAACATCCAACAAAAACATTGATTTCATAGTATCTCTCAATTTTCATGAACTGAATGCAAGACAACTCACAAATCAAAGCATGTCAGATCTGCTTTGCCCATCCCTAAATCCTGATGAAAAACCTGGAGTTTGCAATTACAGCGAGTGCAAAATCCTTTTTGTCCTTGATGGTTTGGAGCAATGTGAGCTTCCTCTGAATTTTGCCCAGAACAAGGTCCTGACTGACATGGATGAGGCAGCCTCGATGGATGTGCTCCTGACAAACCTGATCAAAGGGACTTTATTACCTTCTGCTCATATTTGGATCATCACTCAACCCTCAGGAGCTGACAAGATTCCCTCTGAATATATCCAGAAAGTGACAGAATGTCGAGGTATGTGTCTGCTTTGGGGATGTTTAAATCGTTTATATTGTTATAATTTTGGGTTGATAAGGAAGCACAAAAGTGACGGCGGATCAGTCATGTGTCTTTAAACGATTGTTATCCAGCACAAAAAGAAAGATGGTTTTACAGTTTCGCAGTTGTTTAAGTAAAAATTGTTTTTTAGCAACAAGTTACATGCATGTTGAGATCTTTTCTCCTTTGTTAATACTTAACTCTTTTTTTATTTCAGAAACCTTGGAGAGACGGAAGCAGCTGATCCCAACTCTTCAAGCCGAATATAAAGGCATCATTAAACAAAAAGACATTGACTTGTTCAAACAGGAGAACACAGAGCACATCAAGAAAGAACAGAAAAGAAGTGGTACCAATGATGATGGTAAAGATGAAGAAACTGTGGAAACAAAAGTGACTGCAGTATCTGACATATTCAAAGAAACAAAAGGACAAAAAATAAGAAATGTTCTGACTGTTGGTGTGAAGGATGTTGGAAAAACTTTCCTTGTGGAGGAATTTATAGAAGAGTGGGCCATAGACAAGTCATTTTTTTCTAGGCTTGCTAATGTTTTAAAGCTCACAACCAATAATTATGTTATCATTTTGCTGAGGCTCTCCAAACTTAACTCGATCAGACAGGAAAAATTCAGCTTGTTGGGACTACTCAACCATGTCTACAAGAGCACAAGTGAAATAGTCATCTCAAACTTTGACCAGCTCAATGTTTTATTCATCCTGGATGGATTAGATGCATTTCAACCAGCTCTTGACTTTGAAAACAAAGAAACCCTGACAGATGTCCAGAAGTCAGTCTCAGTAGATGTGCTCCTGACAAACCTGATCAGAGGATCTCTGGTTCCCTCTGCCCAGCTCTGGATCACATCCCGTCCTGGAGAAGTCAGTAAGCTGCCTGCTGAGTGTGTGGACAGGAAGACCGAGATAAGATGTAAGTTTAAGAGGGCTGGACATATAAATATACAATTGACCCTTTGTCAGATCTCTGATTGGTTCTCTGACTGACCAATCAAAAGGCACACTCTCATAGCTACCACTTGGTTAGATAAATCAAAGCTAAGTCTATAATTGAGTTGCATTTTTTTTAAGTTCTTATTTTGTTACTTTAGAATTGCTAACGCTGTATTTAAGGTGTACATCAGAGTCAGTTAGAATGTTCATATCATTTCCTGAAGTGTTTTTCATCTTGATGCTAAACTGAATATTAAGATTTTGGCAATTACTTTCTAAAAAAATATATATTCTCTTTTTAGGAACTGGAAAGAGGAACCAAATATTACATTACTTAACAATTTCTTTAAATTCTAAAACTTAGAACAGCCAATGAACTGGTTTTGGACACCCACAGCTATTAATAATTTCTGTGACATAATTTGATTCTTGCATTGAGGAACTAGCAAGGATTGCATCACATTCCATATAGACTTGAAATTAGCCTTGAAAAGCAAAACAATTACACATTAAAGATGCAAATAAAGTCAATGATTTAATGGAGTAAACTTTAAAAATTCAGAGATGAACTGATAAATTAAATCATAAACTTTTTTCACTTTAAACACCTTGGATCAATACAAGACAAGGTTATCTGTTTTTGCATTGTTTGTTTGTTTACCGATAAGCCTGATCTTGAAAGTCAATGGAAATGTTAATCTCAGCTGAAGGACCAACTTACCCATGTGACTACATGAATGAGCATGTTAAAAACCTCTGCATCTGTGAATGATTTTACACAGATCTCTACTTCATTCAAGGGGGAAGAGGAGAGGTTATAATTCAGAGTGCAACCAGACAGATTAAGGGTGCCAAGACCCTAAGGTTGTCAAGGGATCGATAAACTTGTAATCAAAAATAAAACATGCTCAGGCCCGAATGGAACATAGAACATGGTTTCTGTAGGCACCAATAACTAAAAAACTAAAAAAAAGGATAAACCAACGTCTGAAAGTTTTATGCCCAATTTGCTAGTAGAAATGTTTTTATTAAAAGTAGAGGCTTCTGGGGTGCTGGTTTGGCGGAGTGGTTAGCAACCAGGCACCCCATGTACTTGCTTCTGCTGGTCCGGGTTCAAATCCCGCCGGTGACCAGCTTGCAGAGTGTCTTCCCCTACTCTCTCGACCCCTTTCACAAGCCTATCCACTGTCTCTCTCCTATCAATAAAGGCACAAAATGCCCCAAAACATACATTAAAAAAAAAAAGAAAGTAGAGGCTTCTGTGTTTTGTGTAGGAGATACTTAGAAACTATTAACTCATCATTACTTAATCACAAAAAATGCTGCATGATTGTTCAAGCCTTCATGTCAAGAGTTTAAAAAAGAACAAATTTGTGCAGAATTTGACCAGTTGCCGTTGTTTTTGAACAAATTCGACAAAATACAACAAAAGACAAGATATTTCATGTGAATTAAAAGCCAATTCTAATTAAGGATAAATAATAACTAGCTCATAGAAATAATGTAATTAGAATTTATACTTAACAATACCCTTAACAGTCCCTTCCAGTTTGCACTGCATGCCTTTGAAACCAAGATCAAGAGGCATCCAGCAAAAATGACAACAAATAAGTTGAAGATGTAATGATGACAGACACAAGACAGAGGAGGTCAAGTAGTGGTTTAATTTTACACAACAAGGATGCTGTCTACAACATGTAAGTGTCTGAGTCTGTAGGATTTCAAGCACAGCCAACACCAGCAACTTGCAGAATCATGTATTGCACATGGCACTTTATCTCAGAAATGCCACATTGTTTGACATTGTTATCAATCAGAGCCCGTCTAGTTCCACTTAATATCCACACAAAAAATTTCCACTAGTTGATAAGTAAACAATTGAGAGTGGTATTGGTATCAGTGACATCTTATCAGTGCCTATCCCTATTCAAAGCAGTCATATTTTGCTTCAACTCAGATCCATATATGCAGCTTTAATGATGAATAGAGTATGTTCACAATTACTCATGTTCAGAGAAAAACTTGCCTGTTTTCACACTCTGAATAGGACAGATCAATCACTATTAGAGAAGCTGTTTTAGAGAACCTGTCACTTAAAGGTATGGGTTGGAGACATGGCAGAAAAATTACATTTCATATTTTTCCACACAAAACTATCTTTCTGTGTTTTAATCCCAACTCTTTAGGCTCTGGAGACTTGATTTCTGTGTTAACCTTCTCTTGATATTTTCTTTCCTGCTTTAACGCAGGAATCACAAAGGACGTCACACTCTTTGTGTTGATGAATTTCTTTATTAATGAAGTTGTAAAACTTAATTTAATCTCTTCATTAAGATCTATTTATTCTGTTTCTGTCATTTCTCTAGATGGATATATCAAAGACTACCTCTCTGCAGACCAGAAGATGAGGATGAAAAGCCATCTTGAAAACAAACTGAAGGGAACAAAACAACCTTACACAAAAATCTTTGAGATTCATGAAGATGACAACAGGGAAGAGGAAATTAAGTCCCTAGAGACATTATTCCATGATTCAAAGGAAAAGGGGCTACAAACAGTGCTGATGAAGGGAGTTTCAAATGTTGGTAAAACTTACCTAAAATGGATACACCTGATGGAGTGGGCAAATGGAAAATCCTACAAAAACATTGAGTTCGTAGTATCTCTGAATTTACATGAGCTGAATAAAGGACAAAACAAAAATCAAAGCATGACAGATCTGCTTTGTCAATACCTAAATCCACAAAACAAACCTGGAGTTTGCAATTACAGTGAGTGCAAAGTCCTTTTTGTCCTTGATGGTTTGGAGAAATGTGAGCTTCCTCTGGATTTTGCCCAGAACAAGGACCTGACTAACATGGATGAGGCAGCCTCGATGGACGTGCTCCTGACAAACCTGATCAAAGGGACTTTATTACCTTCTGCTCATATTTGGATCATCACTCAACCCTCAGGAGCTGACAAGATTCCCTCCAAATATATCCAGAAAGTGACAGAGTGTCGAGGTATGTGTCTGCTTTGGTGATTTTTAAATAGTTTATTGTGTCATAACGAGTTGATAAGTAAAACAAAAGTTAGATGTATTATGTAAAACAATAGATAAATCAACCTTACAAACTTTATAGACACTGACAACACGCTAGAATACTTACATGTCTTTTGACAAATATTAAACAATATGAGAAATAACTGACATAATGACAGCTTTAAACCTCCAAATGCACTCACTATAGACCAGGCATGACCAACTGGCAGGCTGTAGTCAAAGTCTGAACCCCAGCATCAACCTCTGGAACTGAGAATTGAAGCCACTGCTGCTTAGCCAAATGCTGCAGTTTGTTACGTTAAATGGACAGTTCAGTATTTTTGAAGTGGGGTTGTATGAGCTCCATATGTCCACTAAGTACATTAGATGCAGTAGAAAGTTCTCTCCTCTCTCAGTAAGCCACACACTGAGTCTGTGGCAAAGAAAAAGCCACTAACAGGAAAGTACCCTACCAAGAACAAAGGGTATTTTCTCTGCCTACAAGAACTTCAATAAAAAATAATACCACAGTTTAAGAGTACGCTACATATGAGTGTTTTTAAGTGCATTAACCTTTCAGAAATATAAAGTTTATCTGGACCTAGCCAACTCATGTCACGTATTCTTCTGCGCAGCGCTGCTGCAAGCTGCTGAATCACTCCGCCTCACTCTCTGCTGAAGTCAATAGGCTGAAGTCCTCCTTCAGCTCAGCCTCTGTGTCTCTCAGTTGGTTGATCATAATTTGGTGAAGAGGGCGTGTACAGTATGGCTGCATCCACCAATTGGCTTTGACAATCTTCCTAAGCTGCCTCTCAGCAGATGCAAACACAAGTGTGGCCCCCAGCAGTTCTTAACAGGCAGTCTTGTGCATGTTAGTGTTTGATGCATATCTGGTCAGTGTCTACACCCTCTGAAAATAGAGGAAAATGTACAAAGCAGATGCTTACAATGCTAACAGTGGATTTCATCTGTTGGTTATCATTTTTAGCTGATAAGATGTTTTTCTTGATTATTGATGGATATTGTCATATTTTTTTTTTTTTACATCTAGACTATAGCTACAGCAATGTCCGGAGCAATAGTGGAATGAATTGCCTTTGTTTTCTCAGTGGCCTTATACGAAATGACCAATGATGGGACACTGGTCTACAGTCTGATGGTCGGGGTTGTATGATCTATAGGATTTGTGAACAGTGCTTGATAGGGCACCCCAAATGTGGGTTTCCCATATTTTCAAGAGTAAGGTTTACAATGTCTGAAATGCCTTGGCTGAAGTTTGTGTTCTAGGGGCATTTTAAGTTTATTTAACCCTCCTATTATCCTCAAATATTACTAACACATTTTACCCTTGCGGTCAATCTGACCCCAGGGATATTTGCCTCCAGAAAATGATTTACAGAAATTGTTGACCAAGTTTTTGTGTCAGAAACTTTATTTGTTGAATACATAAATAACCCCTTGATAATGAAACCTTGACCTGTCCTCTAGCGCCACCATCAGGCCAAGCTTTTCAATCAGAGATATATTTATCTTGAAAAGTTTTCATCCAAATCTTCTCAAATTTACTGACAGCATTAATGACCACAAGAGTATGAACCCTATTGGTTTTGGTGATGATATGACCTTTCCTGCAGCGCCACCAGCAGGTCAAAGTTTCAATTTTAGAGTTAGTGTATCTTTCAAATCTTTCAACCAAATCTTTTTTAATTGGGGTGCACATTCCTGACTCTCACAGAATGAACCATATTGATTGATGTTGGTAGCCCCATAAACATATTTATTTACTTTATTAACATACTTTTTATCTACTTTTTGTAACATATTTGTAGTCACTGTAAAGTCTCACTCACCCCTCCTCTTTTGATTTCTGGGCTTTGGACCGGCAGTGGCAGAGTAAAGAGTTTTTTTTGGTTGTTTGTTTGTTTTTTAATGATTTTTTATTTATTTTTTTGTTTTTTGTTTTTGTTTTTGTTTCTTTTTTGGTGTTTGAGGGAGTTTACATGTTTGAAAATTCAAAACAGAAACAGTGAAACAGAAAATCATAATGGGAATATCAGTCAGATAGTCAGAACATGGAACAGTTCTTTAGTTCAGTTCTATTTGGCAGTTGTGAGTAGTAGGTCACACATACACACATACACACACACATGCACATTCATTTCCCCAATGTTCCCCCTCCCCCATGTCATGTATCAACTCCAAAGTATCAACTCTGCACCTGCAGGTGTGGGAATGTTTGGTCACACATGGGTCACACACAGACAGACAAGTTTTACACAGCTAAAACAGCTTGGGGTCAAATTGACCCCAGAGAAACACTGATGCGCGTAATATGTGTACAACACAATGAAAAAATATGTTCATAATAATTTTATGCTAAATCAATAGTACCTATCACATTAGGAAAAGTCATGAAATATGAAGGCAAAAAAAGGGTCAACTATTATTTTTTGAATGAAAAACATTGAATGGGGTCAAATTGACCCCAAGGATAATATGAGGGTTAAGATATTCTCAGTTCCTTATGTGGAATTAAAATGCATTCTCGATGTAATTTTCCACCAAAAAACATTGTAGCCAATGGACTGAGTGACATCATATCAGTCATGTGTCTTGGATAGATTATTTCTGTACAAATCGAAAGATGGTTTGACAAAAAGTTTCCCAAAGTTGAAAACAAAAATGTTTTTGTGAAGATAGTTACAAGTCAAATGCATGTTGAGTTCTGCTTTTCTTGTTAGTCAATAACAAACTTTTTTTTTTTATGTTTTTCTATTCAGAAAACTTGGAGAGACGGAAGCAGCTGATCCCAACTCTTCAAGCCGAATATAAAGGCATCATTAAACAAAAAAACATTGACTCCTTTAAACAGGAGAACACAGAACACATCAAGAGAGAACAGAAAAGAAATGGTACCAATGATGATGATAAAGATGAAAAAACTGTGACAACAACAGTGACTACAGTGACTGCAGTATCTGACGTATTCAGAAAAACACATGGACAGAGAATAGGAAATGTTCTGACTGTTGGTGTGAAGTATATTGGAAAAACTTTCCTTGTGGAGGGATTTATAGAAGAGTGGGCTAAAGGCAAGTCAGTTATTTCTTGGACTGCTAATACTTCAAAGAGCAAAACTCATGATGTCATCATTCTGCTGAGGCTGTCTGAGCTGAACTCGATCAGACAGAGAAAATTCAGCTTGTTGGGACTACTCAACCATGTCTACAAGAGCACAAGTGAAATAGTCATCTCAAACTTTGACCAGCTCAATGTTTTATTCATCCTGGATGGATTAGATGCATTTCAACCAGCTCTTGACTTTAAAAACAAAGAAACCCTGAAAGATGTCCAGAAGTCAGTCTCAGTGGATGTGCTCCTGACAAACCTCATCAGAGGATCTCTGGTTCCTTCTGCCCAGCTCTGGATCACATCCCGTCCTGAGGAAGCCAGTAATCTGCCTGCTGAGTGTGTGGACAGGAAGACTGAGATAAGATGTAAGTTTAAGAGGGCTGGACATATCAATATACAATTGACCCTTTGTCAGGTCTCTTATTTATTGTCTGAGTGATCAATCAACACCCTCATAGACGCCATTACTAATCTGCTTTGGTTAGATAAACAAAAGGTTAGTCTTTTCATTGAGTTGTGATATTTATTTTGTTCCTTTAGAACCGGTAAAGCTGTGTGAGGTGTAAATCATAGTCACTTTAGAATATTCACATCCAGGAGTATAATTCATCCTGATTCTAAACTGAATATTAAGTTTTTTTATTTAAATTACTTAGAAAAAGATGGATGCACTTTTTAGAAACTAGAAAGAGGAACTGAAAGTTACATGACTTATCCGGTTCTTCAAATTTTCAAATTAACCCTTAAATGCAAAACAATAGAATTTTAAGCTTTGAATGAAACTTTGATTTAATCTAGTAATTTTTAAAAATTCAGAGATGAATTCTTAAATGAAATTAAAAACTGTTATCACTAAAAATACCTAGGATCAATACAAGACAATATTATCTTTTCATGTTTTATTTTTGTTGTTGCTTATTTACAGATAAGCCGGATTTTGTAAGTCAACAACTTAAATCTCAGCTCAAGGACCAATTTACCTATGTGACTACAGGAATGGGCATGGAAAAAGCCTCTACAACCCTGAATGATATTTACACAGATCTCTACATCATTGAAGGAGAGAGAGGAGAGGTTAATATCCAGAGTGAGACCAGACAAACTGAGGATGCAAAGTTCAAACTAGAGGAAAGATCCTTTAAGTATGATGCCATCTTTGAACCAGAAGAAGGAAAGAATAAAGACATTAAATCTGTGCTAACAATCGGCATGGCAGGCATTGGAAAATCATTTGCCACAATGAAATACATGCTAGACTGGGCTGAGGAAAAGTCCCACCAGGACATTTTCTTTATGTTTCCTCTTTCTTTCCGAGAGCTAAACTTGAGGAAAGACGAAAAGCACAGCTTGGAGGACCTTATTCACAGTTTCTTTCCAGGAATGAAGACATCAGAAATAAAGGACTATGACAAGTATAACATCTTGATTGTCCTGGATGGTTTTGATGAGTGCCGCCTTGATATTGACTTTAAAAAGAGTGATAACCGGACAAATGAGTCTGAGAACACATGTGTGGACGTGAAAAAGAAAACCTCTGTTAAAAATCTGCTGACAAACCTCATTGAAGGCAACCTGCTCCCTAAAGCCCAAGTCTGGATCACCTCCAGACCTGCAGCATCCAACATTATCCCTGCTGATAAAGTTGACAGGGTCACTGAGGTGCGAGGGTTCAATGATGACCAGAAGGAAGAGTACTTTAAGAGGCACTTCAATGATGAGGATTCGGCAAAAAAAATCTTGTCACATGTGAAGAATTCAAGAACTCTTTACACTATGTGTCACATCCCTATATTCTGTTGGCTCACGTCAAAAGTTCTGGAGGACCATGTGAAAAGAAAAGAAGAAGGAAAGATGCCCAGCACTCTGACTGACATGTACATAAACTTCCTTTTGTTACAATGCAGGCAGTCAAATTTGAAGTACAGCACAGATGAGCCCGTTGAAATGAACTCAGACCTTGATTCATGCTGGAGCACAAGAAGTAAGACCATCGTTGTTTCTCTGGGGAAGCTGGCTTTAGAAGGACTTGAGACAGGAGACCTTGTGTTCACTGAGGAAACTTTAAAAAACAGCGGTGTCGACCTCACAGAAGCAGCAGTCCTCTCAGGCATTTTCACTCAGATCAAACGAGAAGGTCCTGGGCTTCTCCAGCAGAAACTGTTCTGCTTTGTCCACATGAGCATTCAAGAGTTCATGGCAGCTTTTTATGTGTTTTACACCTTTAATAATGAAGGCCAGAATCTGCTTACCAAATCCCCATCAACAGTTTCAGACTTCTACAAGACAGCAGTAGACGAAGGCTTACGTCACCAAAATGGAGACTGGGATCTTTTTCTTCGCTTTCTGCTCGGCCTTTCTCTGGAGGACAACCAGAGGCTCCTGAGAGCACTGCTGAAGAAGACCGAGAATAATGAACAAACCAACAAGGAAACCATTGAATACATCAAAACAAAGATAAGGGAAGAGAGCAGAGGTGCTGATCAAAATGTCAACCTTTTCCACTGTCTGAACGAGCTAAATGACCGTACTCTGGTGGAAGAGATCAAAACGCTCTTGAGATCGGAAACTGTCAAAGTTGAGAGCTTCACTGCTTCCCAGTGGTCAGCCCTGACTTTTGTGCTGCTGACTTCAGATGAAAATCTTGACGTATTTGATCTGAAAAAGTACCGGAAGTCAGAGCAGGTACTTCTTGGAATGTTACCCGTGGTCAAAGTGGCCAAAACTGCTTTGTGAGTATTACACTATGTTCTCTCATTGAATCTTCATACAGGTTTGATTTTTTTAAGCCTGGCACACACTGAAAGACGCCTTTTTTGAAAAAGCAACCATGTTGTCTTGGGGGCACATGGCACATAGCATGTGTTTTTTTGCAAATATTTTAGGGTGCATAAAAAACAGAATATGTGCCTTGATTATGCTGTGCTTTGGTATTGTGCTGAGCACATATCGAACCAGGACTGTCAGCGTTCATTCTCTTTAAAACAGTGGCTTGCAGCCATCTGACATTGTGCTATCTATGCTCCTGCTTAAAATCTTTGGTTGGAATTTTTGCTTGATTATTTTATTCCTCTCATTTTTTGTGCCACTAGACTCACATAAAATACTGTGTGAAATATTGTTATTGTTAAATTTTTCATTTACATCAATGTATTCCAAAATAGTAGAAACTATAAAAAAATCAAAATATCTCATCCATTCATAATGTCTCAAGTTCAAATGGACAGGATCAAACAAGATGATATTTATGATCAGGGCCAGCCCTACCCCCCAATGTATCATCCTAGACAAGATTTTATGTGACGCTCTCATCCATTGGCCATTTGCATATGCTTACAAAAGAAATTGAATAGCATAGGTTTTACCATTGTCTTTGATTTAGAAAACACGTCAATTTACTTATTTAAATCGATGTGAGCTTTTCCATTTTAAGAGTTAATACTACTAAGTACTTTTATTGAAGGTTAATTCTTTCCCAGTTTTGTTGTGCCCCCCGGAGGTCACAATGCTCTTTCCTGATTATTTACTGCTGCATTAATATTTTGGCTCACCCAGACTAAAAACACACAAGAGGGACACAAGGGATTTACCTGGGTAAAGTCCAAGTATAAAACTCGGCAGTTCACTCACTCAGGTTTTCAACAGGCCTTAACAGGGTATAGCAGTCATCAAAAAATATATATCTTAATATAAATCTTTTCACTTAAGAGGGCTAATAATGAGCATATATTGGTGTTCTTGTGGTATTTTGTTATGTTATTTCCTCATATACCATATTGTCACCCCAAATTGAATATTGTGCACATCCTTAGTACATAATCAATTAAATGCATTGCTTACAGTGTTTAGCAACAGAGTTAATATTTAGGAATACATTTTGAGCTTAAACATGTTTTGGCTTTAAAAAGGTTTATGTAATATTAAAATAATAAACTGTATATTTTTATTTTGTTAAACTTTAAATAAAATAGTGCTCTGTAATTAGAAACTATTTGGCCCTTTGACAGTGGGGATAGACTAAGGTTGAATCCCAACTCTACCCCTTAGCCCTACCCCTACCATTTTCCCTTGACCCTTAGTTTTGAGGGCTGAGTGAAAGGGGTGAAAACGCACTGCTGAGAAACAAGACGACATTCGATTCTCGCTATGACATCACCCAGAGCTGCTCGCTAGCTGTGACGTATGCAGATGCGACAAGAGCTGTAGCTACAGCTACAGAAGCTACCTTGTTATAATGAGGAATTTCAAAATACGACCAACAATTTTTTTTTATTTGATTTTTTTTATTTTGAATTGATTTATTATATTCTTTCTTTTTTTCTCTCAAGATGGAATTTGTTTTATTCTTATATCGCTTGTATTTTTCTTCAGATTCTGCAGTTCTATATTTGAGAAACTGCCTGTAGAGTGTTTTTTTTTTTGCAGGCATTTATCAATGTTTTTGTTAACCAAGGTCTATTCTCTCTACTTTGTTTTTTAAACTTCAACTTTCTCACAGGGCAATATTTATCAAACAGTTTTGTGAATGTGTGTAAGAAGGTGTTGTAAGCACTGTTCACATCTGTAGCCTTGAAGACTTCTTCCCAATTTTGTTCTTTTAGAGCATTTTTAAATCTATTTACATATACCTCCGATTTAATTCTTGTGTTAATAGTTGTGTTCTGCATCTCTTTCCCCTCACAGGTCTGGTCGTAGATCACAAAAACTGGTAGATGATCACTTACCAAGTGATCATCATTCAAAACATGATTAATATTTATTTTATGATTTAATAATTACTAAATGCGCTTCCTTCCGTCTCTGCTCTGCCTTCTTGTCCCATGTATTATGGGAAATTCTCATACCCTTCATTTCAAGTGATGTCTTAGTTTGTCTTTGTTTCAGGGGCTGTGTAGCCCTTCGTCCTAGCCCTTCCCTTTAGCCCTACGTAGAATTGAGACACCCCTTCACTAGATGTAAATGCGCAAAAACCAACCTCCTGGTTACCAAAATTGCCCACTTCAGGTAGAAGGTGTGTTGTTGTGAATGAACAAGCGGGATGTGATCAGTAAAGTGCAGTTATTGTCATTGGTGGCTGGTGGTTGGTGAGGCTGAAGGTTTGGAAACCAGGGGCCTGTAGATGGGGTTAGACAGCACAGTGTTCTCAGGTAAATCCCTTGGTCAGGGGTTTGTGGTAGCCATATTCATGTCTTCAGTTACTAGCCGGGAAGTGCAGAATGAGGGGCGGACCGACTCCCAGTAGACCAGCCAGCTATGTCAGACGTGTTGTAGCTATATGTTTGTTTGTGATCAATCTGGTAAAGACCATTCTTACATTATGCAAATTAAGAATGCTTTGGCTCTGATCACTAGTGCCCCTTTAGGATTTTTTTAATTTGTCTTGGATAAAGTTACTTGGTAATGAAAAACTGTGATCTAAGCATGCATGAAACATCATGCGTTCGGATTCTGCCCCAAGGCCCGGCAGAGAGATTGCTAACAGACTGAAATACACATTAAATGAAATGATTAATACAGTTGTGTCCAAAAGTTTACACCCCCCAGCAGAATTTCTGATTTTTTGGCCTTTTCTCAGAAAATATGAATGATAACACAAAAACCTTTCTGTCACTCATGGTTAGTGGTTGGGTGAAGACATTTATTGAAAAAAAGATTAGTTTACTCTTTTTAAATCAGAATGACAACATAAACTTCAAAAATTACCCTGTTCAAAAGTTTACACCCCCCAGTTTTTAATACCGTGTATTTCCCCCTTTAACATCAATAACAGCTTGAAGTCTTTTGTGGTTGTTGTGGATGAGGGTCTTTATTTTCTCAGATGGTAAAACTGCCCATTCCTCTTCTTAAAAAGCTTCCAGCTCCTGTAAATTCTTGGGCTGGCTTGCATGAACTGCACGTTTGGGATCTCCCCAGAGTGGCTCAATGATATTGAGGTCAGGAGACTGAGATGGCCACTTTAAAACCTTCACTTTATTCTACTGTAGCCAATGGCAGGTTGATTTGGCCTTGTGTTTTGGATCATTGTCATGTTGGAACGTCCAAGAACGTCCCATGCGCAGCTTCTGGGCAGATGAGAGTAAATTTTCCACCAGTATTTTCTGATAACATGCTGCATTCATCCTTCCATCAATTTTGACCAATTTTCCTGTGCCTTTGTAGCTCACACATCCCCAAAACATCAATGATCCACCTCCGTGTTTCACAGTAGGAATGGTGTACCTTTCATCATGGGCCTTGTTGACTCCTCTCCAAATGTAACGTTTATGGTTGTGGCCAAAAAGTTCAATTTTGGTCTCATCACTCCAAATGACTTTGTTCCAGAAGTTTTGAGGCTTGTCTCTGTGCTGTTGGATTGTAAGCAGGATATTTTGTGGCATTTGAGTAGAAATGGCTTTCTTCTGGCGACCCGACCATGGAGCTCATGTTTCTTCAAGTGTCTCCTTATTGTGGATCTTGAAACATCCACCTCAATTTTTTTCAGAGAGTCCTGTATTTCAGCTGAAGTTATTTGAAAGCTTTTCTTTGCATCTTGAACAATTTTCCTTGCAGTTTGAGCTGAAATTTTTGTTGGTCTGCCTGACCGTGGTTTGATTTCAACAGAATCCCTCTCTCTCCACTTCTTCATTAGAGTTTTAACAGTGCTTCTTGGCATCCTCAATTCCTTGGATATCTTTTTAAATCCTCTTCCTGTTTTATACAGTTGAAATACCTTTTCTCGCAGATCTTTTGACAATTCTTTTGCTTTACCTATGCAGAAACCTGATATTTCATCACAGTGAAAGATGCATGTGTCTGTCAGGAGCTCAGAAACTCACTGAGCTTTTATACACACACACAGATTACAAGCTAATAGATCACGGGTGAGGATGGTTACCTTTAGTAGACATTCAAACCCATTTGTGTCAAATTTTGTGCATGTTATCAGGCCAAAACTGCCAGGAGGTGTAAACTTTTGAACAGGGTAATTTTTGAAGTTTCTGTTGTCATTATGATTTAAAAAAAATTAAACTTATCTTTTTTTCAATAAATGTCTTCACCCAACCACTAACCATGAGTGACAGAAAGGTTTTTGTGTTATCATTCATATTTTCTGAGAAAAGGCCAAAAAATCAGAAATTCTGCTGGGGGGTGTAAACTTTTGGGCACAACTGTATGATAGCGTCATTTCCTTATTTTGATAATAATATGCAGGTAGACAGCAGACGTCTCTTTTGGCTCGCGCAGCTCAGGAAGTGCTTGGCCTGCGGCGCCCTATACCTGCCACCACTGGTTATTGTGTTTGGAGGGCTCCAGATGGAGCGCAGCACCCTTACCCGCGCCACCCTGGAGGAGTACAGATCCTCGGATAGATACCAAACCACAGGCCACCACTTCCTTCACTGGCTCACATTCCCATCCGCAGCCACATCCTCAATCCCAAGCCTATTTCCTATCTCCCTGTCATCCTCACTGTCAACGTTGAGCTCAAACACGTTCAGAGCCACCTCCTCGTCCTGGAGCAGCCTGTTTTCATCCAGCAGCATGGCTCCACTGACTCCTCTCTGACCTGCTTTCGATTCGCCCCTGCTGCAAGTGACGAAAGTCATTTATATATAAATTACTTTATTTTGTAAATGTCTTTGTTATTTTCAAGAAAGAAAAGAAAGTGAGGGCCCCGAAGTGCGTCACAAATTATCATTATCATTATATTTCTTTCAAGGAGGGTGAGGGTGCTGGCTGTGTGCCCCTCCAGCAGATAGCTCCCTAGACGACCGTCTATGTAGCCTATGTCAGGGGCCTGCCTTGATTATGATAGACCTGTCAACTGTGCATCACAACCAAAGGCTTTAAGCACTTTATTATTTCATTTTGTCTATGGAATCAATGACTCTGTTTGTGTAGAAAACACTCTGGACAGCCTGTGTCCAGTGAGCATAATTGTTGGTGGCATTCTTCAGAGCGTATATACAGATATTATTAAAGCTCTGCTTGTTATTGTAGTTTTGAGTATTTTGAGTGCTGCTGATAGAAAAAGCACATGGAGGAGCACTCAAAAAGAAGCCACGCTCTCTCAGCTCTCTGTCCTCCCATAAACTCAAACTGACTTTATCTACAAAAGCTCTGACATTACACAGCTGAGTGTGGGTGCTGTTGCTCATCCTGTGAGAAAAACAGACTCAGTAAAATGTATGTTTTGATCTTGCAGATGAAAGTCTGTCTCTTTTATTTGTCCTCAAAATGGCCGTAACACTCTGACACTGCAGGCTAGACCTTAAACCAGGTTTTTTAAGGTGCAGTTGCCTTCTGTATGGTCAAGTCAGGAACACAGCATCTTTGCACCTGACTGCTCCTCATTTCAGAGAAACAGGAGCACACATCAGTTGCCAGGTTGACAGGGTGATTTTGGAGTGTCTGCCCTGCTTTATCTTGATACACACAACACAGAGTTGTTACCTAATATGTCTATTCCACTTATCCGTAAGTTAAGTTCTACTAATTCTACATTTTTAAAGGTCTACATCTTTTATCTGCTATCCATAGATCAAAATACATCACTGTGATATGACAGCGGGTCACAACAATGTCTGTGATGCCTTGCATGTAAAGGAGGTCAATGCTCTTATCAGAGGCAGTCAGCGTTATATCTGCCATCAATATACAACATGTACTCAGTGCTTCACATTGCAAATACTGTTGGATGCTCTGTTGTCAGGCACACTCCGCTCTTTGTCTGTGATTGGCTGAACATTCTGTTTGTGTGGTTACAATTGTGTTACAAACTGAATGACAATAAACCTCAGAGCAGCATCAAACATATGATGCCTTTCCTTAAACCAAAACTTATATAATGAAACAGTCAGCACTTAAATACTGCATGACACAAACGGAACACAAAAACATCAAAAAAGAAAGAATCTGCAAGTGATGGTGCTCAACAAGACAGTTCTTGGCTCTGCCACAGCATCTTTAAATGACTGAGTTTTTAAATATGAATTCTTCACAGGCTAAGTTGGTGTCAGCTCACTAAAGAGTCCTGCAGTGGTCTCTACTCCTCAGTCCTCAGCGCTCCATCCTCAAATCTCACCAAGCTTGACCTTAGTCATAACGACCTGTTGGACTCAGGTGTGAAGTTTATTGCTGATGGACTGAAGAGTTTGCACTGTAAACTGGAGATTCTGAAGTAAGTATACATAAATTACATTGAGCAAACACTGTTGGGCTATGTCCAGAGACAGGTACAGATTTTTAAAATATATCTTGTCCTTGAAAATATAAATGCAATGTTAAACATTCAGTACTGTATGTACAATTTGACTCTTTTTTAAATGTTGTTTTCCTAAATGGACTGATTTATATTACATGTACAGTGGATATACTTTAAAAAAAAAAAATCAAATACTTTCTTCTTCCTATAAAACATCCCCTCAAGTTCTCAAATGTAGATAAATGCTTAATTTGATAGTTGACAAATGTATGAAAGGCTGTGGGACAACTAAGCAGAACCTGCCACTGCTGTATATCACTTTCTGTGTGTCATCCATGTTTATTTCTGCTGATCTGTTATGGATTAACTTAACTCTCTGCCTGCTGTCCATTCTTTCACCCAAACTTCCTCCTGTAGCTCCAAACCCAGACCCTGTAAATGCTCATGTATAAACTGGATGGAGATCTGCTGTCTCCTTTTTACACTGTCAATACTTCACTGTAGAATTGAGGACACTAGCAGGGGAAAACTTCCTTCCATGATGTGTATTCACTACACACCAAAACATTTTTTCCACAAAAAGAAAATGCTGGTTTCCTGTTTAGTATACCCACCTCACAAAATGGCATTTATACTAAACAGAGTCCTGAATTTAAAAAATAAGCAGTGACAGCAGGCGGGGATGACTGAGTCACTACCTCTTGAATGTTGCATATTATTTTGTTTACTTGAGAGCCCCCTGGTGAGCAGATTTTCTGTATTGTGCCTGTAAATGCTGTCAGCTCATTGTCAAAATGTCACTGACATGAAACAGTTTTCTCACAAATTTGATGAAATCACTTTTTCAAGAAAGTTTTATTTTTACTTGTATCTGGTGTATCTTGTGAGCTAGAGCTGGCACTATGGTGAAAAGCTCTTAAGGGTACCTTCTTTGTTTTAACATTGTTGATACATTACCTCTGACAGCCTCAGTCCATTTGTTTGTTTGTCTGTCGGCAAGATAACTTGAAAATTTTTTGAACTGATCTTAATTACATTTTATGGGAATTTTTGCTATGGAAGTGATGACATTTTGTTGAGGTGAATGTAAATCAAGATTCAGGAATTTTTAATGTATTTGATAAAACTGTGAAGTAATACAGTTTTCAGCATCGTCAGGTAACTCTGCTGAGGTTGAAGTACATGCCTTGGTGGATGTTTGTGCTCTCTGAGAACTTCTAGTTATCAATGTTTTGTAATAACAGAGAAACTGAATGTATGTTTTAACAAGTTAAGAGTCTTTTTACAGATGCTTTAAACTGCAGAGGATTAACAGCACATGTTGCAGCAAAACTCTGACTTAATCCACAAATAAAAAAGTACATTTTCAGTGATCTCAAGTTCAATAAAGGCCAAAATGCACAGAAAAAGTTTTGTTTCAAGGATGTACCTGCCGGTTTGTGGGCATTGTGCTGAAATAACAATAAAAATACTTTAAGGCTCTTGCAAATGAATTTTCCATTATAACTAGATTGAAATGCATACCTCTGATTTAGTGGGAATGATGAATCTACTGTAATTGCATAATTTTGCTTACAGTTAAGAACACCACTGTAACCTGTGTTTGTGATTTGTCTACAGGTTGTCAGGATGTCAGGTGACAGAGACAGGATGCTCTTTTTTGGCCTCAGCACTCAAGTCCAACAATACATCCTCCCTAGAAGAGCTTGATCTGAGTTACAACCACCCAGGAGAAACTGGGAAAGCAATGCTCACTGCTATATTTGAGGATCCAAACATGAACCTGAAGACTTTCTGGTAGGTGAAGATACTCTTTGATTACCCCACGTTTGTCTGCTGTAGCTGTGTCCTGCTTAAAGCAAAAGTCCAACATTTTTTTGTGTTTGTGTGCTTTGTCACTATTGAGTCCACAACAAGTAGATAGACGCCATTCTTTCAACTCTGAGTGCAATTACAAGAAAGGTCAAGACAAAGGTCACCCACAGCTAACTAGGTTAGCTCCAATGGTTGGTGGTTAATGGACTGAATTAGCCTACCTCTGCCTGGAGTCATCAGATAAACTCTAAATGATCCTGTGGGCCTGTTGTGACCCTTTTTTTTTTTTTACCATGATAGTAGAAGATAACCTAACAAAAAAGCTGGATCACAACAGGCACACCGGACCATTTCGGGTTGCTGAAGAGTTTATCGTATGACTTAAGGCAGAGGCAGGCCACTGCATCCCTTTGACTTCCAGTCATTTGGGTGACCATTGTCCATTTCTTACTTGTTATTGTACACAAAGTCTAAAGACTGGTATTTATGTGCTTGTCATGGGCTCGGGAGTGAGGCAAGACACGAAGATGTTGGACTACTGCTTTAACTGAAAGAATGTGTTAAGAGGTGTGAAAATGTTACACACTTAAATTCTGGAGCAATACTATTTACATACTTTTTAATTTTGCTGTCATTATTATTAGATGTTATGTTTATTAGATGTTAATGATTGACATTCATCAGGTTTGTTGCCTGCTTTCCCAATGTACTTTCAGAACATTTTGGTTACTTTATTAGTATCAGTTAAGTATTTTGTAAGCAATCCGTGTGGATTTCTCAGAAACCATACAAAAATACTTTAAAACTTATTTGACAAAAACTTTAAACTCTTTCTTTTGTATAGTTTGGAGGACTGTGGACCACATCGCCTAAAGCCTGGGATGAAGAAATGTGAGTGTTTTTTTTTTCCTTAAATAATTATCACCTTAGTACAAAATTTGACCAGAAGTTATTGCTTCATAAATTTAAAACATGCTAGATAATGAACATTATCATCAAAGGTTGATTTAAGATTCAATTTTTCACTTTGATTTTGTTCAAGAAAGTGATCTTCTCTTGGTTTGTAACTTTGAGGCTGCGTTTACGCGGCGCAGAATACGGTCAGATCGGATAAGTTTTCATTGCGTTTTGTCCTTGCGTTTTCACTGGATTGGTTGCGTTTTGTCAAAAAATGGTAACTTTTCATGCAGCTCCGTGTAAACCCTCATCAGAGCGTTTCAGGGTGAAATGCTGATGTCATCGCATGCGCAGTACTCTTCCACATGAAGGCTGCACACATACCAGGAACAACAACAGCTTCAGCCATCGGCCGAGTAACATGTGAGCCTCTTATCATGCTCGTTTTTTTATCCAGACAAAACTATCCTGACAGATTTGTTGTCCAGAAAAGAAACTCCTGCCTCTCTGTGCATCTATTCGCCATAGTTGTTTGTGAAAAGTTTTTCTTCTTCGTACGTGTTTACTCTCTGCAGATTACAACACCATCTACTGAACCGGCATGCATACTACAGCAGATTAACTCGTCTCCAGTGTCGTCGTCTGAACGCAGAAGAATTTGAAAACGCAAAGGAAAAATCTTTGTGTTTTTAAGTCAAGAGTGTTGGTGTAAATGTAGCCTGAGACACTGAATGTGAAGTCCTGCATGGGTCCAGTTTTGGCCAAGCCCATATCCGTATGTTTTGAAACTATGACCTGTCCCACAATTTTCCAAACATCAAATCTGCACCATCCTGAACTTGCATGTATTAGACCTGTTACCCAACTCTGGAATGCGTTATTCATCACAACGGCGACACAATCATCTATAAGGATGAGGGCAGTAACAAACATTACACATGCTTTGCACACATACAGAACATACAGAATACACTAAATCTCAGTCTGCCTGCACACAAGCACACACACATACTCAAAAGCATAACAACACAAACAGACGCAATCAATGCATTATTGCTACTGCTGGGACCTGGTGCAAATACAAATATTTTTAAAATCTTGACTGATTTTGAAACAGTAAGAGAGTGAAGACAAGTAATGGCAAATTTAACAGCTTTGTCCTTGTGGTGTCATAAAGCAGAGATGGTGACTCAAGTTTGAGACTCAGACTTTAAACATATTCAAGGAAACGTAAGGAAAGAGAAGAAGAAATGTTCTGACTGTTGGTGTGAAGGATGTTAGAAAAACTTTACTTGTGGGGGGATTTATAGAAGAGTGGGCTAAAGACAACTCAGTTTTTTCATGGGTTGTTGATGCTGTTAAGCGCAGAGCCAATATTGATGTCATCATTCTGCTGAGGCTGTCCGAGCTGAACTTGATCAGACAGAGTAAATTCAGCTTGTTGGGACTACTCAACCATTTCTACAAGAGCACAAGTGAAACAGTCATCTCAAACTTTGACCATCTCAATGTTTTATTCGTCCTGGATGTATTAGATGTGCTTCAACCAGCTTTTGACTTTGAAAACAAAGAAATCCTGACAGATGTCCAGAAGTCAGTCTCAGTGGATGTGCTCCTGCTGAGTATGTGGACAGGAAGACCGAGATAAGATAAAAGTTTAAGAGGACTGGATTGTTAAATTAAAAACAAAACTGTTATCACTTCAAATACCAAAATTCAATATAAGACAAAGTTATCTTTTCCATCATGCTTGTTTACAGATAAGCCTGATTTTAAAGTCACATTGATCTTTAATCTCAGCTCAAGGACCAATTTACCCATGTGACTTCAGATATATGGATGTAGAAAAAACCTCTGCAACCCTGAGTGACATTTACACAGATCTCTTCATCACTGAAGGGAAGAGAAGAGAGGTTAACATGCAGGGTGAGACCAGACGGATTAATGGTGTACGGACAGTAAAGCTGTCAACAAATCTACATATATGTCATCAAAAATAAGACATGCAATAGCCCCCCCCCCCCCCCATAAATAAATAAATAAATAAATAAATAAATAAATAAATAAATAAAATAAAACACAGAAAGCACAAACTAAAGTTTCAAAGTTTTATGACCAAGTGACAAATCGAAATAACATTTTATGTTGAAAGTCGAGGCCTCTGTGTTTTATATAGGAGAAACCCAAAAACTGTTTTTTTTAATAAATCACAAAAAATACTGCATGATTGCCCACACCTTCATTTCCAGAGCTGGAGGAAGTACGAATTACTGCAGACTTTGAACATTTGCATTAACATTCAGCACTGTCCAACAAAAAACAAGATTTTTTATGGAAATCAAAGTCAATAAAAGTTAAAGATGTAAGTATACAAACAAGCTCATAGAATGAATTTAATAAGACATACTGAACAATTCCCTTTTCATTTCCTTCCACTTTGTACTGCATGCTTTTCAAATCAAGATTGCAGAGGCATCCAGCAAAAATAAGTTAAAGATGTAATGATGGAAGACAAAAGACAGATGTGGTCAATTAGTTGCTTAATTTTACAGAAATCATAGCTGTCTACAAAATACCTCGTGTCTGCGTCTGTACGATATCAAGCACAGCCAACAGCAACAACTTGAGGCATCTGTTGTGCATGGCACTGTATACCAGAAATGCCACATTGTTTGTCATTGCTGTCAATCACAACCTGTGTAGTTTGACTTTACATCCACACAAAAAATTCCCACTAGCCAATAAAGAACTGCACAGCTGAACAAAATTGATATTGGTATTGGTATCAATGAAACCTTATCAATGCCCATCCCTCCATTCAAAGCGGTCATATTGTTAGGTGTTGGTTGTATGATGGACCCAGAGCAGAGGCAGAGATCAGTCTTAAAGTGAAAACCAAGGTTTATTTACAAAAACGTTAAACAACGTGATATGTACCGAGGTGGTGGCGGTGGCAGAAGCTCGTGGAGACCTGGAAAAAACAGAAGAGAAGATCTGATTAGTCCTCAGGTGAAAAGGAACCACAAAACCAAATAGCACCATAAATGGAAGAAAGAGAAATCCTCTGTATAGGAGAGACGGCTTAAGGCCAGCACAAACTGTGTAAACAAACCACAAACTAGTGCAATCAGCTGGCGCGGAGAAGAGTCAGCCACCGGCATAAGTAGGCAGGTAATCAGCGGGGAATCAGGAACAGGTGAGGATGTCAGGAGCGAGCAGCTCCGTAACGCTGCCCACTCCAGCCGCCCAGGAGAGGTGAAAGAGGGAGAGAGCAGCTCCACAGCACCACTCAGTCAAGACATCCAGGAGAGGTGAAAAAGGAGGAGAGAGAAGACAACCTGAGAGAGGAGGGAGAGAGGAGCAAAAACTGGAGGACTAGCGAGCAGTCCTCACACATATTTTGCTTTAACTCAGGTCCATATATGCAGCTTTAAGGATGAATAGAGTATGTTCACAATTACTGAAGTTAAGAGAAAGCCCTGCTTTTTTCACACATTAAATACAACAGATCCATCACTGTAAGAGAGGCTATTTAAGAGAACCTGTCACTTAGAGGTATGGCTTGGCGATATGGCAGAAAAATGAAATCTCAGAATTTTTCACACAAAACTATCTTTCAGTGATTAAATCTCTACTCTTTTGGCTCTGGACACTTGATTTCTGTGTTAACTTTCTCTTGGTATTTCCTTCCTGTTTTAATGCAGGAATCACAAAGAACATGTTACATTCCATGTCTTGATGAAATTCTTTATTATTTAAATTATTAAACGTATTTGAATGTCTTCATTAAGATCTACTTATTCTGTTTCTGTCATTTCTCTAGATGAAGATATCAAAGACTACCTCTCTGCAGAGCTGAAGAAGAAGATAATTAACAATCTTGAAAACAAACTGAAGGGAACAAAACAACCTTACACAGAAATCTTTGAGATTCATGAAGAGGAGGACGGGGAAGACAAAATTCAGTCCCTGGAGACATTATTCCATGATTCAAAGGAAAATGGGGCACGGACAGTGCTGATGAAGGGAGTTTCAAATGTTGGTAAAACTTACATAACATTGAGTCACATGTTGGAGTGGGCAAAAGAAACATCCAACAAAAACATTGATTTCGTAGTATCCTTCAGTTTTTGGGAGCTGAACGCAAGACAAGACACAAATCAAAGCATGACAGATCTGCTTTATCCATCCCTGAATCCACAAAACAAACCTGGAGTTTGCAATTACATTGAGTGCAAATTCCTGTTTGTCCTTGATGGTTTGGAGGAATGTGAGCTTCCTCTGGATTTTGACCAGAACAAGGACTTCACTGACATGGATGAGGCAGCCTCGATGGATGTTCTCCTGACAAACCTGATCAAAGGGACTTTATTACCTTCTGCTCATATTTGGATCATCACTCAACCCTCAGCAGCTGACAAGATTCCCTCTGAATATATCCAGAAAGTGACAGAATATCGAGGTATGTGTCTGCTTTGGTGATTTTTAAATCCTTTTTATTGTTAAGCTTTAAAGAAAGCTGAGGCACACAGAGGTACTAACTAAAAAAGCCTTTATTCCATCAGGGCTACAAGATCATAAAAAACATGCCAACATGTTTCAGCCATCTAGGCCTTCATCAGGGCTGTTACAAAATGGCTGCCAATCTACTTCCTTTATAGGTTTTTGGACAGGTCACATGGTTTTGAATTGTCACATGATCAGACTCAAAGTTATTTCATTCAATGCAGTAAAGCAGCCAGTTAATCAAACTCAACAATAGTAAAGATCTTTTCAAACTTTACATTAAATACACTCAGGAAGTGTTTTAAAAAAATATATATTTAAATTTCCATGTGTAGACTTTGTCCTCTTTGTAGTCAGAATCTGTCAGCGAACCAGCATCTAAATTTGTGGACTTTTACATCAAGCCATTTGTGTTAGAGCTGCCCTCTTTTATTCAAGATAGGAAACATGTACTCAATAAAATCAAAGAAATTAAGAACATCGGGTCAGCTCTTCTAGTCACTATTGATGTTGAGTCCCTTTACGCTAATATTGATCATAAAGAGGGGTTGGAAGCTCTATCATACTACCTGGAGAAGAGTCAACCAGGATCGACACCCCCTGCTGCATTCATCTTGCAATTAACACAATGGACTTTGACTAACAATGATTTTCTCTTCCAGAATCAATTTTATAGACAGAGAAAAGGTACAGCTATGGGAGAATGCTTTGCACCAAACTATTCTAATCTATTCATGGGACACTGGGAGGAGAAGTTTGTGTTTTCTAGTCAGGATGTCTACCTAGATAAAATTATCTGGTGGGGTAGATACATAGATGATATTCTCCTACTTTGGTCAGGATCAGAGTTAGAACTTCATAATTTTCATTCATATCTTAATAAAACAAACAAAAAATTAAAGTTAAGCCTAGAATTTTCATCTGAAAATATTAATTTTCTTGATCTGAAGATCTTCATAGATGAAGCTGATGACCTGCATACAACTATGTTTAGAAAACCAACTGACCGTAACACCATTCTGAGAGCAGACAGTTCTCACCCTCCCTGGCTTATTGATAACATTCCCTTTTGGCCAGTTTCAGAGGGTTAAAAGAATCTGTGATTCATCAGATGATTTTGAAAAAAATGCACTAGGTCTGAGATATAGATTTGAAAGGAGAGGCTACTCAGATGAGACTTTATCTACTGCTTACAATAAAGCCAAGGATCTCCCCAGAGAGCAGCTACTGGTTAAAAAACAAAGGCAACAATATCCATCTAATCAAGTTTATTTCGTGACACAGTAAATCAAATCAAACAAATAATAAAGAGAAATTGGGATAAATTGAAAAGTGACACATCTCTCAGAGAAGCCCTTCCTGATACTCCAACTATCAGCTTCAGACGAGCTCCTACCTTAAGAGATAAACTAGTGAGAAGCTATCTCCCCCCCAAAACAAAAAAAAAACCTGATTAGACTCCAAAACAGGTAATAATAAATGTGGTAATTGTAATCATTGTGAAAATATGTCAAGGATTAGTTTTTCACAGATGTTACAACAGGTCAGAAGTTTGAGATTAAGTCTTTAATAAACTGTAATACTTGTTTTGTGATTTACAGACTTGAATGTCCTTGTGGATGATTTTACATCGGGAGAACTAAGCGCAAACTGAAGGCACGACTGTCGGAACATAAACATGCAATTAGAATGGGCAATCCACAATATCCTATGGCATTACATTATAAAGAGGCAAATCACAGTAGCTGCAACTCTGAAGATATCAGGTATTGAATATATACAAAGTTCTATCAGAGGAAGAGACGGACTAAAAAAGCTATTACAAAGAGAGTCTTTCTGGATATATACATTAAAAGCAAAGCAAAGCAAATCACGGTAGCTGCAACTCTGAAGATGCAGTAAAGCAGCCAGTTAATCAAACTCAGCAATAGTAAAGATCTTTTCAAACTTTACATTAAATACACTCAGGAAGTGTTTTTTTTTTAATATTTAAAATAATGGAGTTAGAAAAGCAACAAAAAAGGAGAGAAGTCCAGTTCTCCCTTCAGACCAGAAATTGTGTTGCTTTTAATGTATATATCCAGAAAGACTCTCTTTGTAATAGCTTTTTTAGTCCGTCTCTTCCTCTGATAGAACTTTGTATATATTCAATACCTGATATCTTCAGAGTTGCAGCTACTGTGATTTGCCTCTTTATAATGTAATGCCATAGGATATTGTGGATTGCCCATTCTAATTGCATGTTTATGTTCCGACAGTCGTGCCTTCAGTTTGCGCTTAGTTCTCCCGATGTAAAATCATCCACAAGGACATTCAAGTCTGTAAATCACAAAACAAGTATTACAGTTTATAAAAGACTTAATCTCAAACTTCTGACCTGTTGTAACATCTTTGAAAAACTAATCCTTGACATATTTTCACAATGATTACAATTACCACATTTATTATTACCTGTTTTGGAGTCTAATCAGGTTTTTTTTTTTGTTTTGGGGGGGAGATAGCTTCTCACTAGTTTATCTCTTAAGGTAGGAGCTCGTCTGAAGCTGATAGTTGGAGTATCAGGAAGGGCTTCTCTGAGAGATGTGTCACTTTTCAATTTATCCCAATTTCTCTTTATTATTTGTTTGATTTGATTTACTGTGTCACGAAATAAACTTGATTAGATGGATATTGTTGCCTTTGTTTTTTAACCAGTAGCTGCTCTCTGGGGAGATCCTTGGCTTTATTGTAAGCAGTAGATAAAGTCTCATCTGAGTAGCCTCTCCTTTCAAATCTATATCTCAGACCTAGTGCATTTTTTTCAAAATCATCTGATGAATCACAGATTCTTTTAACCCTCTGAAACTGGCCAAAAGGGAATGTTATCAATAAGCCAGGGAGGGTGAGAACTGTCTGCTCTCAGAATGGTGTTACGGTCAGTTGGTTTTCTAAACATAGTTGTATGCAGGTCATCAGCTTCATCTATGAAGATCTTCAGATCGAGAAAATTAATATTTTCAGATGAAAATTCTAGGCTTAACTTTAATTTTTTGTTTGTTTTATTAAGATATGAATGAAAATTATGAAGTTCTAACTCTGATCCTGACCAAAGTAGGAGAATATCATCTATGTATCTACCCCACCAGATAATTTTATCTAGGTAGACATCCTGACTAGAAAACACAAACTTCTCCTCCCAGTGTCCCATGAATAGATTAGAATAGTTTGGTGCAAAGCATTCTCCCATAGCTGTACCTTTTCTCTGTCTATAAAATTGATTCTGGAAGAGAAAATCATTGTTAGTCAAAGTCCATTGTGTTAATTGCAAGATGAATGCAGCAGGGGGTGTCGATCCTGGTTGACTCTTCTCCAGGTAGTATGATAGAGCTTCCAACCCCTCTTTATGATCAATATTAGCGTAAAGGGACTCAACATCAATAGTGACTAGAAGAGCTGACCCGATGTTCTTAATTTCTTTGATTTTATTGAGTACATGTTTCCTATCTTGAATAAAAGAGGGCAGCTCTAACACAAATGGCTTGATGTAAAAGTCCACAAATTTAGATGCTGGTTCGCTGACAGATTCTGACTACAAAGAGGACAAAGTCTACACATGGAAATTTAAATATATATATTTTTTAAACACTTCCTGAGTGTATTTAATGTAAAGTTTGAAAAGATCTTTACTATTGTTGAGTTTGATTAACTGGCTGCTTTACTGCATTGAATGAAATAACTTTGAGTCTGATCATGTGACAATTCAAAACCATGTGACCTGTCCAAAAACCTATAAAGGAAGTAGATTGGCAGCCATTTTGTAACAGCCCTGATGAAGGCCTAGATGGCTGAAACATGTTGGCATGTTTTTTATGATCTTGTAGCCCTGATGGAATAAAGGCTTTTTTAGTTAGTACCTCTGTGTGCCTCAGCTTTCTTTAAAGCTTGAAGTTGGATTCCTTTGCTGATGAGCACCAGAGAGATACACATTTTTGTCAAGCAAGTTTTCAACCTTTCCAAAAACCCATGCAGCACTCCATGCAACTGTTGTCTTTTTATTGTTAATTTGGGTTTGATTAGAACACAACAGTTTTCCATTTATTAAATAAAGCAATAAATGAAAGGACTTGAACCTTACATAAACTGACAACACACTAGAATATTCATATCTCTTGACTGATAGCTGACGTAATGACAGGCTTAATCCTCCAAATGCACTCAGCATAGACCAGGCATGACCAAATGACAGGCTTCAGTCAAAGTTTGAACCCAAGTAGCAACCTCTGGGGCTGAGAAATGAAGCCAATGCAGCTGAGCCAAAAACTGCAGTCCGTTAATTTAAGTATAATTTTTGACATCTCTGCAAATTCTGGGGAGTCAGGATTGGTCAGACAACCTTGGACTCTAATTTGTAGACCAGACACAGGCGCGGTGCACCTGCACTGCACTGACAGAGTTTGTCCTGCGCACTTTGCAAGTTTCCTGCAGGGTGCACTGAGGCGCACCCTTGCCTCCGTCCCTCCCACTGGTGCAAGGAAGGAGAGAAGGTGTAAATGGATTCAACACAGCCAAGTGTAACCTTCACCAATCAAATGAATGCCTCTCCTTGACTTTAAATGCGCTGTGGACCAGGCGCAGTAACAGTTTCAATCTCTCCTCCATTGACTCCAGTCTCTTTAGGCCGGTGGATGCAGCCGTTCTCCCCTGGGGCTCTCGTTTCATTTGGGAGGCCCCAGCTTGCAGTACCAGAATGCATGATAATGCGAACAGAGCTCCATGGGCTGATGATACAAAAACAGCCTAGGAGGAAGTTAGTAATATTGTCAATCAAGTTTGCCCAAATATTTGGAGAACTGCTGTCCATAGTAAAAAAAAGGGTTGAAATAATGTAAGCAGAGGAGCCAAAAGAAAGCTGTTACATCAAACAAGGCACACAGTGGCCCCTGAAGGTGTCTCCTACGCCGGCCTCATGAGGAGCTCAGCGGAGGATATTGCATCCTCATACCTCTCCATGATAAGCATTTAGGGCTTTGGCTGGATTGAAGTCTGGATTATGGCTTAGGAAAAAATATTTTTCTTCTTAAACAGAGGTGGGCAGCTCTCTCCTACTCCAACCAGCAGTCCAAGTGTTGATATAATAATAATTGCTTCCAAGGAGGAAGAGGAAAGAGACGCGCTGAAATACAATTCATTTTTCTCATGAATGATTTTGTGTATCTTTAATGCGTCTGAGTAAATTGTGGCAAAAAACATGCTTAAACGGAAGGCATATGAGCACATTTCAGGACAGAGCTGTGCAGAGGTGATCTCTCCTCTCCCCCATGTGCTCTGCTGCTCTTCCTGCTGATGCAGCACATGCAGGTCGGCCTCCCTCTGTCTTAAAGGGACAGTTCAGTATTTTTGAAGTGGGGTTGTATGAGATCCATATGGCCACTAAGGACATTAGATACAGTAGAAAGTTCTCTCTTCTCCACCAGAAAGCCACAGACTGTAAGAGTCAGTGACAAAGAAAAGACGCTAATGAGAAAGTACCGTACCGAATTTAAAGGCTGTTTTCTCCACCTACAAGAACTCAAATCAAAAAGTAATACCACAGTTTAAGAGTACGCTACAAATGAACTTTTTTAAGTGCATTAACCTTTTGGAAATATAAAGTTTATCCGGACCTAAGCCAACTCACGTCTTGTGTCCCTCCGCTAAATCACTCCACCGTAGTTAGCTAGCAGCTTTAAACACCTTTTTTAGACTGATTAAAAGCACATTATAAAACAGATATTTCTGAGATGGGTTTTTGTGATGCTTCCCTTGATGCAGAAACAGATGTGCATCATCTAGAACTCAGCTTTCACCGTATTCCTCTGCATAACGAGGGCATGCAGTTACATTGTATAGTGAATGCATCGCTAATTACCTGACAGATGTGTGCACAGATCTACATGTATGTAGATCTACAGATCTATATATATATATATATATATATATATATATAGGCTAATGCACAGAAATCGTTGTGTGTGTGTGCAGGTTTGTGTGAGAGAGACACAAACAGCCTCCTCTACTCTGCATATTTGTCTCTGACATATCATTATTACTTACTTTGAGCAGAAACAGTCATTAGGTCCTTCAGGTTTGGGACGTTTTTCCAGTTTATCTTCGGGAAATTGAGGAATGTCCACAAAACTCCAGGAAAGGAAAGTCTGTTTGACGAGTAATACCGCCGTCCGTAACACCTATTCCCAGGTCAAACATTCGCCCCACTGTTTATTTCCGACTCTATCTTGATGTCCAGTGTCCGTGGATGTTTCCTCTGTTTTCCTTTTGGTCAGTTCGTCTCAATCTTTATCAACTCGTCTTCTGTAAACTCCGGTTCATACAGGTATCCTCTTGACTCCAAAGTGAATAGGACTTCATTGGCGCTGTCATAATCATCCCTTTTTTAATTTCCTGCATTGTCTCTTCCTCACACCACTAACAGTCAAAACAGAAGAGTTACAGATACTTGATCAAAGTTACATGAAGCCACAGGCAGCATCTGAAGTCACTAGCTTGTATGGTCAGCTGAGAGGGGGGGTAGCGGAGTGTGTCCCTCTGCTAAATCACTCCGCCGCCCCTCCCCCTCTCAGCTGATCAAAACAAAGCAAGCTAGCTGCTTATGGAGCTCATACAACCCCACTTCAAAAATACTGAACTGTCCCTTTAAGTCCTGTAATTTCTCCTCTGTGAGGTCAAAGTGGCATTAATGGTTTAAGGCTATGGTATGTGGCATGCAACATGCAACAAAGAATGCACTGACACTCTCATTACCTGTTTTGGAGTTTTTGGTGACGTGCGCATACTTTGCGTTGTCAGCCAATTTACCACTGCAGAGTGTGCACTTTGCCTGTGCCGAGAATAGACCAGGTTGGAGTTAGCAAGCTTTCATGTGAGCTCCTTCCACGCAGTTTTTTTGGCACAAAATTATCACTGCGCCAAGCTGAATCTGTTGGCACCTCCCCCTGGTGTGCCGCCACATGCATCTCTATAGTCCGATGGTTGGGGTTGCATGATTTATAGGAACAGTGCTTGATGGGCACCCAAATGTTATTTTCAAGAGTAACTTGGTTTATAATGTCTGAAATGCCTTGTCCAAGGTTTGTGTTTCTTTTGTAGGTTTAAAATGCATCTTCAGTGTCATTATCAGCCAATAAACCTTGTAGCCAGCGGACTGAGTGACATCGTATCAATCATGTGTCTTCATCTTTTATCTTGCACAAAAAGTTCGATGGTGTTAAAGTTTCCCAAAGTTGAAGCCAAAATTGTTTATGAGAAATAGTAGCTAGTTAAATACACGCTGACTTCTACTTTTCTTTTTAGCTAATAATAACCTTCAGTTTTTTTTAAATCTCAGAAACGTTGGAGAGACGGAGGCAGCTGATACCAACCCTTCAAGCTGAATATAAAGGCATCATTAAACAAAAAGTCATTGACTCGTTCAAACAGGAGAACACAGAGCACATCATGAGAGAACAGAAAAGAAGTGGTACCAATGGGGATGATAAAGACAAAGAAACTGTGACAGCAACAGTGACTCTACTGACTGCAGTATCTGACATATTTAAAGAAACAGAACTACAGAAAATAAGAAATGTTCTTACTGTTGGAAAGAGGGATATTGGAAAAACTTTCCTTGTGGAGGGATTTATAGAAGGGTGGGCTAAAGGCAAGTCAGTTTTTTCTTGGACTGCTGATGCTTCAAAGAGCGAAACTCATGATGTCATCATTCTGCTGAGGCTCTCTGAGCTGAACTCGATCAGACAGAGTAAAATCAGCTTGTTGGGACTACTCAACCATGTCTACAAGAGCACAAATGAAATAGTCATCTCAAACTTTGACCAGCTCAATGTTTTATTCATCCTGGATGGATTAGATGCATTTCAACCAGCTCTTGACTTTGAAAACAAGGAAACCATTAAAGATGTCCAGAAGTCAGTCTCATTGGATGTGCTCCTGACAAACCTCATCAGAGGATCTCTGGTTCCTTCTGCCCAGCTCTGGATCACATCCCGTCCTGAAGAAGCCAGTAAGCTGCCTGTTGAGTGTGTGGACAGGAAGACCGAGATAAGATGTAAGTTTAAGAGGGCTGGACACATAAATATACAATTGACCCTTTTTCGGGTCTCTTATTAATTGTCTGACTGATCAATCCAAGAACACACCCTCATAGATACCATTACTAATCTGCTTTGGTTATATAAGAAAAATGTAAGTCTTTTCATTGAGTTATGATTTTTATTTTGTTCCTTTAGAACTGGTAAAGCTGTTTTTAAGGTGTAAATCATGGTCACTTTAGAATATCCACAACCAAGAGTATAATTCATCCTGATCCTAAACTGAATATTGTGTTTTTTTTTATTTAAATTACTTAAAAAAAGATGGATGCACTTTTTAGAAACTAGAAAGAGGAACTGAAAGTTACATGACTGATCTGTTTCTTCAAATTTTCAAATTAACCCTGAAATGCAAAACAATAGAATTTAAAGCTGCGAATGAAACTTTGATTTAATCTAGTAATTTTTTAAAATTCAGAGATGAATTCTTAAATGAAATTAAAAACTGTTATCACTAAAAAAATACCGAGGATCAATACAAGATGATCTGATCTTTTCATGTTTTATTTTTGTTGTTGCTTGTTTACAGATAAGCCGGATCTTGAAAGTCAATGGGGACTTAAATCTCAGCTCAAGGACCAATTTACCTATGTGACTACAGGAATGGGCATGGAAAAAGCCTCTAAAACCCTGAATGATATTTACACAGATCTCTACATCATTGAAGGAGAGAGAGGGGAGGTTAATATCCAGAGTGAGACCAGACAAACTGAGGGTGCAAAGTTCAAACCAGAGGAAAGATCCTTTAAGTATGATGCCATCTTTGAACCAGAAGAAGGAAAGAATAAAGACATTAAATCTGTGCTAACAATTGGCAAGGCAGGCATTGGAAAATCATTTGCCACAATGAAATACATGCTAGACTGGGCTGAGGAAAAGTCCCACCAGGACATTTTCTTTATGTTTCCTCTTTCTTTTCGAGAGCTAAACTTGAGGAAAGACGAAAAGCACAGCTTGGAGGATCTTATTCACAGTTTCTTTCCAGGAATGAAGACATCAGAAATAAAAGACTATAACAAGTATAACATCTTGATTGTCCTGGATGGTTTTGATGAGTGCCGCCTTGATATTGACTTTAAAAAGAGTGATAACCGGACAAATGAGTCTGAGAACACATGTGTGGACGTGAAAAAGAAAACCTCCATCAAAAATCTGCTGACAAACCTCATTGAAGGCAACCTGCTCCCTAAAGCCCAAGTCTGGATCACCTCCAGACCTGCAGCATCCAACATTATCCCTGCAGAGAAAGTTGACTGGGTCACAGAGGTGCGAGGGTTCAATGATGACCAGAAGGAAGAGTACTTTAAGAGGCACTTTGATGATGAGGATTTGGCGGAAAAAATCTTGTCACATGTGAAGAGTTCAAGAACTCTTTACGTTATGTGTCACATCCCTATATTCTGTTGGCTCACGTCAAAAGTTCTAGAGGACCATGTGAAAAGACAAGAAGAAGGAAAGATGCCCAGCACTCTGATTGACATGTACATAAACTTCCTTTTGTTACAATGCAGGCAGTCAAATTTGAAGTACAGCACAGATGAGACAATGGAAATGAATGCAGACCTTGATTCATGCTGGAACACAAGAAGTAAGACCACTGTTGTTTCTCTGGGGAAGCTGGCTTTTGAAGGACTTGAAACGGGAGACCTTGTGTTCACTGAATTAACTTTAAAAAACAGCGGTATCGACCTCACAGAAGCAGCAGTCCTCTCAGGCATTTTCACTCAGATCAAACGAGAAGGTCCTGGGCTCCTCCAGCAGAAACTGTTCTGCTTTGTCCACATGAGCATTCAAGAGTTCATGGCAGCTTTTTATGTGTTTTACACCTTTAATAATGAAGGTCAGAATCTGCTTACCAAATCCCCATCAACAGTTTCAGACTTCTACCAGACAGCAGTAGACAAGGCCTTATGTCACCAAAATGGAGACTGGGATCTTTTTCTTCGCTTTCTGCTCGGCCTTTCTCTGGAGGACAACCAGAGGCTCTTGAGAGCACTGCTGAAGAAGACAGAGAATAATGAACAAACCAACAAGGAAACCATTGAATACATCAAAACAAAGATAAGGGAAGAGAGCAGAGGTGTTGATCAAAATGTCAACCTTTTCCACTGTCTGAACGAGCTAAATGACCATACTCTGGTGGAAGAGATCAAAATGTACCTGAGATCAGAAACTGTCAAATTTGAGAGCTTCACTGCTTCCCAGTGGTCAGCCCTGACTTTTGTGCTGCTGACTTCAGATGAAAATCTTGACGTATTTGATCTGAAAAAGTACCGGAAGTCAGAGCAGGTACTTCTTGGAATGTTACCCGTGGTCAAAGTGGCCAAAACTGCTTTGTGAGTATAATGCCATGTTCCCTCATTAAATCTTCTTACAGGTTTGATCTTGTTAAGCCTGCCACACACTGAAAGACCCCTTTTTGAAAAGGCAACCATGTTGTCTTGGTGGCACATGGCACATAAAAGTGTGGGACAGGTCAGACTATATTTTCCTTTTTTAAAGGACAGAAATTCTTGCTGTAAATGTTGTAGGGTGCAAAGGAGAAATACTATTTGCCTTGATTATGCTGTGCTATGGCATTGTGCATAACACAGATCAAACCAATTAGAGTGTCAGTTCTCACTCTCTTTAAAACAGTGGCTGGCAGCCAGCTGGCATTGTGCTATAAATGCACCTGCTTTAAATGTTTGTTGGAATTTTGGCTTGATCGTATTATTTCTCAATTTTTTTGATGTCATATAATGATATGAAATTAATTTATAGTATCTCCAGTTCAAATGGACCGGATCAGACAAGATAATATTTTTGATAGACCTGTTAACTGTGCATCCAGCAACCAAAGACTTTAAAGCACTTTATTATTTCATTTTGGCTATGGAATCAATGACTCTGTTTGTGTAGAAAACACTCACACTTCAGTGTGTATACACACACACATATATATATGTCTTATAGCTTTGTTTATTATTGTAGCTCTGAATATGAGTGCTGCTCGTAGAAAAAGCACATGGAGGAGCACTCAAAAAGAAGTCATGCTGTTTTACGCTCTCTGTCCCTCCATAAACTCAAACTAACTTTATTTACAAAAGCTCTGATATTATACTGTTGAGTGTGTGTGCTTTTGTGCATCCTAGGCAAGGCAAGTTTATATCTAGAACACAATTCATACAAAAGGCAATTCAAAGTGCTTTACAGAACAAGAAAGATGCAACAAAATCACAAAACAAAATAAAAACATTATTCATTAAAGAATAAATTTAAAGAGAAGAGTGCAGATCAGATCCTTTCAGTCATATGCACAGTTAAATAGAGCTGTTTTAGCTGTTCTAGATTTGAGCTGCATTAAACTGCAACCCTGATTCTCCATGTTTAGTCCTGACTCTGGGCACCAGCAGAAGGCCGGCCCCTGAGGTCCTCAGAGTCCGAGATGGTTCATATGGCTCTAACATGTCATGAGATGTACTTTGGTGCCAGGCCATGGAGAGACTTGTACACAAGCAGAGCTGCTTTAAAGTCTATTCTCTGAGCCACAGGAAGCCAGTGTAGGGACCTGAGCACAGGACTTATGTGCTTGTACTTTCTGGTTCTGGTCAGGACCCGAGCAGCAGCGTTCTGGATGTACTGCAGCTGTGTTATGGCTCGTTTGGAGAGGCCGGTGAGCAGGCCGTTACAGTAATCTAACCTACTCGAGACAAATGCATGGATAAGTATCTCTAGGTCAGGTTAAGACACTATAACTCTGATTTTGGCAATGTTTTTTAGATGGTAAAAGGCTGCTGATGTTATTGATTTTATATGGCTGCCAAAGTTCAAGTCTGAGTCCATTATTACCCCGAGATTTCGAACCTGATTTGTAGGTTTTAGAGAGAGAGACTGGAGGTGACTGCTGACACTTTCTCTTTGATTCTGTGGACCAAATACAATGACTTTAGTCTTGTCTGAATTTAGTTGGAGAAAGTTGTTTTGCATCCACACACTGACCTGTTGGATGCAGTGACAGAGTGAATCCATCGGTCCATATTCACCTGCTGTCAGTTAGACAGAGATCTGAGTGTCGTCTGCATAATTGTGGTAGGACACATTAGTACTTTGTACTAACTGGCCTAAAGGCAGCATGTAGAGATTGAACAGGAGGGGTCCTATGATTGACCCCTGGGGCACCCCACTAGTCAAGGCCATGTGGTCTGAGACACAGTTACCAATGTCGACAAAGTTATTCATGTCTTCTAGATAGGACTTCAACCAATGTAGGGCAGTCCCAGAGATGCCCACCCAGTCCTCTAGTCTCTGTAAAAGGATCTCATGATCGACAGTGTCAAATGCAGTGCTCAGATCTAGCAGGACTAAGACTGAGACTTTGCCTGTGTCAGTGTTCAGGCAGATGTCATTTGTCACCTTGATAAGAGCGGTCTCAGTGCTGTAATGGGGTCAAAAACCTGACTGGAAAACATCAAATGAGTTGTTCATTCGAAGAAAATCAGTGAGCTGTTGGTAAACAACTACCTTAAATAAACAGGTTCAGTAAAATGTCTGTTTTGATCTTGCAGATGAGAGTTTATCTCTCTTGTTTGTTCTCAAAATGGCAGTTACACTCTGACACCTCAAGCTCTAGACCTCAAACCAGGTTTTGTGGTTTAAGATCTACCTGTGTCAGGTAGAAATTAGAAAAGCCACCTGCCCTTAATACCATGTGGACAATAGGGCTCAGAGATTTTTATAATCTTAATTGGGCTAAAAATCAGGCCGATGATACACACAACACACAAGGTTGTTCCCTGATATGTCTATTCCACTTATCTATAAGTTATAATATATCAGTCCAGGGAGCTGGCTTGACAGGTGAAGACCTGTTGGGATCCATCACTGCTTCTTTAAAGTTCTACCAAACACCAGTGCTTTATTAGACAAAATGCCATGACCATTAAATTCAGGTTTACAATCACCCTGCAGTTACATGTGCTGACTGTGGACACACAGTTTTATATTTTATTAGCTTTGCTTTATCAAATACATGTTCAATCATTAGATCAAAATACATCACTGTGATATAACAGCAGGTGCTCTGTTATCAGGCACACTATGCTCATTGGCTGTGATTGGCTGGACATTCTGTTTGTGTGGTTACAACTGTGTTACAAACGGAATGACAATAAACCTCAGTGCAGCATCAACATGTTATGCTTGTCATTCAACCAAAAGATGTATATGACACATTCAGCAGTTTGAACGTGTATGAGACAAACACAACACCAGACATTAAAAGAAAGAACCGGTGATGGTGCTAAGAGGGTTTTTGGCTCCGCAACTGCATCTCCAAATGACTGAGTTTTGAAAATGAATTCTCCGCAGGCTAAGTTGGTGTGAGCTCACTGAAGAGTCCTGCAGTGGTCTCCTCTCCTCAGTCCTCAGCGCTCCATCCTCAAATCTCACCAAGCTTGACCTTAGTCATAATGACCTGTTGGACTCAGGTGTGAAGTTTATTGCTGATGGACTGAAGAGTTTGCACTGTAAACTGGAGATTCTCAAGTAAGTATGCAATACATTACAATGAACAAACACTATTGGGCTATGTCCAGAGGCAGGTACAGATTTAAAAAAATACATCTTTGCCCTTGAAAACATAAATGCATTTTTTAAACAATACAGTATGTACAATTTGACTCATTTTAATTTTGTTTTCCAAATTTGACTGATTAATAATATATATACAGTATATAGATCATTTTTATATAGCAAATATTTCCTATATCCTCAAATATTCCCTCAAGTTCGCGAAGACAATTAAGCCAAATTGATATTTTAGTTTAATAGATGAATGAGCCAGTTATGGCAAACATTTGTGTATAAGGAAATGAGAACATGAAGTAATGCTTGAAAGGCTGTGGGACAACTAAAACTGCTGCATTTCTGTTTCTGTGTGTCATCCATGTTTATTTCTGCTTATCTATAATTCATTAACTTAACTCTTTGCCCGCTTAACTCTCTGCCTCAATTCTTTCACCTAAACTTTCTCCTGTAGGTCCATCCCCAGACCCTGTAAGTGGACATGTATAAGTTGGATTTAGATCTCCTTTGTCCATATTGATGTTATTTCTCTTGTAGAATTGACGATTCTGGCAGACAGAAACTTCCCTCCATGAGGTGTATTGACTATACATCAAAACAACGTTATGTGTGGTGGATTAAATTGTCCTACTGAGGAAAAATACACACCTTGAAGTGGACTTCATCATTTATACTAAGAGTGTCCCAGGATGCTTTACAAGTTCATTTTGCCAGCAAAGAGCATGAACCAGGGAGCCCTTTTTAAACATCTTTCTCTCCTATTATGCAAAGTCTTTCCACAAAAGAAAAGACTGGATTCCTGCTTAGCATACACATCTCAGAGTGATGTTTTTACTAAACAGAGTCTGAATTTAAACAGTTATCACTGAAGGCAGTTGGAGATGACTAGGTCACTACCTCTCGACTCTTAGGTTTACATGGCCCCTAAAACGCTCAAATCTGATAAGTTTTCATTGTGTTTGGGCCTCCTGTTTGTATGACAACAGTATCCCGAGTTCTTAATTCAGCAAACTTTTGAAACCAGGCTCCAGAGTGTAAAGTTTTCAATATGCTCTCCATGCAGTGCCGTGGGTGTAAACCCATATCAGAGTGTTTCAGGGTAAAACATATGTAAATGCTGTCAACTGATTGCTTAAGAGTGTGAAAGAGTAGTTAAATTCCTGCCCTTGTGTAGACATTGCTCTGAAGTGACAATAATAATACTGTAAGGCTGTCACAAATGAACTCATCTTCCAATATTGCCATATTGAAATGCATACCTCTGATTTAGTGGGAATGATGAGTCTAATAATTTTACTGTACACTAAAGAAAACAACTGTAACTTGTGCTTTTTTTTTCTACAGATTGTCAGGATGTCAGGTGACAGAGACAGGATGCTCATTTCTGGCCTCAGCACTCAAGTCCAACAGTGTGTCTTCCCTAAAAGAGCTTGATCTGAGTTACAACCACCCAGGAGAAACTGGGGAAGCAGAGCTCACGACTATACTTGAGGATCCAAACATGAACCTGAAGACACTTTGGTAGGTGAAGACATTCTGTGATTACCCCAGGCTTGTCTGCTGTAGCTGTGTCCTGCTTAAAGCGATAGTCCAACATTTTTTTTTTGTTTTCATGTCCTTACTCACTACCAAATCCATGACAAGCAGATAGATGTTATTCTTTTGATTCTGCATGCAATTACTACGTAGCTCGACTACGTATATAATGTCTATGGTTACTGCCACCTACCGCTGACAAACTTAGATCGGTAATCGTCTTGTCAAGCTTAACAGCCGTGACGTATTTCTGGTAGAAGAAAATATTGAGAGCAAGGAAACCTCTGAAAGCGAGTGAGCAAGTAAGTTTGAAGAGAGAGAGAGCAGCACAACACCTTTGGCTACTGCTCTCTGTCACAATTTACACACTGGAGACAAAATCTTTATTTGCCATAAGATTATTTTTAACCTCTCAATTTTATGTTTTTTATGCCTTCAGTTCCTGATCCTGTGTTCGTTTAGTTTGTATTTGCGCTCTCATGATTATGACCGCTACATGACGCCATACAAATGGTTGAAAGTCAATGGGCTGTATTAGCCAGCCTCAGTCTAAAGTCATCAGATGAACTGTAAATGGTCCTTTGTGCCTGTTGTGACTGTTTTTTTTTTCATGACAGTAGATGACATGATGCGGTTAAAAAAAAAGTCACAACATGCCCCCAGGACATATGGGACTCTTATTTCGTAGACCAGGCGCAGGCGCGGCACACCTGCCCTGCGCCTACAGGGTGTATCTAGTGCACTTTGCAAGTTTCCTACAACGCACAGAGAGACGAGGCGCAGAGCGGTGCATTGACGCCTCCGTCCCGACCCCTCTGCGCAAGTGCCAGAGAGGGAGGAGACAAGGCATGAGTTGGTTTAACACAGCCCAGTGTTGTCTTCACCAATCAAATAAACACCTCTCCTTGCCTTTAAATGCACTGCGGGCGAGGCACAGTGATGATTTCAATCTCTCCACCATTGACTCCAGCCTTGACTGGCAGATGCAGCAGTCCTCCCCCGGACTCTCCTAGGGCTATCTCCTTCCTTCTCCAACCAGCAGTCCAAGAGGAGGAAGAGAAGGCGACACATTTAGCCTACGAGGAAGTTACTAAGGCTACGTTCACACTGCAGCCCTTAATGCTCAATTCCGATTTATTGCTCAAATCCGATTTTTTTGTTTGGCTGTTCAGATTACACTTCTAATGTGGCCTGACTGCAGACTGTGATGTGAACAGCTCAGGCTTCAGAAGTGACGCGCATGCTCAGTTTAACATGAATGGCATTACGCACAGCACGGAGTGATGAGGGTCAACAAACACAGAGCAAAACTGTGCTTTACAATGCTGGGAAAGTTTGTTTCCATAACTCAGAACCTGATGTTACAACAGCTTACCGTGAGTGAGCTCTTATTAAAGTAATCATGGCTATATTTTATTTCTTTTAAACCTAAAGGCAGATGCTCTCTCCTGCCGACCCTGCCGATGACAGATCGCTGCTGAAGAGCCAAACGTCTCAGCGCCATTGCGCGCTGAACAGGAAACCAAAGAGGCAAAAAGTTAGTTTTGTCATCTGTTCTGATGTTTCTTAGTTTGACTGAGAGCAGATCTGACAGCAACAGACTGTTTTGTGACTGACGCTGTCTCATAGAAACATACAGCAGCGCGCAAATGCGCACGGATGAGACGGATTAGATAATCGATGTCTCCGCGTCCTGTAAACTGTAATTTTGGCCTGATGAATCCTTTCAAAAAGTCGGCGCAGTGTTAATAACCTAAGTGTATCAGATATCATAATACAAATGTATGAATCGTCTGCTGTGCGTGTAATGGAGACGCCAGTCGATCGCCCCAGCGCTCTTTCTCTCATCACTCCCTTAATGCATTATTTAATCAAGCTTGTAGCTGGATAAATGACTAAAATTCTTTATTTTAGGGAAAATACATAAACTTTTTAATGATCATGTCTATATTAACCTCTGATTATGTTCTGTCCATGAAGTGACTTTGAAAACATTTGTCCTGAGGTAAACTGCTGCTCTGGAATGACGTCAAAGTCGCATTGAATGCGACCTGGCTGTTCAGACCGCGGTCGCATTCAAGAAAATCGGATATGTATCCGATTTAGTACCACATTTGAAAGTGGCCTGAATCTGATTTGAAACGGTCAGATTCAATGCGACTTGTGCTGTTCACACTGTCAGAAACAAATCAGATACAGGTCACATTTGGGCCAAAAAATCGGATTCAGGTCACTTTTGACGGCAGTGTGAACGTAGCCTAATATTGCCAATAAAGTTTGCTCAAATATTTTGAGAACCCCTGTCCAATGTGAAAAAAAGGGTCTTAATAATGTAAGGAGAAGAGTAAAAAGAAAGCTGTCAGAGCAAAGAAGGCAAACGGTGGACACTCCCTCCACCGGCCTCACAACTAGTGGAGAACATTGTGTCCTCCACCCTCACCATGATAAGCATTTGGGCTTTGGTGGGATTTAAGTTGGAATTACAGTTAAGGTAAAAATATTTTTCTTCTAACACAGGGGAGAAAGGCTCTCATTCGGCTCCCCCCTTCTTCAACCAGTCCAAGCGCTGATGTAATAATTATCACTTAATTATCGCCAAGGAGGAAGAGGAAGGAGACGCGCTGAAATACAATTCATTTTTCTCATAAATGATTTTGTGTATGTTTAATGTGACTAAATAAATTGTGGCAAAAAAACATGTATAAGCGGGAGGCATGTAAGCGCATTTAAGAACAGAGCTGCGCAGGTGGTCTGTCCTCTCTGTGCACTTTGTTGCTCTCCCTGCTGATACGGCACACGCAGTTTGGCCTCTCTCCGTCATAATTCCTGTAAGATCTCCGTGAGGGCAAAGTCACATCCATGGTGTAAGACTGTGTTGTGGGGCACACAGCATACGATAAAGACTGCAGACACTCTGGAGACCTGCCTGTGAGGCTTTCGTGAAGTGTGTGCACATGTGCGCCTGTCACCAATTACAGCTGCGGAGGGTCCGCTTCGCCTGCGCCGAGAGTAGACCATGTTGGACCTAGTGAGCTGTTTTTTGGCAGGAGATGTCACTGCGGCAACCTAAATCTGTCTGCACCTCCCCCTGGTGCGTTGTCACACCCATCTCGGTGCAGCCGGTCTAAGAGTTATAGTTGGCTGCGCACGGCAGTGCGCTGGACAAAACTGTCACCACCAGGCTCTGCGCACCCTGCACTGCACCACAAAATGAGGGCCTTTAGTGTTGCTGAAGAGTTTATCTTATGACCTTAGGCAGAGACAGACTGATACATTCCATTGACTTCAGTCATTTAAGTTGAGCTAGTTAGCTCAGGAGTGAGGTAAGACATGACGATGTTGGACTATGGCTTTCACTAAAAGAATGTTTTAAGAGGTGTTAAAATTTTACACACTAAAATGTTGGAGCAATACAATGTACATACTTTTAAAATTTGCTGTTATTTTTAGTAATATTTCACATAAATGTTGATATTAACACACACACACAAATATATATAATTATTTGGTTTGCAATACATGTTGATTTCTCAGAAACTATTCCAAAATTCTTTGACAAAAATTTTAAAACTCTTTCTTTTGTATAGTTTGGAGCACTGTGGACCACATCGCTTAAAGCCTGGGATTAAGAAATGTGAGTGTTTTTTTTTAATAGTTATCACTTTTGTTCAGTATTTGGCCACAGGTTATTGCCTCATAAACATGCCAGATAATGAACCATGGCATCACAGGTTGATTTTATGTTGTGTTCTGGTAAAATTTGACTGATTTAAAAGTTTTATCTCTGAAAACTGTAGTTAATTTGTTCTGAGTGACTAGAGATCTTACTAGCCTTGCAGAGCAGACAGAGCTGCCTGATTCTGGTCTTGCAAGCCTCCATTTACCAATGAATTCACGCAGCTGAATTTTTAACGGCCCAATCATGGAAGAGAGGCGGGAGCTGTAGAATGCGGATGTGACGACAACCGGAAGTTGAAAACTGGAAGTTGAGAACGAACATGCCGATTAGCCTATTGTCCTCATAGATACTTAGTAAAACTTGGCGAAATCTGCCCTACTCCGAAGTTTACTTGTCGGGATTGTCTTTGACGAGGTTCATGACACATATAAGTGTTAAATGAATCATCTGTGTGGTACAATTTAGTGTAAGACGATAGTATAAGGCCGTTAGCCGTTACCAGCTAAGTTAGCGGCTAACGGTCATTTACTGTCGTTAGCTGTTAGCGGCTAAGTTAGCGGCCAACAGCTAACAGTCATTAACTGTTGTTAGCTGTTAGTGGCTAAGTTAGCCACTATGTATGCTATTTTTTCAATTCTTTATTCAGCCATTTCAAGTAACAAACAGGCACATTTTGCATCATACAGTCTTCAAAAATCACTGAGCAGCATCAGCAGCCAATATCAACAAAATAATTAAATAAAATGTATATATAAAAGAAAAAAAATTACAAATTCATTGAAAATATTGCTTCATTATATGAGGTGACCCTGCTTGATATGGATTGGTCAGTGATGAATGTAACGAGCAGAACAATTATCTAATCACAAGCTTATATTTTTTTTAAACATTCTGCCCCTGAAAAGAAATTTAAAGGGCTCCTACCCAGATGGACTAGTGAAATATTTCTGTGGCAGATACTGTATATGGACCTGTCCATCTAGCTTGTCAGGTTAAGATCTTATGGCTTTTTCCATTAAAAGGATTTGAACACACAGAATCAATTCTATAGATTTTAATACAAGTTTGTCGTACAGTAACGTATTTTGATGTACAATACAAGTAACGTTACTTAAAAACACGTTTTCAGACAAGTTTAACCACTAAGGATTACAACCCCCCATCCTCTCACAATGGTTTGGTCCAAACTGTTTCTCACAGTGACCTGCGTAGCTGTTGCTGCAGAGCGGTGTACACACAGAGGCAGGCTGACAAAAGCAATGGTGGTGAAGTCAGTTTATTAAAACACAGAATGGTTGATAAGTTGTTTATTACTCTACTTGTTCAATAAGTACAACATGAAAAACAAAATTTCAACTCCTGTGTTCAAAGTCTGCCGGGATGTTTTAAATTAACACAGCACAGAGATGATAATAGGGTGTTTATTTTCAAGCTCAAACACGATCTGCACTGTATGTAGCACATATTTTCATCTTAGTTTGTAAGGAATCTGTGAACTGCCCAGAGTTTTTCTCTGCCTGATGCAACAGACTGTGACAGTCAGAGAGGACAGGCAGGTAACATGCTGACATCCTCATCCTCTCATATACAGTGGGAGGAAAAAGTAAGTACACCCTTTGTAATTTTTTACATTTCTGCCTAAATTGGTCATAAAATGGTCTGATCTTAACTCAAATCACAAGAATGAGTAAACAGTGTCTGCTTAAACTAATGCCACCCAAACAATTACATTTTATCTTTTTTTTATTGGCCATAAGATGTAACATTCACAAGACAGGGGGGAATAAATAAGTACACCCTTGGATTCAATAGCTGGTTGACCCTCCTTTGGCAGCAATAACTTCAACTAGACATTTCCTGCAGCTGCAGATTAGGCGCGCACAACGATCAGGATGAATCTTGCACCATTCCTCTTCACAAAACTGCTGCAGTTCTGCAAGATTCTTGGGATGTCTGGTGTGAACAGCTTTCTTGAGGTCATGCCACAGCATTTCAATTTGTCAGGACTTTGACTGGGCCACTCCAGAACATTTATTTTATTCTTCTGAAACCATTCTAAAGTTGATTTGCTTCTGTGCTTTGGGTCGTTTTCCTGTTGCAGCACTCATCCTCTTTTGAGCTTCAACTGTTGGACAGATTGTCTCAGGTTTTTCTGCAAAATATCTTGGTAAACTTGTGAGTTCATTTTTCCATTGATGATGGTGAGCTGTCCATGCCCTAAGACAGCAAAGCAGCCCCACACCATGGCTGCTCCCACCACCATACTTAACTGTGGGAATAAGGTTTTGATCATGGTGGGCTGTTCCGTTTTTCCTCCACACATGACGTTGTGTGTTCCCACCAAACAATTCAACAAGGTTTTGTAACCTTTTCCAGCTTTACACAAATCAACAATTCTTGATCTTAGGCCTTCAGAGAGTTCTTTTGAGCGAGGCATGGTGTACATCAGACAGTGCCCCTCATCAAGATACAACTCTTAACTGATGTGTGTTTTCCAGTGGGCAGGGCTGCTTTAAGTCACACCTCAGTAACTGAACTTCAGGTTGGCTCACACCTGACTCATAAATTTGACTTACTAGCTCTTGGAGGATCCTTAGCCAGGGGGGTGTACTTACTTATTCCTCCCTGTCTTGTGAATGTTAACATCTAATGGCCAATTAAAATACGATAACATGTAACTGTTTGGGTGGTATTAGTTTAAGCAGACACTGTTTACTCATTCTTGTGATTTGAATTAAGAAATTAAGATCAGACCACATTTTATAACCAATTTAGGCAGAAATGTACAAAATTACAAAGGGTGTACTTACTTTTTCCTCCCACTGTATAACTTAAAAGTCACACTATATTAGAATTCTCTTTAAAAATGGTTTTACTTTACTTCTGTTCCACATTATATTATTTTAAACGAAAGTAATTTTACCTGGACTTAGATGTTGAGTTTAGACTGGATATTTAGTTTAAAAAGTTTGTGAATATAAGTTTTGTTGTCTCTTCAGATTTTGTTTGTTTTCTTTTTGACAGTTTGATACAAGCATATGGTTAAAGAATAGTTTGATGTAGTTTGGTTATTCATTAAAGTTTTTCTTCTAGTTTTAGTTTTTGAACTCTCAATTCTGGTAAAGCTGGTAATAAGACTAGGGTTATGGTGAGATAAGGAGTCTGTTAGGTCACAAATGGTGTAGTTCACACCTTCCAACCAATACAACTCTTGGAATTGCTGGTTGATAAACATAAAAAAAACAAAAATAAACAAACCTGTAGACAGGCAGGATATGGACTAACAAGGAACAGTGACTCACATTTATTGTTTAATATAACTATGCATGACATTTGAGAAAGTATCAAAACAACACAGCAAAAACCTAGCTGTTATTTTAATGCCCCCCCCCCACACACACACACATTTTAATGCAATAAACAATCACAGCAATCACTATTTAATGTAACCGTCTGAACCAGCATATACATTTGTATCTATATTAACTGTCCTGTCACATCTGATGTCGGATTAAAGCCGTTTGTCAAAATGAAAATTTAACCTGACAGCAGCTGAAGTGTGATGCACATCTGACAAGTCAACAATAAACAGCCTTAACATCTGATACTGAGTATATATCTGGCTTCTCTCATTTCATTAAATTCAAAGAAAAGAGGGAGAAAAAAGATGAAGGAAAAGGAGAGAAAATAAATACATGTCACTAAGGATTTACCTGTGATTTCCCATATTCCTCTATTTTAGTCTTTATTTTTAACGTAATCTAAAAAGATGAAGTACATTATTGCAAGGAGGATGAGGTGGAGACACCAGGAGAGTATACAGTATATCACTAAAGGCTCTGCTATTTGGCGATGACAAACCAGGAGTGCAGGTGGATCACAAGCATGAATGGATAAGCCAGCTGTGGTGTAACTGTCTCTTAATTGTGTACTCGTATAAATGACAAAGGAACAGAATACATCTGTCCCGGGAGCTGGCCCACACGGTGACGTGCTTCGTTGACCCCAATGCATGCCCCGATGGGCAGTCCATTCTCCCAGCTGCTGAAGTGACAGTGGCTCTGACCGTCTCCGCACAGGGTCTTTCCAGCACACTGTGCCTGCGGTGGCGGGGATCATTCAGACCAATCAGACGCTGTGCCTCGGCCGCAGCGCATTTAAAGGCAAGGAGAGGCAGTCATTTGATTGGTGAAGACAGTGATCGGCTGTGTTAAACCCACTCATGCCTTTTCCCCTCCTCTGTCATTTGCGCGGAGGGGCAGAGACGGAGGCATGGATGCACTGCTCTGTGCTGCTCTGGGCTGCTCTGCGCCTTGAGTGCGTCTGTCTTGGCACTGCAGGAAACTTGCAAAGTGCGCTGGTCACACCCTGTCCGCACGGCGAAGGCCAGCACAGGGCAGGTGCGCCTGCGCTTGCACCTGGTCTACGAAATTAGAGCCCACAAACACAAACTGCTAGCAGTCAAAAAGTTTCAGTCCAAGTGGCTGCTGCATCTCTCTTGTAAGAGAAAGATAATTTGCTACAAACAAAACAAATGATATGAGGAAGAGGTGCTGTCTGTGTGCACCAAGAGATGTCAAAACAAGTGTAACATGCCATAGATGCAATGCACATATTCGAAAGATACACGCAACAACCTGCACATATTGTCCAACATGTGCATGAGAAAAAACATAACTGAAGTTTAAGTATCACATTCAGATGCCTGACTTTTAACTCTGCCAAGGAGTTTATTTTTTTATTTTTTGTCTGGTTGTTTGTTTGTTAGCAAGACTATTTGAATAGTCATAATAGATTATGTAAAAATTACTGGAGAGATTTTGCTGAAATTTTTAATGTTTCATGTTGGGAATAGCCTAAAAATTATAACATTTGAGATTAACGTAATTCTGAGTCAGGGTCAAGGAATCATATTTTGATGGTTACTTTATCGTGGAACAATTGTTAATAGATGTAACGGCATCATGTGTTGGAGTAGGACTACCAACACATGAGTATGGAGTAGGTTTGCGGTATCAGAGGGCTTTCTTTTTTGTTATGTCATTTTTCCTATTAGTTCTATGTAAATGTATAAAGACATTGATCTTAGAATATTGTGACAATGTCAAGTGCAGTTTCTGGATAATTTCCTCTGAACACACACTTAAAATGTTCATGGCCACTTTTTTTTTTTAACTATATTTTTATTCAAGCTTTTTTTATGAATATAATAGAAGCAGGAAAAGTAACAAGTCAACAAACAAGCAGGTCATCAGAGGTTGCACAATACAGTTTATTTCCAAAAAGGGGATTAAGTCAGGGTTGTTTTCTGCAGTGTTCAGGTTTTGTTATCATTAGTACATCATAGTCCAAATGAAAATTAACCATCAAAGGGACAAGAGGCTCTAGCAAAACCATACATGCAGTTTTACAGAGAAAACTACATCCGCTTCCCATCAAATATTTCTGTTCAAAAATGTTATCCATTTGGACCAATACTGAATTTTCCTAAACATAATCTTAAAGAAAAGGTTAACCTTTCCATGTCATACAATTCCTTCACAATCATCATCCACTCTGCCTTTGTGGGTGGTTCCTTGGCGAGCCATTTTCTAGTTATTGCTTTTTTGCTTGCAACTAGAAATATTTTGATAAGGTATTTATCCTGGGCATTAGGCGTGTAGGGTAGATTTCCTAAATATACAGTTCAAAAACTATCATTCAGCTGGAAAACCAACACTAATTGCTATTATGTTATTGCTTAGTTATTGCTATTATGTTTGACCAGTAAGGCTGAACCTTTTGGCTGTCCCAGAATATGTGAAAGTGGTCAGCGAGCAAGTTATTACACTCTTTCCAGCAGCAACCAGATTTTGGCTCACCATTTTGAAGATATTTTATCTTCGGGGTTATAAAAAATCTTATTATATTCTTCCAAGAGAATTCTCTCCAAGAATCAGAATTTGAAGTGGTAGACTGTATTTTACAGATATTTGACCAGTCATCATCGGTCAGGCTTATATTTGCTTCTCGTTCCCATTTAGTTTTCACATATTCTGTAGACAGCTTTTTAGACAACTGTAGACTTGAATATATTTTAGTAATAACTTTCTTATTAATGTACCCATATATGCATCAATAAAAATATTGGTGAGGTTCATGTCAGTGTTGACATGAGCTTTGATATTTTTAGTGAAGTAGCTCCTAAGTTGCAAATATCTGTAAAAGTCCTTCCTCTCCAAATTATAGACATCTGCAAGGTGCTGGAAGCTTTTCAGTGACTGGCAATTAAACAGTATGATATAATCCCTTTCAAGATCCACTGCTGGAACCTAGAATCCAGCTGGGCAGGTCTAAAACCCTCATCATGTGCCACCCATCTTAATGATTGAGCACCCCTATCTCCCTGGAGTCGATTGCTTTCTTTCAACCAAATGATTAGAGGAATCATGGTCCAACTGCTTAATTTATCTGAATGTAGTTTCTTCAGATTTTTATCTCCTAGTATGGATGGAAGAGGGATACCCAGCTGGGTAAACTCTAGGTTCTTCCATTTAGCAGAGTAATCCTTGATGCACCAATAAATTAAATATTTTAATTATGCTGCTTTATAATAATCTTCCAAGCAAGAAAGTGATAATCCTCCCTTATCTTTTGCAAGCTGTAATGTTTTAAGTCGTACCCTAGGTCTTCAACCTTTCCATGAAATATAGAAATTGTGCATTGCCATTCATTAAAATGTTTCTTTAGAATCTCTATTGATAACGACTGAAAAAAGTACAATAGTCGAGGCAGGACAATCATCTTTATGATTTCTACACTGTTATGTAGTTTCAGCATTAAAGAAGACCATCTGTCCAGGTCATCTTTTATATCTTTGGTGAAAGGATCATAGTTTATATTGAAAATGTTGGTTAGATCTTTTGGGATATTAACCCCCAGATACTTAATGCTGGTTGTATTCCATTTAAAATTAAATTTTATATATATATATCTTCTTGAGGTGAAAAATTATAAGTGAGGGTTTGAGTTTTGTTTGTATTTGATTTATATCCTGAATAAAAACTGTATTGCTCTAGGCATGACATGAGTCAGGGTAGGCTGGAATCTGGGTTGGAGAGAGTCACTAAAATGTCATCCGCATAGAGATATATTTTATGTTCTATTCCTTTTATTTGAATTCCTGTTATACTAGTATCTTCTCTAATTGTTTGGGCAAGAGGTTCTATAAAAAGGGTAGGCCTCAGTTGACAGCCCTGGCGGCATCCCCGTTCCAGAATAATAGTCCTGGAAAGATTTCCATTTACTTTAACCTGTGCTGTCGGGGACTGGTACAAGGATTTGAGACAATTCATAATTGTATCTTGAAAACCAAAACATTGCAGCACCAAATACAGATACTTCCATCGTACAGAATCAAATGTCTTTTCTGCATCAAGGCTTATTGTAAGAGATTTATAATTACTTCAACTCATACTCTCATCCAAGAACAATACACGTCTTACATTATCATGTGTCTGTCTGTCTTTTACAAAACCTGTCTGGTCTGTTTCAACCAGATTGGGTAATATGATTTCAATTCTTTTAGCAACTGTTGAGGCAAATAATCTGTGATCAATGTTTAAAACTGAAATCGGTCTGTATGAACTGCAATCCATCTTGTCTTTCCCTGTACTTAATTAAAACACCTAAGGAGTAAGGGTGTCAATATCATGGTCACTTTTGATGGGAACACATCCGGTGTTACTCTGTGATTGTATATTAAAAAATTAGTTTCAGGAAAAATATTCCTGATTACTTTGACCCAAAGAATTCTGTAATAAAGAGTACATCATGTGTAATTTCATTGTTTCTTATAGTAAAACGATCAAAAAATATGTTTTTAGAACTTGCTTTCAAGCCTATAAAATCAGAGCAATGGGGCAATTATGTCACTAAAATCATATATAAACTCTGCATATTTACTTTAACTTCAGTTTATTAAACAATCTAACACAAAAGTAGAGATAATGGGTATGAATACAATATTTTAGTTTTAGTTGAATGGCAACTTCTGACTGTGAACACGAAATTGTTCAACACAAAATGAACACAACATGAGGTTTAAGTTTTAAGTTTTATGTTTGATTTTGTCTTAGATAATGATTCTCTCTTTGCTTGTAACTTTGAAACACTGAATGTATGAGACTTGTTACCCAACCCTGGCATGCATCATTTAACACAATGGCCACACAGTCACCTATGAATATAAGGGCAGTATCAAGCATTTACACATGCCTTGCAGATGCACAGAATACACTATATCTCAGTCTACCTGCACACAAGCACACACGCATGTACACAAAAGCATAACAACACAAACAGACACTCACAATGGATCTATGTTGCTGCGGCTAGGGCCTGGTGGAAATAAAAATATTTTTCAATCTTCACAGATTTTGAAATGGTTAGAGAGTGCACACATGAAGACAAGAAGTAATGGCAAATTTAACAGTTTTGTCCTTGTGGTGTGATGAAGCAGTGATGGTGACTCAAGTTTGAGACTGAGACTTGAGTCGCACCCAGTGGTGAAATCAGACTTCACCTGGACTTGCCTCTTTAAAGACTACAGACTTGACTTGGACTTGAACTGTGAGACTTGCTCCCAATCATTTTATTTTGTACCGCTCGTTCATAGAAACTTAGTTTAAGTATTTTTATCTTGACAAGAGTCTTTAGGGACTTGTGGCTGTTCCTTTGGAACTTGAGACTGACTTGGACTTTCCCCCAAAGACTTGGGACTTGACTTGGGCTTGCAATAAGTTACTTATGCCTATCTCTGCCACGAAGAGATGGATAGTGCACACCCCAACAGACTTCCTCACAAACGACCAGGACCTCTTCTGTTGTAGCTGGTAGTCTCAAGTGGTAAGTCAGACTTACACAATGTACACAAAAATTCATCAGGATCAGGATCCTTAGACCCTAGGGTTCATCAGTCTAGATCTGATGGAGAGCTGGTGTCTTACAGATTGAATAGTGTCAGGATGTCCAGAAATGGGATGCAACTAAAATTAGGAATGATTTACAGGAATGTGAAAATAAATCAAGAAGGAGGGATACCAGCCAAACAACTAAATACTCAAGTTTGATTTCACTTTAAAAAAAACAAAAAACTAAACCATAGCAGCCATGGAGCCAACTACTAACGAAACTGAGAAAGTTAATAAGCTTCGCTCCTTCGATTGAAACAGAGAAACTTGATAGGTGTTTCAAAAGGAGCACAAAGAGACTGGATTGTAACTGTCCCTATGGTTTGAGAAAGTTTCACTTAGATCATACACACACAATTTTTTTTAAAGAGCTTAGGATATTTTTTAGCATACAAAAGAAAAACCCAAGATACACATAATTTCTGATGATGAGACAATCAACCAGTCCTAAGTACTGAAACTCATTAGTCTATATAAGCTTAGCACACCTGAGCCAGATCAGGACAATCAGTGACACACACCCCTCCACACACACAACCACACTGGTGGCAACTGGCCCTTGTGGCCCAGTTGTTGAAAAATGTGTGCTAATTTGCCCTCTTGAGAGGCAAAACGTGCTCTAAAGTGGCCTCTTGGGAGGAAAAACGTGTGCAAAAGTTTCCTCTGTGCCCTGTTGGGCATCAAAACGCATACTGAAGTGCCCTTTCGGTTGGCAAAGCTCACTAAACTGCCCTCTTAAGCGAAAAAAAAACACACTTAATTCCACTGTTAGGACAAAGAATTAATATGGAACATTACTGTTGTAATGACCTGTGTTGGGCCCTTTTTGATTTATATTGAGCCAGAACTATAGCACAGAACCAGTTTAGATTTTCTGGTGCTAATATGGTGATAAAATGCCAAGCATGAAAATCCCTCACCTTTTGACAAAATTTGGAGGTTTGAAACCAAAATAGGTGACCTATGGTGAAGATCCTGAAGAGAGCCTTCAATATAAACATTCACTGCTCAAGCACAACAGCATGGAAATATTCAGGAGCTTCACATCGGCAGTGTTTTCATTTGGAAGGAAGGGAGATACTGCTGCCTGATTGATTTGTGAATCATCAGAAGCTGAAGATGTCTGACTGGTCCAATAAGTGGAATATAGCTAACAAAAGGTTACTGACTTAATCTGGTGAGTGCTGTGAGTCCAATAATTTCAGTATTTTCTGGTATATCAAACTTACTCAGGAGCCCTGTTGACATAGGCTGAAAGTTAGCTGAGGTAATATATCATCAGAAGAAATAAAGTTTGCTGAAAGAGGAATCATAGCATTGATGCAAATTGTTAGCTAACACAGCCGGAGATATCACACAGTTATCTTAACAATTCTCCAGTGGAAAATCAATTGTTAAGGCATTTCATGAGGGTTATTTAACATTTATTTGTATTGTAATTCTGTTTGATTTTTCTCTTAAACTGCATCAGAATTAAGTTTTTAAATATGAAACACTAAAAATTTACCAATTGGGGAGCATGCCCTCAGACCCCCCTAGAGGAGTTGTGTCCTCCTCACCTTTTACACCCCGGACTCATTCTCATGCCTGAATGCACTGGAATACAGGAAATTTCATCTAAATAACTGAAATTTTTTGACCCCCTAGGATTTATTTTTTTCATTTCTGTGTGTTCTTTATTGTCCAACATTGAAATCAACACAGCTGGTGCTGATTCAATGTTGGACAATAAAGAACACTGATCCTAACAGATGCTGATCCTAACTGCAGATTTACTTTAGTAGTCTGTCTAATTAGTTGGTTTAAGGCAATATAATGTGCCATTTGTACAACATATAAACATGTCCAAAGTGCCCTTGAAAACCTGAAACCTTGTGCCCTCTGCAGTGGTGAGAATGTGCTGTATGTGCCCTTTTTTTCCTGATCGCCCCTGCCCTTGAACAAATCTGCACACACACACACACCCATGTACACACACACACGCACACATGCCTAGAATGAAATAAAATTATTTCTTTCACATTAGTTCACTCCTCACTTGTAAGGTGAGCTTAAATGGTCAGAAATTCAACCATTAGTGAGGTGTATTGTTATCATTATTGTACTAAAAGAGTGAGGCATAATTTTGTGACTATGAGAATGGGGGCAGTTATGTGCAATGATCAGATAGCAGCATAAACAAACCCACACATTTTTGTGGGTACTTGTTGGGAACCAGTGGCGATTGCTCTAAGACTGCAAGGGAAGCTCAGCTTCCCCTAAAATGTCCCCAAAAAAGTGGTGATATGTACTGCTGTGTGTACATTTCATTGACTAAATATGCACTAGAATACCTTCATCTTTTGTTCAGAATCAGCTACTTATCACAGGTAACTGGCGCGACTTCCTTCTCATTCATCCCCGCAGCGTCTTGGCGCTTTAACACAGTCGGACGCTGAGCATCTTCTGACTTCAGCGGGGAAGCGTAGAGTGGGTTGTTCCACTGTGGAAACTGGACGGTCATTGGATAAACGCTGGGCTTTGTCCCGCCCATCGGACGCTCAGCGTCTCTGGGGTTCTATGAGGCAGTGGGCTGGCCTGGACGCTCAGATTCTGCATGATGATTGGATGATCTGTCTGCGGCCGAATCCCTTTTTAATTGACAGTGAAATGAGCCAATCAGCCATCTTGAAGTATTACCATTCACGCAGCATCTTCTAAGTTTTACATTCAGTTGTTCTGGACTGATCCAGAGACTTTATCGATCACCAGCGACTTTATCTTTCTTAAAAACAACTAGCGATGTGTTTGAAGATTCTCTCCTGTCACGTTTTCTTTTCACAAATGAGCAGCTGCAGCTGCGGAGCTTCTCTCTCTGTCACTCACACTAAACAGTAGTCTCACGTAGCAGCTCCAGCTGCTAGCAAGCTGCACATCATGGCAGATAGTATTAATGTTGTCGACCGGATTTTGGCGAAGCCATTTGATAGTCTTCCTTACGAGGAGAAAATTAGAGTTAAACAGCAGGACAGATCAACTTCTAAGATTGATTTAGTGCAAAAGGTGGGGAAAAGTAACAGGTCTTTTCAGTATTCCTGGTATGACAAGATGAGCTGGCTCACTGGAAGTGCTGTCACAAATGAAATGTGTTGTCAGGTCAAAAGTGGGTTTTGGGGAATAAAATCCCTGGAAAAGACACCTAGTTGGTACAACAGGGTCACAGATCATTTACATAAATAAATTTATGATGTAGGCCAGAAAAAAATGAGCTTCCCCTCCTTGACTGACCAGCAGCCGCCACTGTTGGGAATCCACAGGTACTTGACCTTGAGCAGAATTCTGTCTTTAAGTTTTCACTTATTTACACGTTTTTTACTTTTACAGATGATGGATGTCTGGAGCTCGATGAAAACACAGCAAACAAACGACTTGTTCTGTCAGAAGATAACCAGGAAGTAAAAACTGTAAAGAAGATGGAGGAAAGGGTGGAATGGACAGAGAATGAGGAGAGGTTCAAGAGGTCTCAGGTGTTTTGTGGGCAGGGCCAAAAGGGCCTCTGTTACTGGGAGGTGGAGTGGAAAGGGACTGTGGGCATTGCAGTGGCATATAAAGGAGTGGGTAGGAAATGGGACAGCAGAAGTGGCTTAGGATGCAATGACATGTCCTGGAGTCTGCTCTGCTCAAAGGATGGATACATTCCTATACATGGGAAACCATCCAAGCTTATTACCGAGCCATTTTCCCAAAGACTATCCATATTTCTTGATTGGACTGCTGGTACTCTGACTTATTACAGTAACACATCAGGAGAGTTGAGCCGCATACACACTTTCAAAGCAACTTTCACAGAACCACTCTATCCAAGCTTCTGGTTGAAGAAGGGCTGTGCTACTTTGTGCAAAATAGATGAAACGCCTCTGCGATGGAGTCAGATCAAGCCTCAACAGTCTGAGATGAAGACAGAAGCTAAACCTGTCACACCAAAGTCTACACAGTCTCGAGGAGCCAATTTAAATCAGACCTCAACAGCCAGAGTTGCACCAAAATCTAGACAGTCTCAAGGAGCCAGTTTAGATCAGACCTCAACAGCCAGAGTTACACCCAAATCTAGACAGCCGCGAGGAGCCAGTTTAGATCAGACCTCAACAGCCAGAGTTACACCAAAATCTAGACAGTCTCAAGGAGCCAGTTTAGATCAGACCTCAACAGCCAGAGTTACACCAAAATCTAGACAGTCTCAAGGAGCCAGTTTAGATCAGACCTCAACAGCCAGAGTTACACCAAAATCTAGACAGTCTCAAGGAGCCAGTTTAGATCAGACCTCAACAGCCAGAGTTACACCCAAATCTACACAGCCTCAAGGAGCCAATTTAGATCAGACCTCAACAGCCAGAGTTACACCAAAATCTAGACAGTCTCGAGGAGCCAATTTAAATCAGACCTCAACAGCCAGAGTTGCCCCAAAATCTACTCAGTCTCAAGGAGCCAGTTTAGATCAGACCTCAACAGCCAGAGTTACACCCAAATCTACACAGCCTCAAGGAGCCAATTTAGATCAGACCTCAACAGCCAGAGTTGCCCCAAAATCTACACAGTCTCAAGGAGCCAGTTTAGATCAGAGCTGAGAAGCCAGTATTGAACTCAATGCCAAATTGCTCATACCTGTTGTACCTCCAGTGGCCAACACAGAGGAGGCATCCCATCAGACTGGTTCATCATATTTGCAGTTGCAGAAAAAACTACATTTTGCTCTCAGAGGGTATCAACGCTCACCTACACCTCTCTCCAGCCTGTCGAGGTGAAGGTCTGTACAAACAGACCTTCACCTAGACAGGCTGGTCCGTACAAAGTAGAAACTGCTGATCTACAGGGATTTCACGCACAACAATCTCCTGGGTTTATAGAAAATGACCCTTGAAAGATAATATGTCTGGTGAGCTCCAGTTTTGGGCTATGTCACAAAGCTCAGATCATTTCTATTTCTGACACTGTCTTGAAACTATGTTGTAAATAGTTTAGGCTGCTCTGAAGGCAAAAGGAGTCCAGCCATGTGCTTGAAATGTTTCCTTATAAAGTGGCCATTGAGTGTATATCTGTAAATTATCCTACGTTCTGGGAAGAAAGAAACAACCATTTACTTGAGAAGTTTTGTTTTAGCACTGTTAAGGTAAATCAGTAAAAGACATAGATGCAAACACCAAAACTGGAGATCTAGTCCATAGCTGTTTATTATTTACTATATATAATGTCATAATGTGATTTTTAAAAATCAAATAAACATACAATTTGATGGTGCAGCATGTGTGTTTTTGTATCTATTTATGTGTGTAAGTTTGCATTCATGAATGTATTCTGCTTTTAACATGAAGGAATGTAACTATCTGTTTCAACAATTTACAAAATGCACAATACAGCAGAAAAAGATTTAAAACAAATCAACATTTGTTGACACCACCCTTTTCCTACAAAACAGCATCTGTCTTTTAGGTACACATGGACAAAAACAGGTATTTTGTAGGATTATAATATGGCATATGAGTAACAAACACATTCATATTGTGAAACAGAAGCAATTGTGTGGAAGGCTTAAAACTGGGTGAAGAAAAGCCAAACTCTGCTACCAATGTCTGTCTGTGGTGAGCAGGCCATGGTGAGACGAAGCAAAGTATTACGTCAGCAAGATCTTCCCCAGCCAGTCTGAGGCTTAAAGATGTGCTGTCCAAGCTTTTAAAGTCCAACAAGACCGGCAACATTGAGGACTGTAAACACAGCAGCTGATAAAGGAACCTTTGCGCAGCTGATGAAAGACAAATGAGCCTGCATCCCTTAAAATGGTAAACTGATTTGAGTTTAATCTAGCCTAGTCGAGGGTATACCAGTCTGTATGAGCTGCAGTTGAGGCAAAATATGGACTTCTTTTATTTTGGGAAAGGCTGATGTACATTAAAACATGGTCAAAAAACATTTCTGACGAGTGATGCCCATCTTATATTCGACCAGTGGCTCCTGACCATTTTTCCTCTCCTGTTGTTCCTAAAATTAGAGCCCCTTCTCCACCCATAAAAAAAGAAAACAACAGCAAGTTTTGTTGCATGTTTAACAACCTTTGTGAAAGTATACTCAAAGTATGTTGAAAAAAAAATACATATATTAGGGCTGTCACTTTAGTGCATTAATTAGATTAATTAATTACAACACAAATTAATGCATTTAAAAAATTAATCGCGATCAATCACAGCACACAAACATTTAGATATTGGCCATTATTGGCGGACCCGTACATGGCAGTGGCACGTCACTTCACACATGCATCACTAGTCAAACCAAACAAAGCCCAGGTGACAACAGGAATGGCATATTTAAGACTCCACTTTATTTTATTTTTGAATTAATTTATCTATATTTGTACTACATTCTTTCAGAATGCACCAGGCCTAATTGGTTTGCTGGATGTCCTCGACCTTTTCCTTTTTTTTTAATTTGATCTATGAATCACACTTAAAGTGTTATTTGAGTTGCCTGATTGAGCTAAGAATTTTCTGGACAAGTTGCCCTGACTTCGGATTTATTCAATCACCAATAAAAATGTAGATATACAATCTTCTCTTTTTAGTGTATTCATTTGATTAATCATCCACTACAATTTTGTGATATCCTAGAATTCAAATTCTTTATGTGGGGACTTTAAGCACATATGAGATTAAAATGCGATTAATTAGATTAATTAATTACAAATCCTGTAATTAATTAGATTAATTTTTTTAATCGCCTGACAGCACTAATATACATACATACAAATTTTAACAACCTGAACGCTGGTATAGAGCCATATACATCCTTGAGACCCACTTCTGGTCCTCAGGTTTGGAACCAAGGCACTAGAAGACTTAACTCAAACTTTGAAGACTTCCTAAAGCTTGTAGTCTGACACCCTCTAAACCAGAAAGACTATTTGTCTGCATCACAAAAAGTTTTTAATGTCAGATGGAGGATTTGCAAAGACTGGGAGTCTCAAAGGGTCACTAACTGCAAGACTACCATTGGATTTAATGTACTCCAACAAAGTTTTCTTGCCCCAATTATAATGCAGAGATCTTACAATTTGTGAAGTGGTTTTATTATTGAAATACTATCTCTGTAACTGTTGTTATTAATGCTCTCATTTTATGTGATTTACTGACATTGTATGATGTATGCTTTTGGACCAAAAGAGCAGTGCAGGAATGAGTCCAACAATGTGGAAGTGAGTAAGCATTTAGCACTTCCTGGTTCGCAAGCCCAAAACTACATTTAATTTGAAATAAATTTCAGATCAACTTCCGAAGACAGGTTGGTGTATCATGGGAGATAATAAAATGCATCCTGATGATACCTGCTTTTGAATATCAAACTTTTTGATGTGTTTAACGATGGTTGCTAACCAACTGCTAACTAGGACTAAAAACTTGGCTGGGGACCCAACAGTGGGCACTTTAGATAATTTTTTAACAATCAATTATACACGCACTGCTGCCTCACCCATATAGAGCACCTTGATAAGGTTGTTTGATTAGGAGGTAATTCTTAAAGAAGAGGTCACAGCAAGACACTGAACATCAGAAATGTTTTCCTCTCGGTCCAACCACCATGTTGTAGTTCCGTAGTAGTTACTAATAGCTTTTTACTCTTGCTGATTCTGTTTAGACATAAATAATAGTGGGTCTGTTTGTTTATACTGGGTTTACTTGATAATATTCTCTCAAAGAACAACATATGTGGTTTCATTTGTTTTCTTTCTCCAAAGAGCTCATCAGCAGTGATCTAAACAGACAAATCCCATAGGCTTTTAGTGGAACTGCAGTTGAGGGAACTAGCACGATGCCAACTTCTGCATTGGCCAACAAAAATACGTCAACTCTTCACCACTCTATAGGTAGTTTCCTAGTTCAACTACAGAGTATGGTGACAGTCCTTGTTTTGGATGACCTTTTAAAGCTGTATCTGAAATTTCAGCGTTTCACGATTGTGCGTTCACTAGACCAATGGTTATTACTGTAGCCACCTAAGAAGCAGAAAGAGTGAGGGAGCATGTTGCATGCAGACTGGGACAACAGTTACATACAGAAAACTGTATGTGTGAATACCCCCGAAAATCACCCAGCTCACCACAGTAAAGCAAGACATGACTGCGTTAGGTAGTTTGTCCTTTCCTCACTCCTGTTCCCTGTTCCTTCTCTTTATGAAAAGTTGCTTGTAAATATTGGCAGTTCTGGGCTGCATTTTTTTGGGTTTGTTCCAAAAGTGTAGTTTCTCATTTGGGCTTAGTGTGCCCCCAAACCCAAGAGGGGTCTGATGCACACTCTACTACCAATATATACTTCCACTCTAAACACAATTTACACAATTTTCTCAATTTAAGTTGTACTGTAAAAAGAGTCGCAAAAATGAAGTTTCACCATAAAGAAATCCTCATAGCCAGAATTAAATTTATTTCTGATGTTGCTATCACTGTTGTCACCATTACAAAGCTGTAGATGATCAAGATTAAACTTAGATAAATGCTGGACTATGTCTTTTTGGCTAAAAAAAAAACAAGGTTAGGATGGGCTCCTGTTACCTGACTCCCTGGTTCGAGTTAACTCAACCCCCCACCCCCCCACACACACTAACTTTGAACAAATATATAAAATAATGAAACTGTAACCATCCCAGTTTCTTTATTTCATCTTGTTTTCTTTTAATTATTTTTATCACTGAGCTGGAAATGTCACAGGATTTCATTTCAGAATCTGGTCACCTTACAACAGAGCGCTGTTCAATAATGATTTACATGGCAAGTCTTCATCTACTGCTGCAAGTGTTTGTCTGAATAAGTGACCCAGAAGAAGCACTGAAGTGCAGTTTATATGACTGAAAGTAGAAGAACTTAGCTAAAGCATACCAATAACTTGAGCCTTTGGTTTGCTTTCACTTTCATGCTCATTGGCATATCCCTTGTCTGCACCGGATTCTGTCCATAGCTTCTCATTTTCTCACTGTCATTACTTAAATAGACAGATACTTTGAAGAAGGATTCTGCTTCCTTATAAGATAATATTCCTTGTTCTCCACAGTCCTGCAGATCTGTAAGTTTAGCCATCTCTCTTCTGTTAATAAGCCTGTTTCTCCTGGTTCGCACTTGTGAGCCAGATGCAATAGTCATGTCCTCGAACAGCGCAGTTTGCTTAAGACAAGACTAAAAACTCATGATAACATGACACAAGTTTGTATTTGTCAAAAAGCCAAACAGGGGTAATTGGAGAGGGGCCTGACTCAAGCAAGACTCACAAGGTGTTTCTTCTTCATAGATTTGTCTGCAACTTTAAAATCACAGGAAAACCATTAGATGTAAGACCAGCACAACTCACACATCCATCTCTAACTACATCCAAGCAGGTATGATCAAGTCTATATGCATGTGTGTGAGCATCTCAATGAACAGGGTAATTAATTACATCCCTGAAAAATGGGCTGGAATGAAAGATCGAGGGGGAAAAGAGGAGAAAATGACCACTGAAAGGAGACTTAAAGAGGACATATCATGCTTGTTTCTCCTTTTCACTATGCCAGACTAGGATGCCTGTAAAGCATTTCTGCCCTCAGTACAAGTCATTTAGTTCCTTCATTGCCCCACAATAGCGTTCTCAAAATCCTCATTTTAGGCCATTATCAAGCGCTTGTTGAAACGCTTGGTTTCAAGGATGACCAAAAGTTACCTCGCAATGTCACAGCCCTTTGTGCTCTGATTGGTCAGTTCTATCGGGGGTAGAGCCAGCCTGTCCTTCTTCTTCTACTGTATTTTCCAGCAGGCTCAAAGCAGCGACCGCGTATTGAGTCCCCCTACAGGCCAGAGCTGGTAATGAGTGAATGTGAGCTAGGGACCTATATACCCCTGCTGCTGGATGTGTTCCTCGGTGAGGGTTTGGGGCTAATGGACATCACAGAGGAGGAAGTGTTTTATCAGATTACTCCAATAAAAAGAAAGGTACCTCGTGATGTCATGACGTTTGAAATCTCGCGGACATCTCGCAATGACCTATTTTCAGAGGCATCAAATCTCGTTCTAGGATATCAGAAAAAATACGATATCTAATTTTTTGAAAATTAAGGGGGTGTAAGGTCTTGTTTTCAAATTTATATTATATGTAAGTATTAAATCATGCATCAGCATTGATATGTCCTCTTTCAGGGACAATGTAGCACCCAGCAAACCCAGGGCCTCTTCACACAGGCTGCTTTATTCTCTAAAGGCCTACTTCTTGATCAATACTTTGAAGGGGCAGAGAAACTCCTGTTGAACATTTTGTTCAGGGTCCACATCAGAGACCCTTAAAAACAACAGATTAGTTTGTTACACTCAAGGTCTTTCCTGTTTTAGCCTCTTTTTCTCAACCATTGATCTGCAGCAGCTCAGGGATAAAAAATTCAGAGGATGTCAATCTCTTTGCTTTGCTCTTTAAATTGTCTGAATGACAGAGTCAGCAATGCTAGCTGAGAGGTAATTTAATGATTTTTTTGTAAATTTGCTCAAAACTGACTAATTAGTAAGGTAGAGAAATGGAATTTAACAGCAAAAAAATATATATTTAATGTTGTTTAAATATTTACACAGCTGAATGGTTTTAAAGGTTTAAACATATTCCTAACTTCATATCTTACATTAATTTTATTTGCTGGGCTAAGGGCCCTATTTTGATAGCATAAAACATGCTGTTTTAGATCAGAGATGAACAAGTTTGGTTACCTTAAAATTTTCCTTCTTGTGGAGGACAAATTCTGAAGTTGGACTACAAAAGACGCATCATGCAAAGTGTACCATGACAATTTTGTTCCTTTCAGACAATATTGAACATAATAACCTGGTAAAAATTACATCTGCCTATGTTGGAAGTGAGAATTTAAATAAATCTGTCCTCTCATTATCAACATGAACACCAATCAATGCATGAAAATAAATGGGCTCTGAATGGAAGAAATGCATACATTTTTAGGACCACAATCTAATGGTGTACACATTAATATTGGACCACGTTTAAAATATAATCACCATCAAATGTCTCATATCCTGTTCTCTTTAGAGAATCAGACTACTAGAAAGTTAAGGCAGGTTTTATTAAACTTCTGAAAGGATGAACAGCAGTGGTAACTCACATGGTCTGTGTGATTTGTTTGTCACTATTCTGTTGAATTCGGAAGCAGTCTGAATACACGCTGTTTATAAAAGCTGTTGCCATAAATGCAACCAACAGCCATGCTATGTCCAAAATCACTAAAGTCACCTGTCTTTCCCATTTGAATGCACATTTTGAACTTCAGCTGGTCATTTAATATTGGCTATATGACTTGATACACTGAGTTGCTGCCTTGTGATTGGCTAATGAGTTACTTGCAAAAAAGAGAAATTGAATGGGTGTTCTGACTAAAGTACACAGAAAGTGTGTGTTCTGCACCTGAAAATGTCATTTATCAGGAATAATTTGAAGCCAACTTAAAATTTTGACCTGAAAAGTAAAAAAAGATAAAAAAATTACTTGTGCAAAGTACAACTGTTCAGTTCTTGAGTTAAAATAGGTCATTTTGGCCAAACATGACTTCAATATGAGTGAATATTAACCAATAGTAGTTGCTCAAAATACAAAACCCAAAACCAGTGAAGTTGGTACGTTGTGTAGATTGTAAAGAAAAACAGAATACAATGATCCTTTTCAAATCCTTTTCAACTTATCTTCCATTGAATACACAGCAAAGACAAGATACCTAACATTCGAACTGAGAAACTTTATTTTCTTTTGCAAATAACGATCAACTTAAAATTTAATGGCAGCAAAAAAGTTGGCACAGGGGCATTTTTACCACTGTGTTCCTTTTAACAACACTCAGTAAACGTTTGGGAACTGAGGAGACCAATTTTTGAAGCTCATGCATTTGTTCACAAAGTGGTGACCCTCGCCCCATCCTTGTTTGTGAATGACTGAGCATTTCAGGGAAGCTGCTTTTATACCCAATCATGGCACCCACCTGTTCCCAATTAGCCTGTTCACCTGTGGGATGTTCCAAATAAGTGTTTGATGAGCATTCCTCAACTTTCTCAGTCTTTTTTGGCACTTGTGTCAGCTTTTTTGAAACATGTTGCAGGCATCAAATTCCAAATGAGCTAATATTTGCAAAAAATAACAAAGAACATTGAGTATCTTGTCTTTGCTGTGTATTTAATCGCATTACATAGAAATAGAACATTATAACCTTTATTCACCGTTTATGTTTGGCGAAATGCAGCCAAATTACACACATTCTACACACTGCACCTTTAATAAAGAAATGTGATCCATATCTGATAGAACTGAAACTGTACTTTATAATATGGTTATCACAGACCCCCTATACATCTTTCTTTATTGTCAACAAAAAATAGTTTATTTAGTCGAGAAAAGTTTTTCCAAAAATGCAAAGTATGTGACAGGTGTCCAGAAAAAATGTGTCTTTATAACATTACTACAGCCCAGAGAGGAAACACCAAAACATAATTTATTAATGGTGTAATGAAGACCATGTTCATGAGGCCATTAAGCCCTACAAAGTGGTAATAAGGATTTGGCTGACTGCAAGATTTTGTCTAGTTTGCCAACTTGGCGCCATCTAGTGGCCTGAAGCAGTTAATACTTCATCACTGCATGTTTTATCAGCAATGTGTTGACTACAGTCAAACATAAGAAACGTAGGCTGACCAGATCCTCTGATATAGCCGGGACAGTCCCATTTTAAGGCTTTAGTCTACCATGTCCCCACAAATATCCCCAAAACGATCATTTGTCCTGAATTGGGACAGCCCCTGTCCCTGTTTTAAACAACTTAAATCAACCGAAATGTTTTACGATGCTAGAAACACTGATTTGTCTGAAGATATGTCAATCAATCAAATATGCTGCCGTTTCAACCAATGAGAATGAGCTGCACGTGAACGCTCACTGCTGATTGGTCTGTTTGTGACTCGATCTAAGTTTGTCACACTGAGAGCCGCATTACCACAGGTGAAGAGAGCGCCTCAGAAAAGACATCTGCAGTTTCAGGTGAGGCACATATTTTAGCAAATACCATAAGCAGTAGTGGTGGTGAGTTGAAGCCTCATGAGGCATTGAACCACTTGAGCCAACTGGTTCGAGAAAGGGTTCATCTCATGAAGCTTCATGTGCACACGAAACCACCTACTGGCCAGGTGTATAATCACAGATAGGTTTATCTTAACCATACAATGTGTGAAGCATTGTCTGTTGTGGCTCTTGGAAATGACTATGGATTAAAAAATAACATTGCTTCATTTTCATTTTCAATATATCATTTTCATTTCATATATGTATATATATGATAGATAGATAGATATAGATATATATAGATATATAGATATGTATATATGTATATGTATATGATCAAGTAATTTCTCGACATAATTTAACATATATGTGTGTAATAAAATATTTTGGAATGTACTGTGTGTTTAAAGTATGACTTTCCTTGATTGTCATTTTCAATTGCGTTTGATTTGGGTTTCTTTGTTCGTTCTTTGGGAGGAGGAGGGGTGGGGGGCATCAGGAGGAGTGAGAACTGCATTCGTTGGGTTTGATTGTGCATTTTGAGGTTTTGAATTGACAAAGAACTTTAGATATTTGGAATTTTGGATCTAAATATATTTGGACATCTCTGTGTTTGATGAACTGCCTGCAACATTCTAAGTTTTTCTCTTTGATGGACTGAAAACAAGTTTACAGACTTGCTTTGAAGAACTTCATACTTTAAGAGAATTTTGGACTTCATTCCTAAGCTCTTTGGGAATCTACATTTAAATAAAATTGAAATTTTGTGGATGTTTTTTTTTGTTAAAATTATAAGTTTTCTATCGTGTGGTTTAATTGTCCCTCACTTCAGGAGAGTGTGATGTGCTTAAGCAGAGGACAGTGAAAGTGCTTGTGGAACTGAGAAGAGGGCACTTAATATGCTTGTGCTTGTGTAACTTGGACAATGATGATGAACAGGGGAGGTTTTATTCATTTTTATTTAGAAATAACAGTTTCTCAACAGTTTTTGGTTTTAAACGATTTCTTTTTTTGGAAACAACTTCTCCGGCCTTTGAAAAGACCCTTTCACAGGGGACGGAAGATGCCGGTGCACAAAAATGTAAGTGCAAGTTCATATAAAGTTGGATATGATAGCTTTTGCTTCTCCCAGTACTCCAGAGGGTTTTCCATCCTGCTTATATTTGGTTCAGAGAGATAGCGCTGGACTTGACTGTGGCATCAGCTGTAACATTCTGAGTCCTCCGTGCCTCCATTACACTGGTGTCCAGGCGATGCCAAAGTTTGCTACCTATGAGGAAACCACAGATCATGTTAGTAAAAGTTTTCCAATAGGAATTAATCATTTCAAAATGTCAAACAAAATTTTACCTCCACTGACATCATGAGAGGTGGAAGGCTGAGGGATTTCCTCTCTGCCTTGTCTGGACCTAATAAGCATGGCACACTCAGATGTCAATCGTTTCACTGCATCAGCTGCTTTCGTTGGACTGAAAAATCCAATGGTCTTAAACCGGGGGTCCAGGAGTGTCGCAAGAGACATTATGCTCATGGACTGCAAAAGGTGAAGCCTGTCCCGTAGATGTCTGATCAGCTGTTCACCAATTTCCAATGCAACTGCAGGTACTGGCTTGGTGATCTCCTCCTGAAGTGTTTGCTCCAGCATTTTCATGAGTGCAACAACTTTGGAGGCAGACACATTCTCCTCCGCCGACAGCTCCACAGTTGCATCATAAAAGGGAGACAGCAGGGACAAGCACCCTCCAACAATGCAGAACTCCTCTGTATTGAGAAAAGAGATGTCGTGCTGTAGCCCAGCTAGTGCTGCCCCCACTGGCTCCCTCAGCTCCACCAGCCGTTGCAACATCAAGTACGTGCTGTTTCATCTGGTCTCCACCTCTTGGATTAGCTTCAAATTTTTAATTCCCAGATGTAGCTGCACTTGTGTAAGCTTCTCCTTTAAAGATACAGATGAGTAGGCTATTAAATCACTGCAGTAGGAACATAGATAAACTTTTAGCATTATTAAAAATTGGAATAAAAGGACATACCTTTGCAGTGGTGCTGCTTCTGAAGTAGCCAACCAGCTTCCTTGCTTTGGCGCGGATGCTACAAAGCACAGGGTGCTGGTCAAGCGCCTTCTTAACAATTAGGTTGAGCGTGTGTGCAATGCATATATGGTGCCGAAGCTTCAGCTCTCTCACACAGGCAACCATATTGGGAGCACCGTCAGTGACCATACATGTCACTTTGTTAGTGATTCCCCACTCCTCCATCAGGGAGGCCTTCACACGAGCTATATTTTCAGCTGTGTGCGACTGGGGGAATGCCTGCACTCCCAACAGCACAGAACTCAGCCTAGTGTTGTCTCCCACCAAATGACATGTCACAGCAAGGTAGGCATCCATGTTAATGGATGTCCACATGTCGGACGTCAGGCTAACAGCAGGCGCCTTTTTTACTGTTGCCTTTGCCTTCTCTTTGGCTGACTCATATTTGGCCTCCACCATGGCCTTTAGAGCCTAAAAGAAAAAAAAATTAAGTGCTCCATTTTGAGATATACAATAAAGTAACCATTTTGTTTCATTCATACACCAATACATACCTGCCTTGTAGGGAGAACATATTTCGGATCCAGTTTGGACACGAATGTCCTGAATCCTTCATCCTCCACAATACTGAAGGGCTGTGTGTCCTTCACAATCATGGAGACCAAGGCCTCATCCAGCTCTTGCTTTCTGGTGGCTGGTTAAAACAGAATAAATACAGTGTCTCTTAACTATCTTTATTAGTATAATAAACAGAAGTCAACATAGACTAAATGTGTCAATGTGTTTGTAATATTGTAATAACTTACCTTGGCTAGATGAAGCTCCGGTTTCCTCCCGATTTTCATGCAAGGCACGGTAATGCCTTAGCATAGATGAGGTATTATTGTTGTACCCCAACTCCTTGGAACACAATAAACACCTCACCTTTGAATAAAAAATAAGAAACAGTGAAAAATACATTTCTTGATGAGCAAATCTAATGTGTCTGAAATACGTTTCTATGTTATTCACTTACCTTATTCGGGGTAATCAAATCAAAATGTTCCCACACAGGGGAAATCCTCCTCTTTCTAGCTGGCTCCATCCTCTCACCTATCCTCTCCTCACTCTCCTCACTCTCCTTAATCTCCAATCTGTCTCTAACTCACTCTAAACTCTCCAAACTATCTCAACACTATATAAACACTATCCAAACTCCTGTATCCAAACTATCCAAACTATCCAAACTCTATCCAAACTCTCAACTGACCGCAACTCTCCTACAAACACCCACATTTTGAATGGCGCCTGAGGGGTTTATAACGCTGTCAAACCTCGCGGCACAATCTGAACCGCTTCCTGAAGCAGTCACGTGGTACGGCCGGGCAGCGAGGCTTCGGACGTCATCGGTTTTGGCCCCTCCCCTAAATGAAGCAAGCCTCGATACGCGCTTTGAAGAAACGCCCCCTCCATTACTCGGCACACGCTTCGAAGCCTCGGCACAGCTCGTAACATCACTAATAAGCAGTTGTTCAGTGCAAATCTGAACCACCCACAGAGCAAATGCAGAATATAACGCTGTATTTAAACTAACAAACATGACCAGAGGTACACAGTACAGGCTGAAGGTATTTCTGTCAAAAAGAAGCAAATGACACTGACAGATCTATCTTGACTGGACAAGGGTAATCCCCGTTTCATCTCAGAGTATACAAAATAACTACTGCTGTTTTCTTTACAAACTTTGTAGGAAAAACAAAGCAACAAATTAAATCTCAAACCAAACTTCAAGTTTAAAGAAAACGTGCAGTCAAAATATTAAGTAATTTTCACCCATCAATGATTATTCCTTTTTACTATATTAGTAGTATATGAAAGATTGTGAGTGATGGCTATGGTTAAATATCATGATGCTAAAACCAGTACAGATACAGAGCCAAAGTGCAGTTTTACGAAGATGAAGCACTTATTTGAAGTAGCGAAAAGTGTTAAGAAATAACAAATTTTTACACAGTATAAAATTATATAGACTGTTACAATGAATTATGAAATGTATTCCATAATTGAAAACAGAAAAGTGTCACTGAATTTGGTACATGGATATATAATAGTTGAAATAACTAATAAACAATATTTATGCTAATTTGTGAAACTTTATTTAAATAATTTTACAATTACATTTGAAAAATGCAGTTTTCATTGATATAAAGGGTTGATTGTTTATCTGCTGCTTTGTATGGTGTTAAAAGGCACAGTAAGGAAAAATCCTTGAGTAATTAAAGATCACTCATGTTGGTTTCCAATTAAAGTGTTCCTATTTTGAGGTCAGAAATTCTGGTCACCCTACATGAAATTATGCTGACGTTAATGTTTCACAAAGGAGAAAAAGGCAGGAAACTGGACAGAGGTGAGGAAAAATATATATAAGAATATTTGAAACTTAAATGATAGTGATTGTAGACACAAGTTATAGTAAAAGCGTTCAAGTCCTATAAATTAATACAACCTTTGTAAAGGATTTGAAATTTTATAAACCAGATTGCGGAAGTACTTCATGTGAAAAGCTAGGTTAAAAGCAATGTTTGGGCATAGCATGCTGTTAAGAAAACTGACCAGTTAGGAGTATAAAAAGAGAAAGTTCTCTCCTGAGTGCTTAGGTGGAAACATAAGGGGCCGTTTACATGACGCTGAAAATGGTCAATTCAGCAAACATTTCGTCGCTTTGGCCTTCCGTTTAGATGAGACCACCACCTAAAACGCAAACTTTTTAAAACACTCCCCAGAGTGGAAAGATTTTAATCCGCTCCGCCATCCAGCCTCATGTAAACACAGAGCAGAGCGTTTCAGGGGGATACGCTGATGTCACCGCATGCGCACTCGCAGTTTCAGGTGAAGGCTGCGCGCGTACACCAGGAACAACAACAGCTTCAGCCGTCCGCCGAGTAACGTGTGAGCGTCTTACCTTGCTCGGTTTGTTATCCAGCAAAAACTATCCAGACAGATTTGTTGTCCGAACTGATTTGTTGTCCAGAAAAGAAACTCCTGCTTCTCAGTGCGTCTATTGGCCATTGTTGTTTGTGAATGGTTTTCTTGTTCGTTCGCGTGTTGTAGCAGCGCTGCCTCTCTGCAGAACTACACCGCCATCTACTGAACCGGCATGCACACTACAGCAGATTTACAGGGGACTACCTCGTCTCTGAACGTTGTCATCTAAACGCGGAAGAATTTGAAAACGCAAAGGAAGAATCTTCGCGTCTTCAAGTCAGGAGTTTCCATGTAAACGGTCCCTTAAAATGAAGCACTCAGAGAGCACAAACCTCCACCAAGGTAGCTCACATTTTCTTGCAACATTTAAAAGCAATATTTCCATGTTAAAGTTACCATCATAATATGAATCATGACCCTGAAAAACCTCACCTAGCACTCAAAATCATGTTGATGCCATTATTAGGCCCCATTTACACAACAATGTCAAAAATGTAAAGGTTTTTCCTTCCTCCATTTTCAGAAGCACTCCATACTTACACAATGTGAAAATGATGCTGGTGATGTAGGTTTGTAGAAATCAGTGTTGTTTGAATGCACATGCTTTACAGTGAAGACAAAAACTTTTCACAAACAACAATGCCAAGTAGATGTTTCTAATCTACAGTAGTTTCCTAAAAATATGTCGGGATATTTTTGTCTGGACAACAAACTGAGCACAGTAAGAAGCACATGTTGCTCGGTAGACTGCTGATGCTGTTGTTGTTGTTGTCCCTGGGTGTGCACCAGAGATGCCCATGAGTCTCTGATTTAGAGTCCGAGTCAAGTCACGAGTCTTTGAGAGCAAGACTGGTCGAGTCCCGAGTCTTTGATCTAGAGTCCGAGTCGAGTCTTCACACACACACAAACACATACACACACACACACATATAAATATGATGTAGCCTCCAGCAAAAATACAATATATCCTAATTTTTATTCAGAATTTTTTTTTCTTTCTGAAAAAGTTTCTGCAGTGCACATGCATGTCATGGTCAGGTGCAAAACAAACTTGCCATGAACAGCCAAAAAGAAACTATATGGCATTTAAAAATACAATAAAATAAATAAAGTAGAAAGTATTAGAAGCCGTGCTGTTGGAAGTTTGTGTAGCAGTAGGTCAATATTTAAGGTAGTGAAGCTGGCGGTGGACTTTCTCCGGCAGCTGCTCCATTTGAAACAGACACACTGATAAACAAACACACTGAGAAACAAACACACGGAGAAACAGTGAACAACTGCACTTGTATTTCATGCACCTCCAGTTAGACTGTTTTACCAGGTAAAGTGAAAACCGAAGTCTTTGTGGTGACATGTTTCCGAAACAGTGGACTACTAGCTCAAATAAAGTTTAACCAGCAGCGTTGAGGCAAGCCCGCGAACATGGCCAAAAAAGAAGAAAGGAGGGCCTCATAATAGACATGGAACCCGAAAAATCCTTCACAGGCTTATGCAAACCTCTTCCAGAAACCCCCACATTAGCAGCCCCAACTCTGAGAAGATCCGCACCGAGACCCTTGAGGTGAGAGAGGAAACAGTATCTAATGCTGACATATTGAAAGCCATTGATGGACTGAACGGCCCATTCTCTACGTTTACACAAATGGTGAATAAAAAATTGCCGAGATTATTGCCGTGCAAGCATGTGAAAAGCCTCGAGATACAATGTGAAGAGACAAACGACACTGTGAAGAAAGTGAATGACCAGATTTCTGCACTTCAGGAGAAACAAGTGCAGGCGGAGAGATACAGTTGATGCTGGAACCTCCGTCTTCTAAATCTTCCAGAACACAGCAATGAGGATGTGAGAAAAGAGGTGATGGATATAATAGGTCAGATCATCCCAGAGGAAAAAAAAAAAAATTGGGGCTCATGATAGACATTGTGCACCAAGTTGTACGAACAAGTGATGAAAATAGTTCGCACCCCATCATCTTGCAGTTCACCATGTGCACCTTTTGACACAAAGTATGGAGAGCTTCCATCAACTCTGATGTGATGAAGAAAGAGTCTCAGGCCCTCCTCACACGAGGACGGCACCGTATTGTCTTGGAGTTGGCATTAAAACATGGATCGCTGTTAACACATCGTATTGTAGATAGGCTTGAGTATTTACTTGAGAACGCAAAATCCACGCCGGGACGTACCTGTGGGTTTCCACGCATGCTCCCAACCCATATTGCATGCTGGGTAATGTAGTTCTTGGGTTACTACACCCGTAACATCACAGTTCTGCTCAGAGGTGGATTCCACGTCAACAAGTGCTCATGCGTGCGTAACATGCTTCATCTCTGCGTGAGATCTTGTTGCTGTTGTTGCCGAAGTTGGTGTTGTTGGTGTTCTGTGAGCAAATGTTGGTATAAAAGTCGTAGCAATATGTATAGCTGCTGGAACCCGCCATTGTTGTTGTTGTTGTTGGAGTGTGTGACAGCCGGAGTCTTACAAATTCGTACTCGTGTAAAGCCCACCTCAGGATGACAGAAGAGCTCACCTACACAGAGAGACAATGCTGAAACAAACTCTGGCCAATTGTTTAACAAGCTCGCAGCGAAGGAAAGAAAACCAAATGGGTTGGCACTGTGGCCATTATCGATGGTGTGAGACACACTGCAAAAGCTACAAACCAATAAGATGATCCAAAGTTCACTAAGTAAAACACAAAACCCTTATAAGACACATCAGCCACTTTAGGCTAAAGATGAAAGCATTCTGAATCAAACATAGTCAGTTTCAGATTACTATAACACTGATTAAAATTTATTAAAATGGTTCTATACCTCAGGTTCACTGGGCAACAATGTTTATAGTCATCACTAAGTTCTAATATACATCCTACTTATTACACTGGTAAAACAATTCTTGTTTAATGCAACTGTTTGCTTCACTTAATGATAAATGTCAGTTTTCTTTCCAAAGTACCTTTAGGAGTGTTCATATCTTAATACTCACTAATTCTTAGTTATCAGACAGACATCCAGTTCTTTTTTCTCTTTTTCCACAGCAGACTCATTCCTTGGTTCTTTAAAAATAATATCCCTGAATGTCAGAGGTATTGGTGACAGTACCAATTTTTATTTTTGTAGACGGAGAAATGCAGACTTGATTTTTTTTTTACAAGAGACTCACTCACTTGATGATGATGTGAAATTTTGGAAAGCGCAGTGGGGTGATAAATGTTACTTTTGTTATACCTCTCAACAATCTGTGGGTGTAGCTGTTTTTTTGAACAAAACTGACATTATTGAGTCATTATTTTCAGAAGAGGGCAGATGGATCATCCTGGTTTTCAAACTGGATAACACCTTCTTTATTGTTTGTAATCTGTATAACCATAATAACACAACTCAGGCAAAAAAATGTGTATACAACTATGTCAAAAACTTGAATCCCTCAAACTGAAATATAAGAAGGCTCACTTAATTCTTGTGGGAGATTATAACGATACCCCAGACGATCTTACAGACAGAGTACCAGTAAGAACAATTCAACATTCAAGATATAAAAGCATCGCATTTATCTGTGAAGAACTTTAAAGTGATATTCTGGGATGGAAGCAGGAAACAAAAAAATGAACTTACGTGGATTCTGGAAGTTAAATAATGAAGTATTAAATAATGATACATTTTGTAATACAGTTAAAAAAACAGCATAACAGATACAGTATTTGGAGATACTGAAATGAATCATACGCAGAAATGGGAATTCAAGGTAAGAGAAATAGCTATGAGATGGAGAAAGGAAATTAAAAAAAGGAATGCTGCTAAAGAGATCAGTATCATGAATGAATTAAACACATTAATGAAAAAAAAGATAATTTATCAGATGAAGAAAATGAATTGAAAAGACTAAGAAAGGAAATAGATAATATGTGTATTAATACAGCCAAAGGGACTTTCATATGGTCAAGAGCAAAATGGCTTGAGCTCGGTGAAAGTAACTCCAGCTATTGCTTTGCCCTCGAGAAACGAAACCAAAAAAGAGACAATATATCTTCACTTAAGAGGAAAACATAATTACTAATCACTTTGAAATCTCCACATATGTTTATTTGATGAGAAACTATACAGGTCAGATTCCAACAATAATGAGTGTGACAAATTCATTGAGTCTATAAAAAGTGTTACACCTACCATCTCAGAACACTTTAAATCAAATTGTGAAAGAACCATTACAAAACCTGAAATCTCAGAAGCCGTCCAGTCAGTGAAGAAAGGCAAATCTCCAGGCAGTGATGGACTTTTGGTAGTTATATGTACACTTGTGGGACATCATTGTAGATCCTTTATCGGCTTTATTCATGGAATGCATTGACAGAAAAGAAATGTCTCCAAGCATGAAGCAGGGTGTTATATCTCTTATTCCTAAACCCGAAAAAGATCACCTGTTAATTGAAAATTGGAGACCTGTCACTCTCTTAAATAGAGATTACAAAATTATCTAACTGGTGTATGCTAGAAGGTTAAAAAAGAATTAGAAGAGATTATAGGCAAAACACAAACTGGTTTTATGTCTAACCGTCATATCGGTTCAAACATAAGGCTGGTTCTTGATTTATTAGACTACTATGACAATACTGATACTGATTTTCTTAAAGTTTTTCTGGACTTCTATAAAGCTTTCGATACAGTAGGACATTATTTTTTATTCAAAGCACTCACAACTTTTGGTTTTGGACAAAATTTCGTATGGATTATAGAAATGTTGTATATATTAACAGTAGCGTTATAGTATATCCAAACACAACTAAAAGATTCCCAGTCTTGAGATCTGTTCATCAGGGTTGTCCGATTTTACCTTTTTTTTTTGTTTTTAATTGTTGTTGAATTACTTTCTTTACATATTTTAAATAATCCGGTTATTAAACCTTTATCCATCTTTGGAAAGGAAATCAGACTAACCCAACTAGCTGATGATAAGTATTATTCTTTCAAGGACAAAAAGGACAAACATGAGATTGAAAATGCATCAATAGAGGGATTCTCAGCTGCTTCTGGATTAAAACTTAATAAATCTAAAAGGGAAATTGTATGTTTGTACCAAACAAATGCTAAAACCTTATTTGATATCACTGTTAAAGAGTACGTAAACTGTCTTGGTATTCATGTCTGTAAGAATGTCAAGGAGTGTCAACGACTTAATTTCTCCCCCAAAATAAAAAAAACTTAAACTATACTGAACTTGTGGCTTCAAAGAGACCTATCAATTTTAAGAAGGATTCTTTAGTCTAAAGCCGAAGGTCTTTCCAGGTTTGTGTATCCAGCCCTTTGTCTAAATGTTTCTGTTTCTCCATGTAAGGATATTAATAATATGTTTGTTAACTTTGTATGGGAGAATAAGCACCATCATCTGAAAAAAAAACTGCTTTCTGGACCTAAAATGAAAGGAGGTTTTGATTTACTGGATTTCATGGACTTGAATCTCACCTTTAAGGTTAAATGGCTTAAAGAATGTTTATAAACTCCTGATTCATTATGGTACTTCATCCCACATAACATCTTCAAAAATGTTGAAGGGCTTCAGTTCCTGTTGTCATGTAACTATAATATTTCAAGATTACCAGTCAAAATGTCAGCATTTTATCAACAAGCTATGTTGGCATAGAAAATGTATTTACATGACTTTTCTCCCCACAAATCAATCATAGGGAATAATGAATATATCACCAAAGGAAAAAAAACACTCCATTTACAAAGTTGGATTAATAAAAATATAATTTACTTGAAAGATATTTAACTGCAATGGTCAGTTACTTAATTACAAAGATTTTGTCACAGAAAAATCAATCCTTATTAAATTTAAATAATTTAGCTGTGTAATAAACTCTTTCCCCTGGCGGTATGATGGAATTAATAAAAAGCTACAAAAACAAAATATGCAACCTAATACTGCTGATACACTTTATATCAATGGTACTGATGTTTTAAGTAAAAAATGCACTAATAAGCATATCAGAGGATGTTTCTATAAAACTAAGATAATAACACCGCAAGGGAAATTCTTCTGGAATGCTATTTTTGTTGATATTATTTGGCACAAAGTGTGGCTTTTTCCTTTTAAACTTTGTGTAACAAACAAGATCAGAGAATTACACCTAAAAATATTCCATAATATATATCCATCCAACTCAAATGTATCAAGATTCCATAACATTGACAACAAATGCACCTTTTGCAAAATGAAACCTGAAAGCATAACTCACCTATTTTATGATTGCTCATACAGTGACAAATTTTGGAAAAAACTTGAGAACTACATTCTAAGAAAAATATCTCATGAAATCAAAGTTAAGAAGAAGGATATTATTTTCTAATTCAAAGAAAAATCTATGCACTGTCGTTAATCTTTTTATTTTATGAGGGAATTTTCACATCTATAAACGTAAGTTTCAAAAAGCTACTCCATTATTGAAATTGTTCCTGATTGAAATGGAATATTATTACAAGTCTCTTGAAATAATATTCAATAAGAAATGTATAAAAAAAATGTTGATATTTATACAAAGGTATTCAATAAATAAACTGTCATGAATATTTTTTTATTTTGCACAAACATTAACATAAAGGCTGCCTTTATAGATTGTTTATTTTTTGTTTTATTTTCTTTATGTATTAATCTATTGCTTTGGTCAATAATGATTCATATATTATCTTACAGTTGTAACCCATGCATTGATATTACTGTTCATGAACTGGGATGACTGACTGTTTGTGATGGATGTATTTCGCAAACTTTCAATTGAAAAAAAGAAAAAGAAAAAAAGAAAAAAAAGATCTGTTACGAGTTCACAGCTTGGAAGTTACGAGTTCGACTGCCGTTCAAGTGCATTTTCAAAAGTTACAGGTCAGAAAACACGAGTTACGGGTTGCCTGGAACGCAGCATTAGACAGTGAGCTGGGCATGAATGCTCAATGCTGATTGGTCTGTTTACGTGTCAGTTAAGCGTGGTGCAACGGCTGCTCATCACACTGAGAGTGACGTCATGACCTGTGAAGAGAGGGCCCAGAAAGGATATGTGCAGCTTCAGGTGAGGCACAGATTTCTGCAAATACCATAACTGAATTCCTGTGCTGCAAACACGACAAGAAACAAATCCGACCCCCCCCACAGAGCAAATGCTGAATATAACGCTTTATTTAAACTAGCAAATGCGACCAAAGGTACACTATACAGGCTGCAGGCATTTCTGTCCAAATAAAGCAAATAACACCGTCTGACATTAATCTTATGTGTTCTACTGGACAAATGTATCCCTGTATCTCAATGTACACAAAATAGATCTGTTTATATTTACAAACCTTATAGGAAAAACATGGCACCGAATAAAATCTGAAACCAATTTAGGTATTAAAAGAAAACATGTGCAATCAAAATGTTAGGTAATGATCACTCGTAAATCTTTATTCCTTAATATGAGTAGTATATGAAACATTAAAGAGAGATGAGTATGATTTAATATCACAATGCTAAGACCAATACAGATTGAGTAAAAGTGCAGTTTTATGAAAACTTTATGAAGTTTAGTAATAACATGTTTTAAAACAGTATAAAGTTGTATGACAATGAATTATGAAATGTATAACATGACTGATAACAGAACAGTTTTACAATTTAAAAACAGTTTTTGTTGATGCGAAGGTTTGATTGTTTATCTGCTGCTTTGCATGGTGTTAAAGGCCCTTAAGTATCTCAAAGGTCACACATTGGTTTGTGTTTCAATTAAAGTGTTCCTGTTTTGAGGTCAGAAATTCAGGTCACCCTACATAAGAATATGTTGGCATGATTAATAATGATTTCACAAAGGAGAAGAAGGCAGAAAACAGGACAGAGGTGATGAAAAAATATACATGAATATATAAAAATAAAATGATAATGAAATAAATTAGTAAAAACATTAAGTGCTACAAAACAATACAACCACTGTAAGGGCTACACTTTAAAAACAGTTGTGGAATTTCTTTATTTTAAAAGCTAGGTTAAAACAATATGTGGGCAGTTTGTTTTTAAGGAAACTTAAGAGAAAGATTTCTCTTTGGTGTGTGTGTGGAAACACAAGAGACATTTAAAACAAAGCACTCTTCCACCAAGGTAGCTCACATACCGCTGTTACTTCTAAAAGTAATATTTCCAAAGTTACTATCATAATATAATTCATTACCTTGAAAACCCACACCAAGCACTCAGAGTCATGTTGATTATATTATTAGGCCCCATTTACACAAAAACCCAAGAAATGGAAAGGTTTTTTCTTCCTCGTTTTCAAAAGCGCTCAAGTCTGGTTAGTGTTATGGTTTGAGTTATATCTGTTTACTGGTGATGGCAGTATTTACTAAATATTCCTTATTTATTTTTAGTTTGAGATATATCTGATTAAAACTTCATTAAATCATCTTATTTAAGTTTCAAGAGTGCTTTTTACTTTCAGCATCTGTTGTAAACATGGCATCCAGAGATGCAAGTAGCCATGTGTCAACACAGCTACTTTGGAAACAATCACACTGCGTTTTTAAAGCAGCATCATAGCGAGAGACTGGGTCAGAAAGTTTGACCATAAAAGGTCTCTTTATCAAAACTTACAACAGCAACAGTTTAAATGTCCGCTGCAGCACATGTGAACAACAGCGAGAATGTTGCATCGAGTGACGCCACCCTGAGGACAGGTTGCTGCGGGATGGGACATTTTGGACCCAAAATTCTGTTTTTCCGTCCATATGGACGAATGCTACACAAAAACCTTCACTTTGACAGGAGATTTTCATGATGCGAATTTTAAGTGACATTAAACAGTTTAGTGTAGATAGAAGACGAAATGCTCGGAAAAGCAAGGTTTCACAAGAACACCTTCTCAGAACACCGTGGGTGCAGCCACTAAAAGCAGCTGACACTGAGGGCACTCTGCTGTTTAGGACTTTAAATGCAGAGTATTGGTTTCACTGGAATCAGAGTATCTGCAGAGCAAAAAACCTTGACTGTGGACACAGACCCCAAACCAGGGGTCAGCAATTAAGTTTGGCCTTGGGCAATACTTTTCAAAGTCACTTTATGGCTAGAACATAATCAGAGGTCAATAGATAGAGATGATCATAAAAATACTACCAATGTTTCATTAAATAAAGAGATTTAGTTGATTTTGCCTCCACTAGCATTTAATAATGTATAAAGAAGAGAGAGGGCGCTGGGGCAATAGACACTTGTCGTCTTCATTATGCACAGAATAAGAGACAAAAACATGAAACATGTCATCACATTGTTTGTCTAATGATATCTGATAAGATTAGTTCATTAACACCAACATCTTTAATGTAAGAATGCAACACTTGCTGATAAAAGGATGAAGTAAAGTAAATTCTCAGATGGTTAGTATAACCGTCTCCTCTTTTAATTACAGTAAAAACTGTGTTTGATAACCTGACTTTGTCAATTACTCACAGTGACACTGCTCATTGCTTGGAAAAGTCAGAATTATGCGTCTGCTCCTCGGCAAAGCACCAGTCTTTTAGATGCAGGCTCATCAACATTTGGCCTCTGAAAGTGAAAGCATTGCAGAGGGTGATCGCATGGTCACGGTACCTGAGATTTTTCCCCTCAAAACCACACAAAGCAAGTATGCTGTCATTTTTACATTTAAATCTCAAGTAAACAAAGTCAGCAGTGTCTTATTTCTAATGAAGGAGGGAATATACTATCACATCACACTGAAATAACTGTATTTAAAATTTTGGAACATTTTGAGCAAACAGCACAATGCTGCGATAATGATAACCTTGATAATTTTAAAATTTTCATTCCTTTACATCCCATCCTTAATTTGATTTATCAGGTGGTAGTAGCAGTACAGAAAAAGTATGTTTTATTTATTTATTGGGTTATACGGGAAAATTCATACTGAAAACTGATTTAACAGCTCTAAATATAATATAGACAATTCATAGTAAAGGTTCATACAGACATGTTCACAACTGTTTCTTGATTTAAAGATCTTGCACATTTATTCACTACTGCTTCTCCAAGACAAGTCGTGAACAGGCTGCTCTAGTCTGATCTGCTCCCAGACAAACTAAGAAACACCGGAACAGATGATAAAAACAACAAAAAGTTTTCTTCTCTTTTTTACATGTTCTGCTCTCAGGCTCACTCTGAGCATTATAACCCTGTGAGATTTTATTTATCTTCAGCAGCAATCTCTTACTGGAGGAGCTGCTTTTAGCTTCATGAAAACTAAAGCACATTCCCAATTATTTTAATAATGGCTCACTAAATGTAATCTGCTGTTTAATTTCTGTTTTGTGTTATGGGAACAAACTTCTCCCGCATTGCACAGCACATTTTTGGTTTCTTCTTATTGCTAGATATTGCTATTACAGCTCTTCTTTTCAGAGTTCTCTTTGTCATGTATTTGTTTACTTTTCTTCTCACCAGTAAGCTTAAAGTCCAGATATTTAAGGGGTGAATTATTAACTACTTTCTTGCTTCATATTATTTCAAGTATTTCAGCTTTGGGAATAGACTTTGTTCAGATACTTCCTGTCATAACTGAGATGATTTTTTTCATTAACCCTTTGAATCCAAAGCAGTTTATTTTTTTTTATTTTTATGTTTTTTTTTTTTTTTTTTTTTGCCCACTGTGATCTAATTTTTCTCTGCAATATTTAGTCTTGCACTTCTATAGATTCAGGGCAACTGTGGCTGATGCAACTTCATTATGTCCTTTGCAGTGTAACAATTTTTTTACAAAATATAAATCATTAGGAAAAAAGAAAATCAGATAGAAATTCACTGATTTTATCATTTAAAGAACACTTGAAAATAAGCAATTACTGCATACAAAACATTTTCTGGTACCCTCAAGCCTAAAGGAACGTAGGGAAATAGAGGTGGTGTCACTACATTCAAAGAATCGACAAATTCTGAGACCTTTTTGATTATTGTAATTCCAGGCCTGTATAGATTCAGGACATCCATGGCTATTGGATGATGTAACTCACTTATGTGGTCATGCAGAGTGGCAAAATTTAAAAGCAATAAATCATGAGAAAAAAAGAGAGCCAGTCAGGCCGATCAACAAAACAGTTGGCTTCTATAGCTCAGAGTGCCAAACCACAAGTGCACCTTCATGCAGTTTCTTTGCATTTACTTCCTTTCTCTCTCTCTGACTTCCTTTTTGAAACAACAGTTTGCTGGGAGAAGTTCGCCCTGTAACTGGCCTTCAAGGCACTGACAGCAGACGTATAGTGCATGCTCATTGGTGCTGAGCGGGTCTGAGCAGAAAGTCGACACCTACAAGACACTACTGTGGGAAGATAAATAATTCAAAGATTTTATTTTTTTGAACAGCAAATCAGAGGGTATGTGACTTAGACAGATCATATAGAAAGCACTAGATAAGCAGTAGATTTTTTGTTGACAGAATTTAGCCAGAACAGACAGTTTACTTTCTGCAAATTTTCACTTTTGTTTCAATTTTTACTTGTGATACATTCAGATTGGCATTCTGAGAGAAAACTTCAGCTCTGGATTTTGATTTGTTTTTTGCCAAGCATTTTTAAACTGATGGATACTTTCACTGACTGACTGATTTTTTGTAATCAGTCATTATGGAGAGACACTGCAGATTCACGTGCTCAAGATTTAATGAAAGCTCGTCAAAGGGAAGGCCTTTCTATGAAAAGACATGAAGAGGACAAATAAAGAGACTGCGTCGACTACAAGCCTTTTGAGAAAAGTCAAGAAAATCTTGTGATACTAAAAGGAGTAGAGAGGAAATAGAAACTTTAAGCAGACTCAATGACAATGTGACGCAGGTTCAAAAATCAACATGTCTGAGGAACAGGATGAGGCTGCACTGGCTGACAGGTAAATGAATATTATATTATTATTGTTGCAGCAAATCACTGACCTCCCAGATCATTAATTTTTGTTGGCCACTTTTGGAAAAGAGACTTTAATGCATAATTTTACTCCTCAGACATCACTGAAGATGCTTATGTTTTGTAACTCCTCAAATACAGAGTAGGACCTTTATTTAGAATATTGCAGAGTACCAGTGCTTTATATGAAGGAAGTTATCTAATGGAAGCAGTCATTTCGAAAATAGTTTCTCTCTGAGGCACCATTTTGTTTGATTTAAACATGCGGCATCACACTACAACTTCCCGCTAAATGAACTGAGGGTAGTTCGATAGGCCGAATAAAATATCTTTAAAACAACTTACAATATATTAATATTCATTCTTTTTTGTTAATGTAACAGTGTTGTATTCAAACTAAACACATTAAATTTAAACATTAATGATTTATGAGAGATCATAAAAATGGACATTTTTAATTCAGACTTGTGTTTTCTTGATCATAAATCAACAACTTTTAAAGTGATTTTTGATGAAAAATGACTTTCAGTCCCTTTTCCTCTTGTGTTACCTGGGTCATTCTACAGAAACGTGGATTTATGGGATGGCAAAATGTCTTTTTTTTATTTCTTTTTTAACATTTAAACTTCAACTACATTGTTACATATGCCATTGACTTTATGAATACACATAAATGAAAGCTTAATGATTTTTTGTTTTTTTTGTACATTTATCACAGAACACCATTTTATAAAGTGTATTTGTGACCCTGTGTGATATTGCAGGCCGTCCCCTCTAGAAATCATTCGCCGGAGCCATTTTTTTGCAAGCCACGAGGTCTTTTACCCTCGTGTGGTATTAGAATTTTTGTTACTTAGCCATTTTTTATGGGTCTGGTGGACCCGCTAGAGTTTTGGGCTTTTAAAACACCACAGTCCAATAATTTTCTCTGAAAATACTCAACAGATGCTTCCTACATACCAATTACAAGTTATATGAACAGCAAACATGATTAATATTTGCTCTTTACCTTTGTAAGATCACATCTGTGAATTAAATCAGTTATAATCAAGAGGAGTGAGTGGAAAAACACATTTACAAATGAAGAAAGATGTTTCACAACCATTGATTTTTATTCATTTGAACTTGTTGGTGCTCAAACTCATCCTCTTCTTCAGAGTTACTGTCAGACTCTGAATTCTCAGAAATATGATCTTCATATTCTGAAACCATTCACCATCAGAAGCTTCTGTGTCTTCTAAAATCAATTGGAGGGCCCTCTCAGCAGAAAATCTTTTGGCCATCTTGATCAGTCATGATAAGTAACCACACTGGCAGAGTCATATTTATAGTGTTACACACCATTTGCAGGTGGGATATGGTTGTGTTCGAAATGGCATACTAAAGTACTACTCATACTGAGTGTGACGTCAAAATGAGTATGTAGTGTGTTCACATGAGATAGTATGAAAAGATTGAGTGTGCGAGAAATTCCCGTATGTATACTATATCGGAAAAAAAATTTACGTATGAGAGGTGGGCATACTAGTCACAGTCGAATGCTCCATAATGCATTGCAAGCCCCATAATGCATTGAGCCGAGCCAAGCAAGACCGACCGGCATTCAGCTAAAAATCGGCCGCTAGCAAACTTTCCCATTTTCAAAATAAACGCGTCTTTTATTATCTCCTTTTAGTTCTTTCACACTTTTCTAAATTGGGCTCTTGTTCTAAAGCCGACCGGAAGTTTCTTTGATAGCATAATAGCGCACATAGCAGAATGTCCGAAATGCAGAAATGAAATTTGTATCCGTGCGTTTTATGGCTCAAATGACCACATTTTATTACTCTACGTGGTGACTTTCTCGCCTAAAATGCTCTCTGAACTTTCAAATGTGGTGAATCAACAGCGATATTTGATAGCCTGGTGTACTTCAGATTTTGTCGTCAGAGGTTTGAAATGCATCATGGGAAACTTAGTAGTATACTACAGTGTGAACGGTTGGCATTCTAATCATACTTATAGTATGTAGTACACAACATGAGTTTGTAGTCTGTAGTACGTTAGTATGCCATTTCGGACACAGCCTATGAGAAAAAAAAGTTTGGTTCCCCCAAGACAAAAGGGGAAAATGTGCAGGAATGTAAGAGTAGATGGTGTTTGTTGAATTTTCAACGTTTCAACTTTCAAGCCACACGCATGCACACACGCACACAAACAGACACACACACACAAACACACACTTGTGCAGGGGCAGGAGGGGCAGAAAACACTATCAGTAGCCCCAGAAAGGAGGAAGACAGAGTGGGGGTACACAGGACCTACACGTTCCACACTTTTATTAGCCCCGGGTCCAGTGGACCCAAACACCCTGTATGTAATATAAATGCGTAGGGTGGGTGTATAGTATGCAGTCAGAGAAAATGTGTTTTGATTTCTGTTCTTCACAGAAAATGAGCCAAAGCCAATGAATTTCAGGTTGAAAAATTAATTAATTGTATCATTTTTCTTTCGATGAAAACTGAAAACGGGTCCCACAGACCCGAATACCATACAAGGGTTAATGCATATCAGTCTGTATGAACAAAGACAGATGCGGGATAAAATGGTGACACAGAACATTCACACACACTCTCCAATCTGCAGCAATTCCTCCATAGCAGTGAGAGTACAATACAAAATAAAAATAAAATACTTATTTAAAACAAAAAGTATTGATCGTATAGTGGATTTTTAAACTCATTTTAACTGTTTTTAACATTTGTATGAATTCATAACACTTTTTTAACTTGAAAATACATCATGAATTAGGTATAGTGCAAAATACATTAAATTAACATTTGTGAATTTTTTAAAACCCACACTGTTTTAACAGACTCAGCCCAGAGTTACATACCTGTATGAACAGAGACAGATGCAGGATAAAATGGTGACACAGGACATTCACACACACTCTCCAATCTGCAAGAGGGATGTTGCTAACATTAGCCGCTAGCTAGCGATCTTTTATATTGCTTTAAACATACAAAACAGAAGGGTAAACTCATAATAAACATCGTGAAATGAAAGTTAAGAAACTCAAAAATAACTCAGATTTCATCACTTTCAGCTGTGTGTGTATTTTAACGTGAAGTTAATTGATCATTGTCTCAGAAAGATTTAGGCACGTTACCTGCAGCAATTCCTCCATAGCAGTGAGTAATTACCCAGGATGCATCACCATATTTACCATGGGGCTGAGCTGTACCCACATATCTAGAACAGCAGGTGTCGCCACTGAACCATTTAGCATGGATTTAACAATGAGCCTGTTTAACTATGTTACATACACCCCCCTTAAATCCTGCTAAATGGGGTGCAACAAGTAGGGAAACACAATGCACAACCAGTATCGTTACAAGGGAACAAAGTCGAAATCAGCTAGTAACCATTCCGTAGGAATCAAGTTAGGAAGGAGGTGGCCAATCCCCAAACTAACAGAGATATTCAAAAAGGTGCTGTTTACACCTCATGTAAAACAACAATGTCCCAACTTTATCTGAGAGAATACAAAATGCATTTACACATTAGCAAACCATCCAGTTACTCAAAGAACATGGTACGCACAAAAGAGAACAACGAGTCAACTTTGGAACTTGTAGACACTGAGTCATCTACTATCTGTTCATTCATCTCACATATAAGACGAGCTGGTGGTCTGATTGGTCTACCTGACCTAGAGCCAAGTGGAAGCGGCTGCGTGCTGATGGCATAGTCGCGAGTAAGTGTACCTAACTGTGTGTCAGTAGCATCGACTGTGGGAGGGGCTTGGGGAGGGACTTGGCAAGAGTCTTCAGCTATGGGAAAGGTATCCTGAGACAAGAGACAACTGGGTGGTGGTTCATGGGGGGAAATTGGAGGCAACTCTGGGCTTTGGATGGGAGAATCTGGAGCATCCACGACCCCAGGCTCAGACAGCTGGACAGCTGGAACATCAGCTTCAATGGAGGGACTGCACACCGCCACATCTGAACCACAATCTGGTGTTTCCTCCAAGCTCACAGTACTTGTGTTGTCCAAATTCAGGAGCCAGTTCAGTGTTCTTGTCTCACTGTCCTGTATATCATCAGGGGCCTGTGGATCACTTTGTCCATTGCCACCACCTGAAGGGCATTCGGACTCCAAACTGACATTACCTTCTGCAGGAAGAAAACTCACAGGGAGTAAAAGGTTTCTGTGGACAACTTTTTCTCTCAATGTCACAGGGTCTTTGATACAGTACACATTGATTTCAGGTTTCACAGACACCACTTCATAGACAGTAGACTCCCACTTGTCAGCAACTTTTCTTTTTCCTCTTTCACCACGGTTTGCAAGCAGGACTATGTCACCAACAGTGAGGTGTGACCCTCTGACTTTTTGGTTGTAGTTTTTCGCCTGGCGAGCTTGTTCTGCCAGACTATTCTGACGAGCAATGCGAGAGGCTTCTGACAAGTCACGTCTCAAACGAGAGACAAACTCCTGATGGTCGACAACAGCGTTGTTACTGAGGACGTGCTGGAACATTACATCCACAGGTAACCGTGGGATGTGGCCGAACATAACAAAGAAAGGGGCAAAGCCTGTTGTTTCATGTTCAGTGCAGTTGTAGGAGAATGTCAACATCTGGAGCATCTGTGGCCACCGTGCTTTGGAATGAGGTGGAAGAGCTCTTATCATGTTCCCAAGAGTTCTGTTGTATCTTTCTGCAACACCGTTCCCCATGGGGTGGTATGGAGTGGTATGCGATTTCTGAATGCCAGCCATGTCCAGGAGTTCCTTGAAGAGTTGACTTTCGAAGTTGGCACCCTGATAAGAATGAATACGTTTGGGGAATCCATAAATGCAGAAGAAGTCATTCCAGAGACGGCGGGCAACTTGTCTTGCTGACTGATTTTTACATGGAAACGCATGTGCTAATTTGGAGAAGTGGTCTGTGACAACCAAAACATCCACACTTCTTTTGTCAGTGTGTTCCGCTGTCCAAAAGTCTATACAGACCAGTTCCATTGGTTCAGTGGTGCAAATACTTTCGAGCGGGGCACGGTCTTTTGGCTCAGGAGTCTTCCCAACTACACATCTAAAGCAGTTCTTCACATGGTTGATGACATCACGCTCCATACCAATCCAAAAGAACCTTTGTCTCGCAAGAGACAGTGTACGAGCTTGTCCTTGGTGACCAGCTGCGTCATGAAGGCCATTAAGAACCTGAGCTTTTAAGGAGTCTGGGACAATGAACTGGTTCAGTGTTGTATTCATTTGTCTGTCTTTCTTTGTCTTGTACAGTACACCGTCTTTTATTGTCAGCTTAGGCCAGTGCCTCAGTAATTTGATCACACCACCAGATTCATTAGCACGATCCCGTCTAGAGGGTCTCCTGCGGCGCTGGACATAGAAGAGTGTTCTGTTTAAGACACCGTCTTTTTCTTGAAGGTCGACCAGTTCACTTTTTGATAGAGAGGCAGGTCGGTCAATGCCAGGCAGTTTGGGGACAGCTGGAGCCAATCCTGTCACTGGATTTGTGTTGGCAGAGTTGTATGCGTCCAGCACAGCATAGACATCACTCGAAGACAGGGAACTCTGATGGGATAATGGAGGTGTTGCAACCCCCTCCTCTGATTGGTCAACAACCACTTGGCAGTCAACTGTGCATTTGAATGCATCTTGCACAGAACTGTCAACTACATCACTAACTTGTTTTAGCAGTGTAGTATATGGCTCAGTCACCAGCCGGTGACTCATGCAGGACTGGACAAATGGCTCTCTGCTAAGCGCATCGGCAACCACATTTTTTGTGCCAGGAACATACTTCAAGTCAAAACTGTATGCTGCTAGTTTTGAAACCCACCTCTGCTCGCAGGCATCTAACCTTGGCTTGGTTAAGATATAAGTCAGGGGGTTATTGTCAGTCCAGACAGTAAAGCAGCGTCCTTTCAGCCAGTGGCTAAATTTGTCACAAATCGCCCATTTGAGCGCAAGGAACTCAAAGCGGTGCGCTGGGTAGTTCAGTTGGGAACGAGACAGAGTTTTGCTGGCAAACGCCACTGGTCTGGCAATCCTTTCATTTGGGGGCAACTGCGAAAGAACAGCACCAATTCCGTCGAAGGAGGCATCGACAGCCAGGAAGAATGGAGTATCAAAGTCTGGGTGAGCTACTGTGACGCTGTTCTGAAGCTCATGTTTCAAACTTTCGAATGCAGCTTTGCACTTGTCATTCCAGTCCTCAGGAGACAGTTTCACATGACCTGTCTTGAACTTTGGTTTTTCTCCTCTTCCTTTCTTTCGTGGCTTAGCAGGTTCAGCTACAAGATCGAACAGCGGCTTGTCCTTAGCAGAGCAGCTCTCAATGAAGTGATGGTAGTATAAAACCATTCCGAAGAAGGATCTGATTTTCTTGGCACTTGGCGTTTTCCCATCAGGCTCCATTAAATCAGCCTCTTGAACATCACTGATAGCCTGCACTTTACTAGGGTCAGTTTTGACACCGCCATCACAAATTATGTGACCCAGAAACTTCACCGATCTGCGAAGAAAGTGACATTTTTTCGGTGAGAGCTTCAAGTTGTTAGCAGCGAGGCGTGAGAAGACCATCTGGAGGCGCTCAAGGGCAAGTTGTTCAGAGGGAGCGAAGACCATAAGATCATCCAAGTAGCACAACAGGTTTGTGAAGTTCTTATCGCCAAAGATGGACATCATCATTCGCATGAATGTTGCTGGGCTGTTGGTGAGGCCCTGTGGCATCCTGTTGTACTCATGGAGACCAAATGGAGAAGAGAATGCAGTATACTTTTTGTCATGTTCATGTAGCCTGACATTGTAGAAGCCCGATGTAAGATCCATAGTTGAAAAGAACACGTTACCTCCAAGGGCTGCGAGAGCGTCTGTCTGATGAGGTAATGGGTGTGCGTCTTTTACTGTTCTTGCATTCAGCCATCTGAAATCGTTGCAGATGCGAAGGTCGCCTGTTGGCTTGACGACAAGGACAAGAGGAGATGAATACTCGCTCTGAGACTTATGGATTATCCCGAGTTCTTCCATTTCATCCAAAGCTGTTCGTAGTTTTTCATAGTGGCATGGTGGGACTCGCCTGTATGGAAGTCTGAATGGCTTGTCGTCCACCAGGCGGATCCTATGGACAAAGTCTTTAGCATCACCACAGTCCATTTTATGCTTGGAAAAGATGGATTCATACTGCTCAATGATACTCAGCAGTTTATCTTTCCACTCAGGGGAAACTTCACAAGACGAGATGTCTAAATCTTGTAAGCCCATGGCGGAGAGGACATTTCTCATCTCCTGATCTGACCTTGGAGCATGAGAAGAGTCTTGAGTGGACTGCATGCTAGATTGGATGGAAACTGGTTCTGGTAAGTCCTGCACGGAGAGACATGGGGAGACATCAGCAATTTTTGCATTTCTTTTAAGGGTGAGTGGCTTTACTGTGGGATTCACTATTTTGACAGGGATCCAGCCCTCCTCTCTCAATGTGGCAATGACTCTCCCCACCAAGATCTGAGCAGGTCTGGCTTTAGAAGTGGTGGGTTCAATGATAACAGTACTCCCAATCACAGAAGCATCAGTCTCAGGCAGCTTGGCCCACACCAAGTGTTCAGACATAGGCTGTAAGGTGATACACCTCTTAAGTTTAGCTGTACCAATTCTGACTGGTGTTGTTTTGGCTTCAGCAGTATCTGTTTTGGACAGTAGAGACACCAAGTGAGACAGGTGTTCGTCAGGGGCATCACTCACATCAGCTGCATTGTTCACTTTCATTTTCATCTGTGAGATAAGCCACTTAATGGCATTGCTGCCCAGGATCATGTCATCAGTCTGGCCTGGCACAACTAAAACAGGGATTATCACTTTAAAGTCGAAAACAGTCACTGTGAGATCATACATGGCAGAAGGTGTGACGAGGTTTCCTCCACAGCCAACAATAACAAAGTCCTTAGCTGGCTTTTTCTCAAAACTGGGGAGAGACTGAGAGAGTCTGGCTTCAGCCTCTACACTGATAGTACATGCCATAGATCCACTGTCTATTAATGCTTTCAGAACATGTTTGCTGTCTGTGTCAATGTCTTTGTAAAACAGGCTGTCAGTCTCTGAAATTTTATGTAAGTCTTGTATAATCACGGTCTTTTCAGCTGAAACAGTACTTAAAGTATCATACAAAGTCTCGTCAGCGTCAGTCTCAGTCAGTCTTGAGGTGGGAGGTAGACTCACCAGATCTACGCTGTCCTCCCCTGCACGTAGATCCCTGTTTCCCTGCTGATGAGGAGTGGAGTCTCTCTTTTCTGAGCAGTTTCGTCTAGAATGGCCAGGTGAGTAACACAGGAAGCATAACTTATCTTCCCTGCAGTGAGTGAGGGCAGAATGTGAAGAGTCGCTGCACACCAGACAAGGAGCGGAGGTGAAGCAGAATCCTTGGTTGCCTGTTGCTAGAATGCTGTTTCTTGTTAGCATCAGTAAAACCAGAGCCTTGAAGCAACACTTTTTCCAGCATATCAGTCTTTCTAATGCAGACGGGTTCTCGCTCACAGTTGTCTTCTGTTCATTCTTGTCTGCCGCTAAAGTTGCATCGGTGTTTAGCTCAACTTTATTCATGCTGACCCTGCCTTGCTTGGCAGCAGATGGAAGCTCCTTCTCCAAATGGTACTCATCCAGCACTGCTTGTACCTCACAAGCTGACCATTTATCGATTGTCTTGGTCCTGAATGTAACGGCTAAGTCTCTGCTTGGGCAATGTCTGATAAACATACGTGTCACTTCTACACCAGGATTGTCAAATGATTTACCTTGTTCTTTTAGACAGCTTGCAGCAGCATCAGCAGCTCTGTTCAGTCTGAGCCAGTATTCATATACGTCTTCATTATGTTTAGGCAGAGTTGAGTAAAAGTCTGCAAGGGGCACGGAGGAGCAACGGGTGGAGCTGAAATGTTTGTGCAAAAGTCCATAGATGGCCCGTGGGTTATGCTGGACATCAATACAACTATTTCTTATCCCAAACTTCACAACATCTTTGGCTCTGCCTCTCAGATGGGTGAGAATTTCCTCAGCTTGGTTTTCCAGTGGCACACCACTCTTCCTGATGTAAGTGTTCATTGAATCTTCCCATTCATCAACAGTCAGTGCATCAGAGCTCTCCCCACGGAAGATGGGTGGGTCCTTTACCTGCCTCTGTGTGACCAGCTGAACTTGGGAGAGGTCCGCAGGATGACTGGCGGAATTCTTCAATACACTTGTTTCATCATGGGTTGAGTGCACAGCAGCGGCGGGGCTGGATGTGTTGAGGTGTGTCATGATGCTGTCTGCTAGTTGCTGTCCTATCTGCTTCACAATAGTAGTCATTTGATCAGAAAGTCTCGCTTCATCAGGGGATACAGGGGCTGGTGTGTCTGTGCAGTGCGGTGTGTCTGGCTCATTGACAGGCTGTGTATGAGGTGTCACTTGATCTTTACACAGAAAAGAACTCTGTTCACTGCCAGAAGCAACATACCCAGGCTTTAAGTCATTCATAGAGAATGGAACAGGGGTACTATGAAACCCTCTACCTCGTCCTCAAGCAATACCCAGGGGAGTAATATCGGTGGGGTTAAAACTACTCAGATCCATAGTTACAAAATAAACTTGTCTTAAAATTCGTCTTTGAAATGCTTCAATCACCACACAAATTATCTCAGCATGACTTCAATTTAAATTTCAGGGATACAAAGTGAGCTCCGACGCGATGCAGTGAAGAGAAGGCGACCTCCCCGGTCCGGCGTAGTCATCGACAAGTCATGGCACCAATGTGACCCTGTGTGATATTGCAGGCCGTCCCCTCTAGAAATAATTCGCCGGAGCCATTTTTTTGCAAGCCAAGTGGTCTTTTAATGCATATCAGTCTGTATGAACAAAGACAGATGCAGGATAAAATGGTGACACAGAACATTCACACACACTCTCCAATCTGCAGCAATTCCTCCATAGCAGTGAGAGTACAATACAAAATAAAAATAAAATACTTATTTAAAACAAAAAGTATTGATCGTATAGTGGATTTTTAAACTCATTTTAACTGTTTTTAACATTTGTATGAATTCATAACACTTTTTTAACTTGAAAATACATCATGAATTAGGTATAGTGCAAAATACATTAAATTAACATTTGTGAATTTTTTAAAACCCACACTGTTTTAACAGACTCAGCCCAGAGTTACATACCTGTATGAACAGAGACAGATGCAGGATAAAATGGTGACACAGGACATTCACACACACTCTCCAATCTGCAAGAGGGATGTTGCTAACATTAGCCGCTAGCTAGCGATCTTTTATATTGCTTTAAACATACAAATCGGAAGGGTAAACTCATAATAAACATCGTGAAATGAAAGTTAAGAAACTCAAAAATAACTCAGATCTCATCACTTTCAGCTGTGTGTGTATTTTAACGTGAAGTTAATTGATCATTGTCTCAGAAAGATTTAGGCACGTTACCTGCAGCAATTCCTCCATAGCAGTGAGTAATTACCCAGGATGCATCACCATATTTACCCTGAGGCTGAGCTGTACCCACATATCTAGAACAGCAGGTGTCGCCACTGAACCATTTAGCATGGATTTAACAATGAGCCTGTTTAACTATGTTACATATTCACACATCTGATTGTCACTGGTGTTCCTTATTGTTACCCATAGGAAAGGTAACACCAGGGACAGTTTCACAAAAAATGCCCTTTAACAAAATGGCTGCTGCAGAGCATGACACAGCATGTTACTAATCTTGATCTATTCACTAAATTATGTCTTCTAAATACATTTTTATTTGTTTGTTTGCAATTCCTTGCCAATAAAGTTGGTAACACCAGTGAGGTCAACTAAAAGCTTCATATGAAATCATGAGATAAATGTTAATATTTCTGAAAACTGAAAAAGGACAATGTTCTTACCAGGTCCTTTTTCATACATCTTCAAGAAAGAGGTCAAAGGAAGTCAATTAATGTCATCAGAGTGATTTCTTTTCCCAAAATTAAAGACTTTTGTCACATGGTAACACCAGTGACATGACTTCAGGGGACAACTACTTTTAAATATATTTTATAATACTTATTTGGTATTTTGTTTTAAAATGTAATTTATATCATATATTTGATAGCTATTTATACATTTTTGTACTTTTATTTTTTTTTAGAAAAACATATTTTTAAACTCAAAATACAGCACTTTCTCTCCATCAATGACTGTGGGGACAAGCACTTTTGCTGTGGTTGGGGTTCTTAATAATTGATAAAAAAGCAAATATTACCAAGCTGATGGCTCCAAATACTGTGATAGCTGAAATAATATGTTTTTTAAATAAAATACTTAAAAAAAATCTAGCCCAAACTTTTTTTCTTCAGGAGTAATATATCTCTTAAGGCTAGGGACAGAAAAATCCATGTTTCTGTAGAATGAACCCCAAGGCTCAACTTTAGGTCGACCTTTTCCTACGTCCAGTGGTATTTCCATGGCAAGGTTCTATGCCTATTTTACAGATCAAAAACCAGAGTTGAGCATTAAGCATCAGATAGGATGCTTTGTTGAAATATTCCAAAAAGAATGCAATTCTTTGAAAGATCTTGTGTTACAGACTTGAAAAACCAGACTTGCACCCCTTTAGAATATGATGGCAAGTTACAGATCAAATCATGATATACCTGACTTCAGGGACACAAAACCAAGTAAATTTGACCATTGCGTAAATTTGTATCAGAAGAAAAAAACTGTTAAAATTGAAAATGTAAAAGAGCTTGACTATATTCTAATCTTTCAGGTAAAGATAACAAGTATTGGCTCTAATATTTGTATTGCTGCTCTGGTTGTTGAAGCTTTGCTCTCAGTCATTTTCAGTGCAGGCGCTTGTGGGTAACAGTAGGCGAAGCAGACTGGTCCGATGCATCCTGTGAATATTTTCCCGAATCAGTAGTGAAATGGGAAGTGCCGGCCAGTACGACATACCCTTCCCCCCTTGCCCCAGCAGCTCACATCTCATGAATGCTCTAATGAGAGTAGCAGTGATGATGAAGGGAGTCAGTGTGGCGAATCAACCGATCCTGGTGAAGAATAGTGATTCTGTCTCTTGGGTTCTCAATATTAATGAACAAGTTTTGTTATATCATCCTGTTTATCTTACTTTATATCCATCCCTTCTCAATTTAACATGTTTTCTTCTCTCTACCCTTTTCAAACAATAACTTTTTCAGTTCGACATTACATGGTTCATTTGCGATGTCACCCAGAAGGAGAAGCTGTTGCCTCCAAATTGACTATGAATTAATCAGTTATTGTTTTAAAGTGTTATTTTTGAGCATAGTAGTTATAGTGTACCAGTCGTGTTTTTCGTTTCTCTATCTATTTGCATCGATCACATTTATTATCTTTTAGTATTTCTGGAAAAAAAACAATGAATAAATAAATAAAAACATAAAAAAACAAAAAAAAACCTCCCTTTTGACTGTTCACCTTGTCGTGGTAAGGGAGCTTGGGTACCTCAGTAAACCTTAAAGCTGAGGTTGGTAATCTGATTTAGATACACTTTTTGTAATACTTTTTAAAATGGCCTTAAGACGGGTTGGCAATCAACTCATAATGTGTTTTTAAAACAGAGCGAAAAATATCTGCTATCTACAGCAGGAGTAAAAGAGGGAAAACACATGCCGGTGAAGCATGCCGTGTCACCAATTTTGTGGAACAATGCTTACCTGTCAAGTTTAGTTTTTGAAAATAAGCCATCCCACAACCCCAACCAAGCTCCAGTATCCCTCGTATTTTAAGACAGGTGTACAAGAAATCTAAAATAAACACTTTGTTTTTCTTGATTTGTTCTGTTGGCTCTGATCTCACGACAGCTGCCACCCAGGCTACTGCAGGTGGATGTTCTCACCAGGATTTTTCTTCTTCGGTTTTATGACGGTTGGCATCCATCATTTTGGAGCATTACCGCCCCTTCAGGCTAGAGACAGAGTTCAGTTTGGAGAGGCAGAGGAATGTTTTTATTATTATATCATCACATGGGAGACTTACAGAAGAATACTGATACAGGAAGACGTCAGGAAAGAGGATAAAATACATAAAATACAGTAATTTCAATACCAAACGGGAGACTTGTCATGGAACTTGTCATTTTAGAGGAAGGGTGGGAGGAGCCACACAGAGTCCTGAGGAGATGCTACATTCAAATTCATGCTAGTTTTCCAAAATTACCAACCCCAGCTTTAAGAGCTATGCCAGTTGGAGAGATAACCAAACTACTCATGGTTTGTTTAGTACAAATAGAATTAAGTTTGAAAAAAAAACAGCTGTAGCCTATTTCTGCTTTGCTTGAACTGGAAGCCAGCGTAGCATACTACAAAATAAACCTAACAGAACAGTCATATACATACTACATTCAAGTGTAGTGGGCAATATGCAGTGCCTACTACATACTACTTTCATACACAGTATGTAGTCGTCGAATTCGAAAACGGCCTGCATTTTCCTTATGACATCACACATGTCTTTGTTCCAGTAGTTTCCATGGTGATCGTAAATCTGAATTCATTTAAATAGGAGCGAAATGAAGGAATCTATTCATTTTCATGGGTTTGAAACTGCAAAAGAATTTACAAAGGCCAAAAAAATTGTGATACAGACCTGAAAAGGCATAGCCGCATAGTCCATTTTAATAGGAAATGGGAAATCAACAAGTGTTGTTAACACATAAACATCTACTTTATTGACTTCAGATGGTATTTCTGTGAACTTTAATTGCATATCATTCAATTTATCATGAGCAGAGCTTCCATTATAACCTTATAGAGACTGTAACAATACTGAGAAATTCCCCCAAAATGGCAAAAACTCCCCCCCAAAAACCCTAAAAAGACACCAAAAGTGGCAGCAATCTTGAATTTGAAGGTTAAAATAAGGTCAAATCATCATGTAACTCAGAAATATGTATTTCTTAACAAAAATAAGGTCTGAAAACATTTATTGTCCATCATTGTAGGTTGAGCCTTAAAAAAGATTATTTCCATGACAGCCGTTTTTGATTTTGGCCTCTGAAAAAAATTCCCTGCCATTTTAAAACATACACCCCGGATAAATTTGTTTTTTAGCCCTCCTATATGACAAATTCATTGAGAAACAGACCTTTGCTCACTGCGGTCACGTTTTGCTCTGAAATGACCCTTCTAACATGTCTCTCAACTGGGATGAAGTTGTTATCTGAAACTGAAAAGGTGTCTGTTCATCTTCAGAATTTGGTTTTCAAAGTTGTGAGAATTCAGTCTTGTTCTTCTTGGGCTGCAGACAAGTCCTGTGATGCTGTTCAGCTTCACAGGCTACTCAGGCAGGTGGAGGAGTGTTTAGCTTTACAGAAAGTTTGCACACTGCTGGAAAGGATTTCAGCAAGATTTCAAGTGTTAAAAAACAGTAAAAAATCTTGTAAAAGTTATGATGACATTTATTATTTTATGCATAACGGTAACACTTAGATATTTTAAACATTTTTTTTTGTTTTTCAGACATAAGAGACCAGACTCTCCCACACTGAGTGGTATTTCCATGGCAAGTAACAGATCCAAAGGCGACATGCCCAACTTCAGTGATCAGAAATCAGGGTAAATTATTTGATGACATTATTTTATATGATGCATGATGGATAAAAAATTGCGGTGTTTGAAATATTTTTGTTTTTCAGACGTGAGAGACCAGACTCTCCCACACTGAGTGGTATTTCCATGGCAAGTAACAGATCCATAGGTGACATGCCCAACTTCAGTGATCAGAAATCAGGGTAAATTATTTGATGACATTATTTTATATGATGCATGATGGATAAAAAATTGCGGTGTTTGAAATATTTTTGTTTTTCAGACGTGAGAGACCAGACTCTCCCACACTGAGTGGTATTTCCATGGCAAGTAACAGATCCATAGGTGACATGCCCAACTTCAGTGATCAGAAATCAGGGTAAATTATTTGATGACATTATTTTATATGATGCATGATGGATAAAAAATTGCGGTGTTTGAAATATTTTTGTTTTTCAGACATAAGAGACCAGACTCTCCCACACTGAGTGGTATCTCCATGGCAAGTAACAGATCCATAGGTGACATGCCCAACTTCAGTGATCAGAAATCAGGGTAAATTATTTGATGACATTATTTTATATGATGCATGATGGATAAAAAAATTGCGGTGTTTGAAATATTTTTGTTTTTCAGACATAAGAGACCAGACTCTCCCACACTGAGTGGTATCTCCATGGCAAGTAACAGATCCATAGGTGACATGCCCAACTTCAGTGATCAGAAATCAGGGTAAATTATTTGATGACATTATTTTATATGATGCATGATGGATAAAAATTGCGGTGTTTGAAATATTTTTGTTTTTCAGTCGTGAGAGACCAGACTCTCCCACACTGAGTGGTATTTCCATGGCAAGTAACAGATCCATAGGTGACATGCCCAACTTCAGTGATCAGAAATCAGGGTAAATTATTTGATGACATTATTTTATATGATGCATGATGGATAAAAAATTGCGGTGTTTGAAATATTTTTGTTTTTCAGACATAAGAGACCAGACTCTCCCACACTGAGTGGTATCTCCATGGCAAGTAACAGATCCATAGGTGACATGCCCAACTTCAGTGATCAGAAATCAGGGTAAATTATTTGATGACATTATTTTATATGATGCATGATGGATAAAAAATTGCGGTGTTTGAAATATTTTTGTTTTTCAGACATAAGAGACCAGACTCTCCCACACTGAGTGGTATCTCCATGGCAAGTAACAGATCCATAGGTGACATGCCCAACTTCAGTGATCAGAAATCAGGGTAAATTATTTGATGACATTATTTTATATGATGCATGATGGATAAAAAATTGCGGTGTTTGAAATATTTTTGTTTTTCAGACGTGAGAGACCAGACTCTCCCACACTGAGTGGTATTTCCATGGCAAGTAACAGATCCATAGGTGACATGCCCAACTTCAGTGATCAGAAATCAGGGTAAATTATTTGATGACATTATTTTATATGATGCATGATGGATAAAAAATTGCGGTGTTTGAAATATTTTTGTTTTTCAGACGTGAGAGACCAGACTCTCCCACACTGAGTGGTATTTCCATGGCAAGTAACAGATCCATAGGTGACATGCCCAACTTCAGTGATCAGAAATCAGGGTAAATTATTTGATGACATTATTTTATATGATGCATGATGGATAAAAAATTGCGGTGTTTGAAATATTTTTGTTTTTCAGACATAAGAGACCAGACTCTCCCACACTGAGTGGTATCTCCATGGCAAGTAACAGATCCATAGGTGACATGCCCAACTTCAGTGATCAGAAATCAGGGTAAATTATTTGATGACATTATTTTATATGATGCATGATGGATAAAAAATTGCGGTGTTTGAAATATTTTTGTTTTTCAGACATAAGAGACCAGACTCTCCCACACTGAGTGGTATCTCCATGGCAAGTAACAGATCCATAGGTGACATGCCCAACTTCAGTGATCAGAAATCAGGGTAAATTATTTGATGACATTATTTTATATGATGCATGATGGATAAAAATTGCGGTGTTTGAAATATTTTTTTTTTTCAGACATAAGAGACCAGACTCTCCCACACTGAGTGGTATCTCCATGGCAAGTAACAGATCCATAGGTGACATGCCCAACTTCAGTGATCAGAAATCAGGGTAAATTATTTGATGACATTATTTTATATGATGCATGATGGATAAAAAATTGCGGTGTTTGAAATATTTTTGTTTTTCAGACATAAGAGACCAGACTCTCCCACACTGAGTGGTATCTCCATGGCAAGTAACAGATCCATAGGTGACATGCCCAACTTCAGTGATCAGAAATCAGGGTAAATTATTTGATGACATTATTTTATATGATGAATGATAAAAAAATAGAGATGTTTGAAATATTTTTGTTTTTCAGACATGAGAGACCAGACTCTCCCACACTGAGTGGTATTTCCATGGCAAGTAACAGATCCATAGGTGACATGCCCAACTTCAGTGATCAGAAATCAGGGTAAATTATTTGATGACATTATTTTATATGATGAATGATGGATAAAAAATAGAGATGTTTGAAATATTTTTGTTTTTCAGACATAAGAGACCAGACTCTCCCACACTGAGTGGTATCTCCATGGCAAGTAACAGATCCAAAGGTGACATGCCCAACTTCAGTGATCAGAAATCAGGGTAAGACATTAACAGTGACGGGATGCTTAATTGAAATTAAAAAAAAAATTAAAACTTCAAAACAGTTTAATGTTACAGACTTAAAAGACAAGACTTGCCCACACCCAGTATAGTATTTGGAAAGAGACAGATTCAGACATAATATTCTGAAAATTCAGGGACCCAAAACAAGGACACTTTGAGTACTGTCTACTTCTCATCAGAAGAAATCAGAAGGGATTAAATTGAAATGGTAAAAGAAGTTGGTTTTATTCTTATCTTTCAAACAGGACCCTCATAACCACCCTTTCTCTGTTGTATTACCTGGTTTGTTCAGTCTTACATGAATCTCTGTATTTGCATTTTGTCATTGACCTCTTGCTGTATTAATCCAAAGTATCCTTGTAGTCTAAGTTTTGCCTTTTTCTTGTCCACAAAACACTTTGTAAACATCTATTTATAAGGTGCTATTCAACAAATGAAAGTAAAAAAATCTGTCTGAAAAAGGAAATCTGTTTCATAGACAAGAAAGTCCAGAGTCTCCTCCACTGAGTGTCATTCAATTGCAAGTGGCAGATCCAAAGATAATAAGTGAAACTTCAGGGATCCAACAGCAGGGTAAAAAATATGATGCATGAAGGAGGAAAATGTGAATCTTTGACATGCTTTGTGTTTCAGACTGGATGCACAGAAATCTACTTCACAGAGTGGTAATCCCATCAAAAGTGACAGATCCAACGATTCTATGTCCAAGTCAAGGGATCAAGAACAAGGGTAGGACATCAAGTCGTGTCAGGATGCTTTGCTGTGATATCCAAAAAGGAAGGCAAATCTTTAAAAGATGTTGTGTTATAGACCTGAAAGTCCAGACTCACACCCAGTGGAATATGATGGCAAGTGACAGATCAAACCATGAAAGTTCTATATGTAGGGTCCCAAAACCAGGAAATGTGAACATTGTGCACATTTGTAGCAGAAAAACAGAGAGAAAAATAAAAAATGAAAGGAAGTTGGTTTTATTCATATCTTGAAGACAGTACTCCTACAGTCAGCCTTTTCCTCTTGTATTGTATTACCTGTGGTATACCTCAGAGTTCTACTTTAGGTACACTTTTTTTCTTCACATGTCACACTAGTATTCACGCTGTTACCCTAAAATTTCATTGTTTCAATTTCATTGTTTCTTTTTCTTGGCTAATCCATTTTTTAATCTCAAATGTACATCTTTTATATGTATTAATTTCTTAGATTTTGTGTTTGTCTTTAAGTTCTGAGAATGAAGTAGGCTATAATTTATCTAGTTTTTGAATTGCTTTTCAAATTTGACTATTCTTCCCTTTATTCCTTTTGTTTGTTCAGTCTTAAGTGAGCCTCTGTATTTGCATTTTGTCACTGACCTCTTGAGGGAATATTCTGAAAGCATCCTTGTAGTCCAAGTTTTTGCCGTTGTCTTGTCCACAAAACACTTTGTAAACATCTATTTACAAGGTGCTGCTCAACAAATGAAATTAATAAATCTGTCAGAATAAGGAAACCTGTTTCATAGACAAGAAAGTCCAGAGTCTCCTCCACTGAGTGTCATTCAATGGCCAATGGCAAGTCCAAAGATAATAAGTGGAACTTCAGGGATCCAAAAGCAGGGTAAAAAATATGATGCATGAAGGAGGAAAATGTGAATCTATGACATGCTTTTGTGTTTCAGACTGGATGCACAGAAATCTACTTCACAGAGTGGTAATCCCATCAAAAGTGACGGATCTAACGATTCTATGTCCAAGTCAGGGGATTCAGAACAAGGGTAGGACATTAAGAAGTGTCAGGATGCTTTGTTGTAATATCCATAAAGGAAGGCAAATCTTTAAAAGATGTTGTGTTATAGACCTGAAAGTCCAGACTCACACCCAGTGGAATATGATGGCAAGTGACAGATCAAACCATGAAAGTTCTATATTTAGGGTCCCAAAGCCAGGGAAATGTGAACATTGTGTACATTTGTAGCAGAAAAACAGAGAGAAAGACAAAATGAAAGGAATTTGGTTTTGTTCATATCTTGAAGACAATACTCCTACAGTCAGCCTTTTCCTCTTGTATTGTATTACCTGTGGTATACCTCAGAGTTCTACTTTAGCTTTTTTTGTCTTCACATGTCACACTAGTATTCATGTTGTTACCCTAAAATTTCATTGTTTCAATTTCATTGTTTCTTCTTCTTGGCTAATCCATTTTTAATGATAAATGTACATCTTTTATATGTATTAATTTCTGAGATTATTTGTTTGTCTTTAAGCTCTGTGAATGAAGTAGGCTATAATTTATCTAGTTTTTGAATTGCTTTTCAAATTTGTCTATTCTTCCCTTTATTCCTTTTGTTTGTTCAGTCCTTACATGAACCCCTGTATTTCCATTTTGTCACTGACCTTTTGACTGGGAATATTCCAAAGTATCCTTGTATAGTCCAAGTTTTTGCCTTTGTCTTGTCCACAAAACACTTTGTACACATCTGTTTACAAGGTGCTGTTCAACAAATGAAAGTAAAAAGTCTGTCTGAAAAAGGAAATCTGTTTCATGGACCAAAAAGTCCAGAGTCTCCTCCACTGAGTGTCATTTCAATGGCAAGTGGCAGATCCAAAGATAATAAGTGAAACTTCAGGGATCCAAAAGCAGGGTAAAAAATATGATGCATGAAGGAGGAAAATGTGAATCTATGACATGCTTTTGTGTTTCAGACTGGATGCACAGAAATCTACTTCACAGAGTGGTAATCCCATCAAAAGTGACGGATCCAAAGGTTCTATGTCCAAGTCAAGGGATCAAAAACAAAGGTAGGACATTAAGAAGTGTCAGGAAGCTTTGTTGTAATATCCAAAAAGGAAAGCAAATCTTTAAAAGATGTTGTGTTATAGACCTGAAAGTCCAGACTCACACCCAGTGGAATATGATGGCAAGTGACAGATCAAACCATGAAAGTTCTATATTTAGGGTCACAAAACCAGGAAATGTGAACATTGTGCACATTTGTAGCAGAAAAACATAGAGAGAAAGACAAAATGAAAGGAATTTGGTTTTATTCATATCTTGAAGACAGTACTCCTACAGTCATCCTTTTCCTCTTGTGTTGTATTAACTGTGGTATACCTCAGAGTTCTACTTTAGGTACACTTTTTTTCTTCACATGTCACACGAGTATTCATGTTGTTACCCTAAAATTTCATTGTTTCAAGTGCATTATTTTTTTTCCTTGGCTAATCCATTTTTTAATCTCAAATGTACATCTTTTATATGTATTAATTTCTGAGATTATTTGTTTGTCTTTAAGCTCTGTGAATGAAGTAGGCTATAATTTATCTAGTTTTTTGAATTGCTTTTCAAAATTTGGCTATATTTCCCTTTATTCCTTCTGGTTGATCAGTCTTACTTGAACCCCTGTATTTCCATTTTGTCACTGACCTTTTGCTGGAATAATCCAAAGTATCCTTGTATTCCAAGTTTTTGCCTTTGTCTTGTCCACAAAACACTTTGTACACATCTGTTTACAAGGTGCTGTTCAACAAATGAAAGTAAAAAGTCTGTCTGAAAAAGGAAATCTGTTTCATGGACCAAAAAGTCCAGAGTCTCCTCCACTGAGTGTCATTTCAATGGCAAGTGGCAGATCCAAAGATAATAAGTGAAACTTCAGGGATCCAAAAGCAGGGTAAAAAATATGATGCATGAAGGAGGAAAATGTGAATCTATGACATGCTTTTGTGTTTCAGACTGGATGCACAGAAATCTACTTCACAGAGTGGTAATCCCATCAAAAGTGACGGATCCAAAGGTTCTATGTCCAAGTCAAGGGATCAAAAACAAAGGTAGGACATTAAGAAGTGTCAGGATGCTTTGTTGTAATATCCAAAAAGGAAAGCAAATCTTTAAAAGATGTTGTGTTATAGACCTGAAAGTCCAGACTCACACCCAGTGGAATATGATGGCAAGTGACAGATCAAACCATGAAAGTTCTATATTTAGGGTCACAAAACCAGGAAATGTGAACATTGTGCACATTTGTAGCAGAAAAACAGAGAGAAAGACAAAATGAAAGGAATTTGGTTTTATTCATATCTTGAAGACAGTACTCCTACAGTCATCCTTTTCCTCTTGTGTTGTATTAACTGTGGTATACCTCAGAGTTCTACTTTAGGTACACTTTTTTTCTTCACATGTCACACGAGTATTCATGTTGTTACCCTAAAATTTCATTGTTTCAAGTGCATTATTTTTTTTCCTTGGCTAATCCATTTTTTAATCTCAAATGTACATCTTTTATATGTATTAATTTCTGAGATTATTTGTTTGTCTTTAAGCTCTGTGAATGAAGTAGGCTATAATTTATCTAGTTTTTTGAATTGCTTTTCAAAATTTGGCTATATTTCCCTTTATTCCTTCTGGTTGATCAGTCATTACATGAACCCCTGTATTTCCATTTTGTCACTGACCTTTTGCTGAATAATTCTGAAAGTATCCTTGTATTCCAAGTTTTTGCCTTTGTCTTGTCCACAAAACACTTTGTGAACATCTGTTTACAAGGTGCTGTTCAACAAATGAAAGTAAAAAGTCTGTCTGAAAAAGGAAATCTGTTTCATGGACCAAAAAGTCCAGAGTCTCCTCCACTGAGTGTCATTTCAATGGCAAGTGGCAGATCCAAAGATAATAAGTGAAACTTCAGGGATCCAAAAGCAGGGTAAAAAATATGATGCATGAAGGAGGAAAATGTGAATCTATGACATGCTTTTGTGTTTCAGACTGGATGCACAGAAATCTACTTCACAGAGTGGTAATCCCATCAAAAGTGACGGATCTAACGATTCTATGTCCAAGTCAGGGGATTCAGAACAAGGGTAGGACATTAAGAAGTGTCAGGATGCTTTGTTGTAATATCCATAAAGGAAGGCAAATCTTTAAAAGATGTTGTGTTATAGACCTGAAAGTCCAGACTCACACCCAGTGGAATATGATGGCAAGTGACAGATCAAACCATGAAAGTTCTATATTTAGGGTCCCAAAACCAGGAAATGTGATCATTGTGTACATTTGTAGCAGAAAAACAGAGAGAAAGACAAAATGAAAGGAATTTGGTTTTATTCATATCTTGAAGACAATACTCCTACAGTCAGCCTTTTCCTCTTGTATTGTATTACCTGTGGTATACCTCAGAGTTCTACTTTAGGTACACTTTTTGTCTTCACATGTCACTAGTATTCATGTTGTTACTCTAAAATTTCATTGTTTCAAGTGCATTGTTTTTTTTTTCCTTGGCTAATCCATTTTTAATGATAAAATGTACATCTTTTATATGTATTAATTTCTGAGATTATGTGTTTGTCTTTAAGCTCTGTGAATGAAGTAGGCTATAATTTATCTAGTTTTTGAATTGCTTTTCAAATTTGACTATTCTTCCTTTATTCCTTCTGGTTTGTTCAGCATTACTTGAACCCCTGTATTTGCATTTTGTCACTGACCTCTTTGCTGGAATATTCCAAAGCATCCTTATAGTCCAAGTTTTCTTGTCCACAAAACACTTTGTGAACATCTATTTACAAGGTGCTGTTCAACAAATGAGTCTCCTCCACTGAGTGTCATTTCAATGGCAAGTGGCAGATCCAAAGATAATAAGTGAAACTTCAGGGATCCAAAAGCAGGGTAAAAAATATGATGCATGAAGGAGGAAAATGTGAATCTATGACATGCTTTTTGTGTTTCAGACTGGATGCACAGAAATCTACTTCACAGAGTGGTAATCCCATCAAAAGTGACAGATCCAAAGGTTCTATGTCCAAGTCAAGGGATTCAGAACAAGGGTAGGACATCAAGAAGTGTCAGGATGCTTTGTTGTAATATCCATAAAGGAAAGCAAATCTTTAAAAGATGTTGTGTTATAGACCTGAAAGTCCAGACTCACGCCCAGTGGAATATGATGGCAAGTGACAGATCAAACCATGAAAGTTCTATATTTAGGGTCCCAAAACCTGAGAAAAGTGAACATTGTGTACATTTGTAGAAGAAAAAACATAGAGAAAAATAAAAAATGAAAGGAAGTTGGTTTTATTCATATCTTGAAGACAGTACTCCTGCAGTCAGCCTTTTCCTCTTGTATTGTATTACCTGTGGTATACCTCAGAGTTCTACTTTAGGTACACTTTTTGTCTTCACATGTCACACTAGTATTCATGCTTGTTACCCTAAAATTTCATTGTTTCAAGTGCATTTTTTTTTCCTTGGCTAATCCATTTTTAATCTCAAATGTACATCTTTTATATGTATTAATTTCTGAGATTATTTGTTTGTCTTTAAGCTCTGTGAATGAAGTAGGCTATAATTTATCTAGTTTTTGAATTGCTTTTCAAATTTGTCTATATTTCCCTTTATTCCTTCTGTTTGATTCAGTCTTACTTGAACCCCTGTATTTCCATTTGTCACTGACCTTTTGCTGGAATAATCCAAAAGTATCCTTGTATTCCAAGTTTTTGCCTTTGTCTTGTCCACAAAACACTTTGTGAACATCTGTTTACAAGGTGCTGTTCAACAAATGAAAGTAAAAAGTCTGTCTGAAAAAGGAAATCTGTTTCATGGACCAAAAGTCCAGAGTCTCCTCCACTGAGTGTCATTTCAATGGCAAGTGGCAGATCCAAAGATAATAAGTGAAACTTCAGGGATCCAAAAAGCAGGGTAAAAATATGATGCATGAAGGAGGAAAATGTGAATCTATGACATGCTTTTGTGTTTCAGACTGGATGCACAGAAATCTACTTCACAGAGTGGTAATCCCATCAAAAGTGACGGATCTAACGATTCTATGTCCAAGTCAGGGGATTCAGAACAAGGGTAGGACATTAAGAAGTGTCAGGATGCTTTGTTGTAATATCCATAAAGGAAGGCAAATCTTTAAAAGATGTTGTGTTATAGACCTGAAAGTCCAGACTCACACCCAGTGGAATATGATGGCAAGTGACAGATCAAACCATGAAAGTTCTATATTTAGGGTCCCAAAGCCAGGGAAATGTGAACATTGTGTACATTTGTAGCAGAAAAACAGAGAGAAAGACAAAATGAAAGGAATTTGGTTTTATTCATATCTTGAAGACAATACTCCTACAGTCAGCCTTTTCCTCTTGTATTGTATTACCTGTGGTATACCTCAGAGTTCTACTTTAGGTACACTTTTGTCTTCACATGTCACACTAGTATTCACCCTAAAATTTCATTGTTTCAATTTCATTGTTTCTTCTTCTTGGCTAATCCATTTTTTAATGATAAAATGTACATCTTTTATATTTATTAATTTCTAGAGATTATGTGTTTTGTCTTTAAGCTCTGTGAATGAAGTAGGCTATAATTTATCTAGTTTTTGAATTGCTTTTCAAATTTGTCTATTCTTCCCTTTATTCCTTTTGTTTGTTCAGCCTTACATGAACCCCTGTAATTGCAATTTGTCACTTACCTCTTGAGGAATATTCTGAAAGCATCCTTATAGTCCAAGTTTTTGCCTTTGTCTTGTCCACAAAACACTTTGTACACATTTATTTACAAGGTGCTGTTCAACAAATGAAAGTAAAAAATCTGTCTGTGATCCAAAAGCAGGGTACAAAATATGATGCATGAAGGAGGAAAATGTGAATCTATGACATGCTTTTGTGTTTCAGACTGGATGCACAGAAATCTACTTCACAGAGTGGTAATCCCATCAAAAGTGACGGATCCAAAGGTTCTATGTCCAAGTCAAGGGATCAAAAACAAGGGTAGGACATCAAGTCGTGTCAGGATGCTTTGTTGTTATATCCAAAAAGGAAAGCAAATCTTTAAAAGATGTTGTGTTATAGACCTGAAAGTCCAGACTCACACCCAGTGGAATATGATGGCAAGTGACAGATCAAACCATGAAAGTTCTATATTTAGGGTCCCAAAACCAGGAAATGTGAACATTGTGTACATTTGTAGAAGAAAAAACATAGAGAAAAATAAAATGAAAGGAAGTTTGGTTTTATTCATATCTTGAAGACAGTACTCCTGCAGTCAGCCTTTTCCTCTTGTATTGTATTACCTGTGGTATACCTCAGAGTTCTACTTTAGGTACACTTTTTTTCTTCACATGTCACACTAGTATTCATGTTGTTACCCTAAAATTTCATTGTTTCAATTTCATTGTTTCTTTTTCTTGGCTAATCCATTTTTAATCACAAAATGTACATCTTTTATATTTATTAATTTCTGAGATTATTTGTTTGTCTTTAAGCTCTGTGAATGAAGTAGGCTATAATTTATCTAGTTTTTGAATTGCTTTTCAAAATTTGACTATATTTCCCTTTATTCCTTCTGATTGATCAGTCTTACATGAACCCCTGTATTTCCATTTTGTCACTTACCTTTTGCTGGAATATTCCAAAGTATCCTTGTATTCCAAGTTTTTGCCTTTGTCTTGTCCACAAAACACTTTGTACACATCTATTTACAAGGTGCTGTTCAACAAATGAAAGTAATAAAGTCTGTCTGAAAAAAGGAAATCTGTTTCATGGACCAAAAATTTCAGAGTCTCCTCCACTGAGTGTCATTCAATGGCAAGTGGCAGATATAAAGATAACAAGTGAAACTTCAGGGATCCAAAAGCAGGGTAAAAAATATGATGCATGAAGGAGGAAAATGTGAATCTATGACATGCTTTTGTGTTTCAGACTGGATGCACAGAAATCTACTTCACAGAGTGGTAATCCCATCAAAAGTGACGGATCCAAAGGTTCTATGTCCAAGTCAAGGGATCAAAAACAAAGGTAGGACATTAAGAAGTGTCAGGAAGCTTTGTTGTAATATCCAAAAAGGAAAGCAAATCTTTAAAAGATGTTGTGTTATAGACCTGAAAGTCCAGACTCACACCCAGTGGAATATGATGGCAAGTGACAGATCAAACCATGAAAGTTCTATATTTAGGGTCACAAAACCAGGAAATGTGAACATTGTGCACATTTGTAGCAGAAAAACAGAGAGAAAGACAAAATGAAAGGAATTTGGTTTTATTCATATCTTGAAGACAGTACTCCTACAGTCATCCTTTTCCTCTTGTGTTGTATTAACTGTGGTATACCTCAGAGTTCTACTTTAGGTACACTTTTTTTCTTCACATGTCACACGAGTATTCATGTTGTTACCCTAAAATTTCATTGTTTCAAGTGCATTATTTTTTTTCCTTGGCTAATCCATTTTTTAATCTCAAATGTACATCTTTTATATGTATTAATTTCTGAGATTATTTGTTTGTCTTTAAGCTCTGTGAATGAAGTAGGCTATAATTTATCTAGTTTTTTGAATTGCTTTTCAAAATTTGGCTATATTTCCCTTTATTCCTTCTGGTTGATCAGTCTTACTTGAACCCCTGTATTTCCATTTTGTCACTGACCTTTTGCTGGAATAATCCAAAGTATCCTTGTATTCCAAGTTTTTGCCTTTGTCTTGTCCACAAAACACTTTGTGAACATCTGTTTACAAGGTGCTGTTCAACAAATGAAAGTAAAAAGTCTGTCTGAAAAAGGAAATCTGTTTCATGGACCAAAAAGTCCAGAGTCTCCTCCACTGAGTGTCATTTCAATGGCAAGTGGCAGATCCAAAGATAATAAGTGAAACTTCAGGGATCCAAAAGCAGGGTAAAAAATATGATGCATGAAGGAGGAAAATGTGAATCTATGACATGCTTTTGTGTTTCAGACTGGATGCACAGAAATCTACTTCACAGAGTGGTAATCCTGTCGAAAGTGACAGATCCAACGATTCTATGTCCAAGTCAGGGGATTCAGAACAAGGGTAGGACATTAAGAAGTGTCAGGATGCTTTGTTGTTATATCCATAAAGGAAAGCAAATCTTTAAAAGATGTTGTGTTATAGACCTGAAAGTCCAGACTCACACCCAGTGGAATATGATGGCAAGTGACAGATCAATCCATGAAAGTTTTATATTTAGGGTCCCAAAACCAGGAAATGTGATCATTGTGTACATTTGTAGCAGAAAAACAGAGAGAAAGACAAAATGAAAGGAATTTGGTTTTATTCATATCTTGAAGACAGTACTCCTACAGTCAGCCTTTTCCTCTTGTATTGTATTACCTGTGGTATACCTCAGAGTTCTACTTTAGGTACAATTTTTGTCTTCACAGTTGCACTAGTATTCATGTTGTTACTCTAAAATTTCATTGTTTCAATTTCATTGTTTCTTCTTCTTGGCTAATCCATTTTTAATGATAAAATGTACATCTTTTATATGTATTAATTTCTGAGATTATGTGTTTGTCTTTAAGCTCTGTGAATGAAGTAGGCTATAATTTATCTAGTTTTTGAATTGCTTTTCAAATTTGACTATTCTTCCCTTTATTCCTTTTGTTTGTTCAGCATTACATGAACCCCTGTATTTGCATTTTGTCACTGACCTCTTGAGGGAATATTCTGAAAGCATCCTTATAGTCCAAGTTTTCTTGTCCACAAAACACTTTGTGAACATCTATTTACAAGGTGCTGTTCAACAAATGAAAGTAAAAAATCTGTCTGTGATCCAAAAGCAGGGTAAAAAATATGATGCATGAAGGAGGAAAATGTGAATCTATGACATGCTTTTGTGTTTCAGACTGGATACACAGAAATCTACTTCACAGAGTGGTAATCCCATCAAAAGTGACGGATCCAAAGGTTCTATGTCCAAGTCAAGGGATCAAGAACAAGGGTAGGACATCAAGTCGTGTCAGGATGCTTTGTTGTAATATCCATAAAGGAAAGCAAATCTTTAAAAGATGTTGTGTTATAGACCTGAAAGTCCAGACTCACGCCCAGTGGAATATGATGGCAAGTGACAGATCAAACCATGAAAGTTCTATATTTAGGGTCCCAAAACCTGAGAAAAGTGAACATTGTGTACATTTGTAGAAGAAAAAAACATAGAGAAAAATAAAAAATGAAAGGAAGTTGGTTTTATTCATATCTTTTAGACAGTACTCCTGCAGTCAGCCTTTTCCTCTTGTATTGTATTACCTGTGGTATACCTCAGAGTTCTACTTTAGGTACACTTCTTTTGTCTTCACATGTCACACTAGTATACATGCTGTTACCCTAAAATTTCATTGTTTCAAGTGCATTATTTTTTTTCCTTGGCTAATCCATTTTTTAATCTCAAATGTACATCTTTTATATGTATTAATTTCTGAGATTATTTGTTTGTCTTTAAGCTCTGTGAATGAAGTAGGCTATAATTTATCTAGTTTTTTGAATTGCTTTTCAAAATTTGGCTATATTTCCCTTTATTCCTTCTGGTTGATCAGTCTTACTTGAACCCCTGTATTTCCATTTTGTCACTGACCTTTTGCTGGAATAATCCAAAGTATCCTTGTATTCCAAGTTTTTGCCTTTGTCTTGTCCACAAAACACTTTGTGAACATCTGTTTACAAGGTGCTGTTCAACAAATGAAAGTAAAAAGTCTGTCTGAAAAAGGAAATCTGTTTCATGGACCAAAAAGTCCAGAGTCTCCTCCACTGAGTGTCATTTCAATGGCAAGTGGCAGATCCAAAGATAATAAGTGAAACTTCAGGGATCCAAAAGCAGGGTAAAAAATATGATGCATGAAGGAGGAAAATGTGAATCTATGACATGCTTTTGTGTTTCAGACTGGATGCACAGAAATCTACTTCACAGAGTGGTAATCCTGTCGAAAGTGACAGATCCAACGATTCTATGTCCAAGTCAGGGATTCAGAACAAGGGTAGGACATTAAGAAGTGTCAGGATGCTTTGTTGTAATATCCATAAAGGAAGGCAAATCTTTAAAAGATGTTGTGTTATAGACCTGAAAGTCCAGACTCACACCCAGTGGAATATGATGGCAAGTGACAGATCAAACCATGAAAGTTCTATATTTAGGGTCCCAAAGCCAGGGAAATGTGAACATTGTGTACATTTGTAGCAGAAAAACAGAGAGAAAGACAAAATGAAAGGAATTTGGTTTTATTCATATCTTGAAGACAATACTCCTACAGTCAGCCTTTTCCTCTTGTATTGTATTACCTGTGGTATACCTCAGAGTTCTACTTTAGGTACACTTTTTGTCTTCACATGTCGCACTAGTATTCATGTTGTTACCCTAAAATTTCATTGTTTCAATTTCATTGTTTCTTCTTCTTGGCTAATCCATTTTTAATGATAAAATGTACATCTTTTATATGTATTAATTTCTTAGATTATGTGTTTGTCTTTAAGCTCTGTGAATGAAGTAGGCTATAATTTATCTAGTTTTTGAATTGCTTTTCAAATTTGTCTATTCTTCCCTTTATTCCTTTTGTTTGTTCAGCCTTACATGAACCCCTGTAATTGCAATTTGTCACTGACCTCTTGAGGGAATATTCTGAAAGCATCCTTATAGTCCAAGTTTTTGCCTTTGTCTTGTCCACAAAACACTTTGTACACATTTATTTACAAGGTGCTGTTCAACAAATGAAAGTAAAAAATCTGTCTGTGATCCAAAAGCAGGGTAAAAAATATGATGCATGAAGGAGGAAAATGTGAATCTATGACATGCTTTTGTGTTTCAGACTGGATGCACAGAAATCTACTTCACAGAGTGGTAATCCCATCAAAAGTGACGGATCCAAAGGTTCTATGTCCAAGTCAAGGGATCAAAAACAAGGGTAGGACATCAAGTCGTGTCAGGATGCTTTGTTGTTATATCCAAAAAGGAAAGCAAATCTTTAAAAGATGTTGTGTTATAGACCTGAAAGTCCAGACTCACACCCAGTGGAATATGATGGCAAGTGACAGATCAAACCATGAAAGTTCTATATTTAGGGTCCCAAAACCTGAGAAAAGTGAACATTGTGTACATTTGTAGAAGAAAAAAACATAGAGAAAATAAAAAATGAAAGGAAGTTGGTTTTATTCATATCTTTTAGACAGTACTCCTGCAGTCAGCCTTTTCCTCTTGTATTGTATTACCTGTGGTATACCTCAGAGTTCTACTTTAGGTACACTTCTTTTTTCTTCACATGTCACACTAGTATTCACGCTGTTACCCTAAAATTTCACTGTTTCAATTTCATTGTTTCTTTTTCTTGGCTGATCCATTTTTTTAATCACAAAATGTACATCTTTTATATTTATTAATTTCTGAGATTATTTGTTTGTCTTTAAGCTCTGTGAATGAAGTAGGCTATAATTTATCTAGTTTTTTGAATTGCTTTTCAAAAATTTGACTATTCGTCCCTTTATTCCTTCTGATTGATCAGTCTTACATGAACCCCTGTATTTCCATTTTGTCACTTACCTTTTGCTGGAATATTCCAAAGTATCCTTGTATTCCAAGTTTTTGCCTTTGTCTTGTCCACAAAACACTTTGTACACATCTATTTACAAGGTGCTGTTCAACAAATGAAAGTAATAAATCTGTCCAGAAAAGGAAATCTGTTTCATGGACCAAAAATTTCAGAGTCTCCTCCACTGAGTGTCATTCAATGGCAAGTGGCAGATATAAAGATAACAAGTGAAACTTCAGGGATCCAAAAGCAGGGTAAAAAATATGATGCATGAAGGAGGAAAATGTGAATCTATGACATGCTTTTGTGTTTCAGACTGGATGCACAGAAATCTACTTCACAGAGTGGTAATCCTGTCGAAAGTGACAGATCCAACGATTCTATGTCCAAGTCAGGGGATTCAGAACAAGGGTAGGACATTAAGAAGTGTCAGGATGCTTTGTTGTTATATCCATAAAGGAAAGCAAATCTTTAAAAGATGTTGTGTTATAGACCTGAAAGTCCAGACTCACACCCAGTGGAATATGATGGCAAGTGACAGATCAAACCATGAAAGTTTTATATTTAGGGTCCCAAAACCAGGAAATGTGATCATTGTGTACATTTGTAGCAGAAAAACAGAGAGACAGACAAATGAAAGGAATTTGGTTTTATTCATATCTTGAAGACAGTACTCCTACAGTCAGCCTTTTCCTCTTGTATTGTATTACCTGTGGTATACCTCAGAGTTCTACTTTAGGTACAATTTTTGTCTTCACAGTTGCACTAGTATTCATGTTGTTACTCTAAAATTTCATTGTTTCAATTTCATTGTTTCTTCTTCTTGGCTAATCCATTTTTAATGATAAAATGTACATCTTTTATATGTATTAATTTCTGAGATTATGTGTTTGTCTTTAAGCTCTGTGAATGAAGTAGGCTATAATTTATCTAGTTTTTGAATTGCTTTTCAAATTTGACTATTCTTCCTTTATTCCTTTTGTTTGTTCAGCATTACATGAACCCCTGTATTTGCATTTTGTCACTGACCTCTTGAGGGAATATTCTGAAAGCATCCTTATAGTCCAAGTTTTCTTGTCCACAAAACACTTTGTGAACATCTATTTACAAGGTGCTGTTCAACAAATGAAAGTAAAAAATCTGTCTGTGATCCAAAAGCAGGGTAAAAAATATGATGCATGAAGGAGGAAAATGTGAATCTATGACATGCTTTTGTGTTTCAGACTGGATACACAGAAATCTACTTCACAGAGTGGTAATCCCATCAAAAGTGACGGATCCAAAGGTTCTATGTCCAAGTCAAGGGATCAAGAACAAGGGTAGGACATCAAGTCGTGTCAGGATGCTTTGTTGTAATATCCATAAAGGAAAGCAAATCTTTAAAAGATGTTGTGTTATAGACCTGAAAGTCCAGACTCACGCCCAGTGGAATATGATGGCAAGTGACAGATCAAACCATGAAAGTTCTATATTTAGGGTCCCAAAACCTGAGAAAAGTGAACATTGTGTACATTTGTAGAAGAAAAAAACATAGAGAAAAATAAAAAATGAAAGGAAGTTGGTTTTATTCATATCTTTTAGACAGTACTCCTGCAGTCAGCCTTTTCCTCTTGTATTGTATTACCTGTGGTATACCTCAGAGTTCTACTTTAGGTACACTTCTTTTGTCTTCACATGTCACACTAGTATACATGCTGTTACCCTAAAATTTCATTGTTTCAAGTGCATTATTTTTTTCCTTGGCTAATCCATTTTTTAATCTCAAATGTACATCTTTTATATGTATTAATTTCTGAGATTATTTGTTTGTCTTTAAGCTCTGTGAATGAAGTAGGCTATAATTTATCTAGTTTTTTGAATTGCTTTTCAAAATTTGGCTATATTTCCCTTTATTCCTTCTGGTTGATCAGTCTTACTTGAACCCCTGTATTTCCATTTTGTCACTGACCTTTTGCTGGAATAATCCAAAGTATCCTTGTATTCCAAGTTTTTGCCTTTGTCTTGTCCACAAAACACTTTGTGAACATCTGTTTACAAGGTGCTGTTCAACAAATGAAAGTAAAAAGTCTGTCTGAAAAAGGAAATCTGTTTCATGGACCAAAAAGTCCAGAGTCTCCTCCACTGAGTGTCATTTCAATGGCAAGTGGCAGATCCAAAGATAATAAGTGAAACTTCAGGGATCCAAAAGCAGGGTAAAAAATATGATGCATGAAGGAGGAAAATGTGAATCTATGACATGCTTTTGTGTTTCAGACTGGATGCACAGAAATCTACTTCACAGAGTGGTAATCCTGTCGAAAGTGACAGATCCAACGATTCTATGTCCAAGTCAGGGGATTCAGAACAAGGGTAGGACATTAAGAAGTGTCAGGATGCTTTGTTGTAATATCCATAAAGGAAGGCAAATCTTTAAAAGATGTTGTGTTATAGACCTGAAAGTCCAGACTCACACCCAGTGGAATATGATGGCAAGTGACAGATCAAACCATGAAAGTTCTATATTTAGGGTCCCAAAGCCAGGGAAATGTGAACATTGTGTACATTTGTAGCAGAAAAACAGAGAGAAAGACAAAATGAAAGGAATTTGGTTTTATTCATATCTTGAAGACAATACTCCTACAGTCAGCCTTTTCCTCTTGTATTGTATTACCTGTGGTATACCTCAGAGTTCTACTTTAGGTACACTTTTTGTCTTCACATGTCGCACTAGTATTCATGTTGTTACCCTAAAATTTCATTGTTTCAATTTCATTGTTTCTTCTTCTTGGCTAATCCATTTTTAATGATAAAATGTACATCTTTTATATGTATTAATTTCTTAGATTATGTGTTTGTCTTTAAGCTCTGTGAATGAAGTAGGCTATAATTTATCTAGTTTTTGAATTGCTTTTCAAATTTGTCTATTCTTCCCTTTATTCCTTTTGTTTGTTCAGCCTTACATGAACCCCTGTAATTGCAATTTGTCACTGACCTCTTGAGGGAATATTCTGAAAGCATCCTTATAGTCCAAGTTTTTGCCTTTGTCTTGTCCACAAAACACTTTGTACACATTTATTTACAAGGTGCTGTTCAACAAATGAAAGTAAAAAATCTGTCTGTGATCCAAAAGCAGGGTAAAAAATATGATGCATGAAGGAGGAAAATGTGAATCTATGACATGCTTTTGTGTTTCAGACTGGATGCACAGAAATCTACTTCACAGAGTGGTAATCCCATCAAAAGTGACGGATCCAAAGGTTCTATGTCCAAGTCAAGGGATCAAAAACAAGGGTAGGACATCAAGTCGTGTCAGGATGCTTTGTTGTTATATCCAAAAAGGAAAGCAAATCTTTAAAAGATGTTGTGTTATAGACCTGAAAGTCCAGACTCACACCCAGTGGAATATGATGGCAAGTGACAGATCAAACCATGAAAGTTCTATATTTAGGGTCCCAAAACCTGAGAAAAGTGAACATTGTGTACATTTGTAGAAGAAAAAAACATAGAGAAAAATAAAAAATGAAAGGAAGTTGGTTTTATTCATATCTTTTAGACAGTACTCCTGCAGTCAGCCTTTTCCTCTTGTATTGTATTACCTGTGGTATACCTCAGAGTTCTACTTTAGGTACACTTCTTTTTTCTTCACATGTCACACTAGTATTCACGCTGTTACCCTAAAATTTCACTGTTTCAATTTCATTGTTTCTTTTTCTTGGCTGATCCATTTTTTTAATCACAAAATGTACATCTTTTATATTTATTAATTTCTGAGATTATTTGTTTGTCTTTAAGCTCTGTGAATGAAGTAGGCTATAATTTATCTAGTTTTTTGAATTGCTTTTCAAAATTTGACTATTCGTCCCTTTATTCCTTCTGATTGATCAGTCTTACATGAACCCCTGTATTTCCATTTTGTCACTTACCTTTTGCTGGAATATTCCAAAGTATCCTTGTATTCCAAGTTTTTGCCTTTGTCTTGTCCACAAAACACTTTGTACACATCTATTTACAAGGTGCTGTTCAACAAATGAAAGTAATAAATCTGTCCAGAAAAGGAAATCTGTTTCATGGACCAAAAATTTCAGAGTCTCCTCCACTGAGTGTCATTCAATGGCAAGTGGCAGATATAAAGATAACAAGTGAAACTTCAGGGATCCAAAAGCAGGGTAAAAAATATGATGCATGAAGGAGGAAAATGTGAATCTATGACATGCTTTTGTGTTTCAGACTGGATGCACAGAAATCTACTTCACAGAGTGGTAATCCTGTCGAAAGTGACAGATCCAACGATTCTATGTCCAAGTCAGGGGATTCAGAACAAGGGTAGGACATTAAGAAGTGTCAGGATGCTTTGTTGTTATATCCATAAAGGAAAGCAAATCTTTAAAAGATGTTGTGTTATAGACCTGAAAGTCCAGACTCACACCCAGTGGAATATGATGGCAAGTGACAGATCAAACCATGAAAGTTTTATATTTAGGGTCCCAAAACCAGGAAATGTGATCATTGTGTACATTTGTAGCAGAAAAACAGAGAGAAAGACAAAATGAAAGGAATTTGGTTTTATTCATATCTTGAAGACAGTACTCCTACAGTCAGCCTTTTCCTCTTGTATTGTATTACCTGTGGTATACCTCAGAGTTCTACTTTAGGTACAATTTTTGTCTTCACAGTTGCACTAGTATTCATGTTGTTACTCTAAAATTTCATTGTTTCAATTTCATTGTTTCTTCTTCTTGGCTAATCCATTTTTAATGATAAAATGTACATCTTTTATATGTATTAATTTCTGAGATTATGTGTTTGTCTTTAAGCTCTGTGAATGAAGTAGGCTATAATTTATCTAGTTTTTGAATTGCTTTTCAAATTTGACTATTCTTCCCTTTATTCCTTTTGTTTGTTCAGCATTACATGAACCCCTGTATTTGCATTTTGTCACTGACCTCTTGAGGAATATTCTGAAAGCATCCTTATAGTCCAAGTTTTCTTGTCCACAAAACACTTTGTGAACATCTATTTACAAGGTGCTGTTCAACAAATGAAAGTAAAAAATCTGTCTGTGATCCAAAAGCAGGGTAAAAAATATGATGCATGAAGGAGGAAAATGTGAATCTATGACATGCTTTTGTGTTTCAGACTGGATGCACAGAAATCTACTTCACAGAGTGGTAATCCCATCAAAAGTGACGGATCCAAAGGTTCTATGTCCAAGTCAAGGGATCAAGAACAAGGGTAGGACATCAAGTCGTGTCAGGATGCTTTGTTGTAATATCCATAAAGGAAAGCAAATCTTTAAAAGATGTTGTGTTATAGACCTGAAAGTCCAGACTCACGCCCAGTGGAATATGATGGCAAGTGACAGATCAAACCATGAAAGTTCTATATTTAGGGTCCCAAAACCTGAGAAAAGTGAACATTGTGTACATTTGTAGAAGAAAAAAACATAGAGAAAAATAAAAAATGAAAGGAAGTTGGTTTTATTCATATCTTTTAGACAGTACTCCTGCAGTCAGCCTTTTCCTCTTGTATTGTATTACCTGTGGTATACCTCAGAGTTCTACTTTAGGTACACTTCTTTTTTCTTCACATGTCACACTAGTATACATGCTGTTACTCTAAAATTTCATTGTTTCAATTTCATTGTTTTTTTTTCTTGGCTAATCCATTTTTTTAATCACAAAATGTACATCTTTTATATTTATTAATTTCTGAGATTATTTGTTTGTCTTTAAGCTCTGTGAATGAAGTAGGCTATAATTTATCTAGTTTTTTGAATTGCTTTTCAAAATTTGGCTATATTTCCCTTTATTCCTTCTGGTTGATCAGTCTTACATGAACCCCTGTATTTGCATTTTGTCACTGAACTTTTGCTGGAATAATCCAAAGTATCCTTGTATTCCAAGTTTTTGCCTTTGTCTTGTCCACAAAACACTTTGTGAACATCTGTTTACAAGGTGCTGTTCAACAAATGAAAGTAATAAATCTGTCTGAAAAAGGAAATCTGTTTCATGGACCAAAAAGTCCAGAGTCTCCTCCACTGAGTGTCATTTCAATGGCAAGTGGCAGATCCAAAGATAATAAGTGAAACTTCAGGGATCCAAAAGCAGGGTAAAAAATATGATGCATGAAGGAGGAAAATGTGAATCTATGACATGCTTTTGTGTTTCAGACTGGATGCACAGAAATCTACTTCACAGAGTGGTAATCCCATCAAAAGTGACAGATCCAACGATTCTATGTCCAAGTCAAGGGATCAAAAACAAAGGTAGGACATTAAGAAGTGTCAGGATGCTTTGTTGTAATATCCATAAAGGAAGGCAAATCTTTAAAAGATGTTGTGTTATAGACCTGAAAGTCCAGACTCACACCCAGTGGAATATGATGGCAAGTGACAGATCAAACCATGAAAGTTCTATATTTAGGGTCACAAAACCAGGAAATGTGATCATTGTGCACATTTGTAGCAGAAAAAAAGAGAGAAAGAAAAAATGAAAGGAAGTTGGTTTTATTCATATCTTGAAGACAGTACTCCTACAGTCAGCCTTTTCCTCTTGTATTGTATTACCTGTGGTATACCTCAGAGTTCTACTTTAGGTACAATTTTTGTCTTCACATGTCGCACTAGTATTCATGTTGTTACCCTAAAATTTCATTGTTTCAATTTCATTGTTTCTTCTTCTTGGCTAATCCATTTTTAATGACAAAATGTACATCTTTTATATGTATTAATTTCTTAGATTATGTGTTTGTCTTTAAGCTCTGTGAATGAAGTAGGCTATAATTTATCTAGTTTTTGAATTGCTTTTCAAATTTGTCTATTCTTCCCTTTATTCCTTTTGTTTGTTCAGCCTTACATGAACCCCTGTATTTGCATTTTGTCACTGACCTCTTGAGGGAATATTCTGAAAGCATCCTTATAGTCCAAGTTTTTGCCTTTGTCTTGTCCACAAAACACTTTGTACACATTTATTTACAAGGTGCTGTTCAACAAATGAAAGTAAAAAATCTGTCTGTGATCCAAAAGCAGGGTAAAAAATATGATGCATGAAGGAGGAAAATGTGAATCTATGACATGCTTTTGTGTTTCAGACTGGATGCACAGAAATCTACTTCACAGAGTGGTAATCCCATCAAAAGTGACGGATCCAAAGGTTCTATGTCCAAGTCAGGGGATTCAGAACAAGGGTAGGACATCAAGTCGTGTCAGGATGCTTTGTTGTAATATCCATAAAGGAAAGCAAATCTTTAAAAGATGTTGTGTTATAGACCTGAAAGTCCAGACTCACACCCAGTGGAATATGATGGCAAGTGACAGATCAAACCATGAAAGTTCTATATTTAGGGTCCCAAAACCTGAGAAAAGTGAACATTGTGTACATTTGTAGAAGAAAAAAACATAGAGAAAAATAAAAAATGAAAGGAAGTTGGTTTTATTCATATCTTTTAGACAGTATTCCTACAGTTAGCCTTTTCCTCTTGTATTGTATTACCTGTGGTATACCTCAGAGTTCTACTTCAGGTACACTTCTTTTTTCTTCACATGTCACACTAGTATACATGCTGTTACCCTAAAATTTCATTGTTTCATTTTCATTGTTTCTTTTCCTTGGCTAATCCATTTTTTTAATCACAAAATGTACATCTTTTATATTTATTAATTTCTTAGATTATTTGTTTGTCTTTAAGCTCTGTGAATGAAGTAGGCTATAATTTATCTAGTTTTTGAATTGCTTTTCAAAATTTGGCTATTCGTCCCTTTATTCCTTCTGTTTGTTCAGTCTTACATGAGCCTCTGTATTTGCATTTTGCCACTGAGCCTATGTGGGGATAATCCAAAGTTTCCATGTACTCCAAGTTTTTGCCTTTGTCTTGTCCACAAAACACTTTGTGAACATCTATTTACAAGGTGCTGTTCAACAAATGAAAGTAATAAATCTGTCCAGAGTAAGGAAATCTGTTTCATAGACAAGAAAGTCCAGAGTCTCCTCTACTGAGTGTCATTCAATGGCCAATGGCAGGTCCAAAGATTATAAGTGGAACTTCAGGGAGGAAAATGTGAATCTATGACATGCTTTTGTGTTTCAGACTGGATGCACAGAAATCTACTTCACAGAGTGGTAATTCTGTCGAAAGTGGCAGATCCAAAGGTTCTATGTCCAAGTCAAGGGATCCAAAACTAAGGTAGGACATTAAGTACTGTCATGATGCTTAGTTGTTATACCCAAAAAGGAAGATACATCTTTAAAAGTTTCTATGTCCAACTTAAGGGAAACACAACAAAGGTAGGAAAAGTGTTCATTTAAAAAAAAACAACCCAAATAAATGAAACAATAACACAACAGAAGATAAATTTAAAAAAATATTTATTGTTGTAACTTTGGACTCAGACCATTTCAGCACCCACAATCAGAGTCATCAGGTTAAGATTCATCGTTTGGTTTTTGCTTTGAAGCACAAACATCATGATATCATAAAAGTAAAAAAACGCTTTTTTTTTTTTTTCCAAATCTCACTTCCAAACTTCACAAGCTCGTTTGGAGGAGAAGATGTCCAACAGAATACCTCAACCAATGCCTCGAAGAAGAATCCCGATCACCAGAAAAACCCTGACGATGACAAAGGAGGAAAACCTCCTGGTATGTAATGATTTTCTACCAATTTGGTGTGGATGCATCACACTGCAGTGTGAACTTTTATAATACATGATAAAAGTATTAGACAAAATATTACTATTTTACCTCTGGCTGCTCTTACTTGTTTTCTGTAGAGACAATTTGTATCTGTTTTGTCAGGGCATTGGCAAAATAGACAGGTAGTGAGCTTGGAGTTTGGTCGAAGACTGGAGACCTCCTTGTCACAGAGAGGAGAAAAGGAGAAGCAAAGCACCAGCAGCTGGTTGGAGCAGGCTGAGTAGGCCAGGCTCAAGAAACTTGATTGTTTGCTGATGTTGGAAGTCTTTTTGGTGAAACAGGCAAGAATCATGCAGTCGAGGAAAACATTGTTGGTAACCTTTTGTTAAAAAAAGAAAAACCCACAATGGTCCCCGAAATAACTTGAAACTGACAAAAGTGACAATAAATTAATATTTACTGAATATCAACTAATAAAAATTGGGCATTCATTTTGAATTGTGGTTCAACAAAAAGAAAAAGAAAAAACGAATGAAACTGGCCTGGACAAAATGATGATTCCTATATCTTAAAATTTGCTGCACAATGATTTTAGGCAATTACTGCTATCAGGTGATTTCTGTAACTCTACATGAGACTTCTGTACCTGTCCACAGGTATTTTGGCCCAATCTTCATGAGCAAACTGCTCCAGCTGTCCCAGGTTTGATGGATGTCTTGTCCAGACTGCATGTTTCAGCTCCTTCCACAAATAATCAATAGGATTGAGATCAGGGCTCATAGAGGGTCACTTTAGGATAGTCCAATGTTTTGTTCTGAGTCATTCTTGGGGATTTTAACTGCATTTTTTTGGGGCCATTACCCTGTTGAAGGACCCATGACCTGCAAATATGACCAAGCTTTCTCACACATTTTGCCCCCGAAATCCTTGATAGTCTTGAGATTTCATTTTACCCTGCACAGCTTCAAGACACCCTGTGCCAGATGCAGCAAAGCAGCCCCAGAACATAACTGAGCCACCTCGATGTTTTACAACAGGCACAGTGTTCTTTTCTTTGGATGCTTCATTTTTGCATCTGGAAATTGACAAAAAAAAACTACAGTTTTTTTTTCACCTGTCCAAAGGATATTCTCCCAGAAGCTTTGTCGCTTGTCAATGTACAGTTTGGCAATTTCCAGTCCCACTTTTTAAGGCTTGTTATCAACAGTGGTGTCCTTCCATTAACTCCACTTTCCTTCAAACAGAAACGGATGATGCAATCTGATACTGATGTACCTTGACCTTGGAGTTCACCTCTAACCTCTTTGGAAGTTGTTCTGGGCTCTTTGGTTACCATTCATATTATCTGTCTCTTCAATTTGTCATTAATTTCCCCTTGGGACTAGATCCAGGCAGGATGGTTGCCGTCCTGTGGATCTTAAACTTCTGAATAATATAAGCAACTTTCGTCACAGGAACATCAAACTGCTTGAAGATGGTCTTATTGCCTTTACTTTTAACATACTATAATGTTCTGTCTTATCTCCTGGGAAAACTCTCTCTTTTGCTCTCTGTGGTCCATGTTCTGTGTGGTACATACCATGATACCAAACAGCACAGTACTTTTCACCCTTTAAATAGGCAGAATGACTGATCACAAGCTTTGAGACACGTGATGCTACTTACAGGACACAACTTACTTTATCATGTCCCTATGGTCAAGTCATTTTCAATCTTTTTAAGGAGTGCTGATAAGATACAAACAGGTTTCCTTTCCTCTCATCTATTTGGTACCTGTTGATTGTTGCTGAATTCCAGCTGAGTTAGGTCATGTGTACACCTACCTAAATTTAAATGGCTACTCACTAACCCCCCTGTAAAGTCTAAGGAAGAGCCATATGGCTTGAAACGTTACTGTTTGTTGAAATAAAAAATTTTCAAGGGAGCTGTTTTTCATGTGGAGATTTTCTTTCACCTTTCATTAAATCTTTTTTGGATCCAGCTCTCCTTATTTTACAATATTTTTCAATATTATTAATGGGTACCATCATTTTTGTCCAGGGCAGTTTCTTTATTTTGTTTTTTTTAAATGAGTCTGTTGAACCACAATTCAAAAGCAATGACAAATTTTCATTAGATAACTTTTGGTCAATTTGATTTTTCATGACTTTTTTCTGTTTCAAGTTATTTCAGTGACCATTGTGGGATTTTCCTTTCTTAATCAAGAGGGATCCAACAATTTTGTCCATGTGTGTATACCATGAGCCAAAACAGTGAGGGGTTAGACAGTTGGTGGAGAAAGTAGAGCGTTAAACAAGACAAACAGTTTTCTTGTTTCTGGGGCAGAATTGATCTTGTTCTGATAAAATTATTTTCGCTGTGCCGCCCTGAGTCCTGCTCTCTGCTCTTAAAACCTCAGTGAGCCATGGGCGAGGAGATTTTTTTGTACTGGTTTTGACACATAGAGTTTGTCTACAGAGAGGAAAAATGACTGGGTTTTGCCCATGTGAATGTTCATGTCTTGCCATGTCAATCAGTGATGTACCATCATAGGGAATGTCAACGAGAAATTTCTGAAACAAAGCCATCCAGATTACTACCTTGGTCAGCGATGCACAGCCAGAATATATGCATCAATAGGTACAGCCATCTTTAAAGCAAAGTTTTCAAGTGCACTGTTGATACTTGAGAGCTTTGAAAAAATGCATTTGTCAGCAACTAGGAAGCCTGTTCCCCCTCCGCATCCAGCAGAGAGAGATGTGAGGACATGTTGTAGTCACAAAGAAGGGCAGGTAGTGTAGCAATCAGTGATTTACCAGTGAACTGATACATTATATGTCTCGTTAGCTGACAATTCCAGAGACCAAAGTAAATTAGGGTGGGATAGGAGAGGGTGAGGACAGGTTATGCTTGGCACAATGTGAGCTGACATTTTTTGCTGATGCTACAGTACAGCTTGTGCAGATTAGATATATACCTAGTGGCAACTACCAATTTGTTTGAATGCGCATGGGTGAGCCCACCCCTGTCGGACCTCACATGAGAAATCAATAAAGGGTGTGGCCTGTCAGCTGACCCCTTCTATTGATGCAGAGAGAGGGACAAACTCCAGTGCACAGCCCTGAACGATACCTGATGACTTGAAAACTAAGGCAACTCAAGCAGGATTCCTCTCACCTAAGCTCACTTAACCTGCTTGTAACAAATTCTGTGCTTTGTCTTGACCATGTGTATGCCATCTGAGAGGCTGATTTGTTATAAATGTGAGCAATCAATTGCTGTACCTAAAAGTTGCCTGGTCATGCATATGAACTGCATCTGGAACTTAATTTATTGTTTGTGTTATCACACAGATGTTGCCCCACATCTATAGGAATAAAGTGTTAAGGCTGGAATTTATCAAGATGTTATGTGATTGGCTGATTAGCTTCTAGCATTAACAAATGGTTGAAATAAAATGTTTGGAGAGTGTACATACAGAGCAAATAATATACTCCTGCTGGCTGTATTAAACACTAAAGGTCAAATTTTACAATAAACTTTATTTTTGAGGTGGTAATAGTACCACTGATATATGCACACTATGCGCTCTCATCTTCTGAGGGCAGCGTGTGTTCAATTTCAGCCTTCAACCCAGAGTAATTGATATTTGTCTTTTCCTGCCATCTCTCTACAATCTCTTCTGCCAGTAATAAAGGCAGCCCCCCCCCCCCCCAAAAAAATCAAATAAACATAAAAATGAAAATTTAGTTGATTAAAAATAGTCACTGTGACATGTGTTTGACTATAATCTTATGACATCAACCCTTATATATACTTGTTTACTCTTTCCACCTCTGCCTGTAACAAGAGCACTACTGATCACACTGAACTTTCTTTTTTTTATACAGAGATTGCTGAACAACAGAAGAAGCTGGTATCAACCCTCAAGGAAATATTTAAAAAGTCAATACCAGATGAGGACAAAAAGCATCCCAACAAGAGCAGCACAGAACACATCATGAGAGAAAACAAAGGAGATGAGAATTTCTCTTCTGTTAAAACAACAGCTGATATCTTCAAGGGAAAAAATGAACAAGCAATCAGAACTGTGCTGACTGTTGGAGAGGCTGGGATTGGGAAATCTCATCATGCAAAGAAATATGTCAAAGAGTGGGCAAACAGTGGCAAGTCATTATGGACAAAGATTACATCTTTTTGGAGTGGGCCTGAAGATGATGTTGCTATTTTCCTGCTTGACATCTCGAAGCTTAATTCTCTCAAAGAGGAAAAGATCTCATTAATGGAGCTTCTTTGTAAGGTCTTCCCAGAAATGGAAAAACATAAAATGTTTAAACTCAAAGAGCTCAACATTCTCTTTATCCTGGATGGACTGGATGCTCTTCAACCTGCTCTTGATTTTGAAGATGACACAAACACTTTAAATGATATTCATCAGGAAGCTTCAGTGAATGAGTTACTGACAAACCTCATCAGAGGATCTCTGCTTCGTTCTGCCCAACTCTGGATCACATCAAGACATTCGCCACAGCTGATTGATAAATACGTCAACAGGTGGACAGAAATAAGATGTAAGTTAATGGGTATGATTTAAGGCTTTAAAGGGATCAACATACATGTAATCAAACCTAATAAATGCAATGGCCCAAGTCGAACATGGGCCATGGATTCCGTAGGCACCATAAAGTAATAATAACAATACAAATAAAGGAAAAATGTAAGTTTTATGATTAAATTAAAAACAGAAACATTTTTGTTAAAAGTTGAAGCTTCTGTGTTTTAAAAAGGAGAAATTCAGGAACTGTATGGGGTGATTACTTAATTAACCACAAAATACTGAAAAATTGTCCAACCCTCATTTCCAGAGTCACAAATAGATATCACAAAAAAACATTAGCAGTTTTTTTTAACTAACATTCACAACATTACAAAAAAGACAAGATATATGACCGGATTGAAAGCCAGTTCAAGTTAAGAATAGATAATAACTAGATTAAAGAATCAATTTAATTAGTCTTAAAGCTTAAAAATTCCCTTATCAATTCCTTCCAATTTGCACTGAATGCCTTTTAAACCTAAATTGTCAGAGGCATCCTGCAAAAATGACAACAAAGAAGTCAAAGACATGATCATGGCAGAACCAAGACAGAAGAGGTCAATTAGCAGCTTAATTTTACACAAAATTGTGCTGCCTGCAAAAGATCTCATGTGTGAGTTTGTATGATTTCAAGCGCAAAAAACACCAACAACTCTGTTATTAAAACTCCATATGCAGTTTCAATAATAGAGTATGTTCACAATTACTGATGTTAAGAAAAAAAAATCCCTGTTTTCACACACTGAATACAACAGATCCATCACTGTTAGAGAGGTTGTTTTAGTGAGCCTGTCACTTAAAGGCATGGCTTGGAGATCTGACAGAAAAATTAAATCTCTGATTTTTCCACACAAAACTATCTTCCAGTGATTAAATCCCAACTCTTTAGGCCCAGAAGATTAGATTTCTGTGTCAACTTGTTCTTTGGTATTTGCCTTCTTGCTTTAAATCAGGAATCACAAAGAACATGTTACATTCCATGTCTTAATTAAATGATAAAACTTATTTTAATCTATTCATTAAGATCTATTTTTTCTGTTTCTGTCATTTCTTTAGACAAAACTATCAAGCGTGAACTCTCTGCAGACCTGAAGAAGAGGATAATCAGCAAGCATGAAAACGAAATGAAGTTGGAGAAAAAACCTTACACAGAAATCTTTGAGATTCATGAAGATGGGGACAGAAAAATCAAAAAACAGTCCCTGGAGACATTATTCCATGATTCAGAGGGAAAGGGGGCTCAGACAGTGCTGATGAAGGGAGTTTCAAATGTTGGTAAAACTTACCTAACATTAAGTCACATGTTGCAGTGGGCAAAAGAAACATCCAACACAAACATTGAATTCATAGTATCCTTCAGTTTTAGTGAGCTGAATGCAAGATCAACCAAAAATCAAAGCATGACAGATCTGCTTTGTCCATCCCTAAATCCTGAAAACAAACCTGGAGTTTGCAATAACAGTGAGTGCAAATTCCTTTTTGTCCTTGATGGTTTGGAGGAATGTGAGCTTCCTCTGGATTTTGCCCAGAGCAAGGACCTGACTGACATGGATGAGGCAGCCTCAATGGACGTGCTCCTGACAAACCTGATCAAGGGGACTTTATTACCTTCTGCTCATATTTGGATCATCACTCAACCTTCAGGAGCTGACAAGATTCCCTCTGAATATATCCAGAAAGTGACAGAATGTCGAGGTATGTGTCTACTTTGGGGATTTTTATATCCTTTTTATTGTTAATTTGGGGTTAATAAGAACACAACAATTTTCCATTTATGATATAAAACAATATATTAAAAGACTTAAACTTTGCATAAACTGACAACACACTAGAATATTTAGATATTTTGACTGACAGCTGACACGATGACAGGTTTAATCCCCTAAATGCACTCACCATCAACCAGGCATGACCAAATGGCAGACTCCAGTCCAATTTGTAACTCAAGTGGCAACCTCTGGGGCTGATAAATGAAGTCTGCTTTGGGGATTTTTAAATCCTTTATCCAGCTTTAGTCCTCCAAACGCACTCACTATCGACCAGGCATGACCAAATGGCAGACTCCAGTACAATTTTGAACCCAAGCAGCAACCTCTGTGGCTTAATAACTTAGGCCAATGCCGCTTTGGTTCAAAAACTCAGTCCCTTAAGTTTAGCACATTGCTGACAGCTCTGCAAGTTTTCAGGTGGAGTCATGATTGGTAAGAAAATCTCATCCTCTGTGTCTGTCAGTTGGTTGATTATAATGTGTTTAAGAGGGCACCATATATTATGTTAACACCAATAGCTTCTTTAATTTCTTTGTTAGATGAGACATATTTGCGTAGGTGAATGGAGAATTCCATCCTAAGAGGCTGTATGAATGTTAAAACGTTAGCCCCAGCAGCTTGGTCTCTATTAGTACCTTCCTCCATCTCCACCGAGCCCTCAAGCTGAGCAGTGTTAGTGTCCTCTGGTGTCTTCGGTCTGTTGTCAGTTTTGTTTGGCATTTTTGAATCACCAAGTGCACATATCTCTATTAGAGCAAGATAGATAAGTTGAGTGACAGTTTAGGGAAATGAAGTGCAAAATCAAGCCAAGGTGGTCGGAGCTTGAAGCCTGTCAGCCTTTAAGGAGGTTGCCATAACCCAGAACCATAATGTCAGCATTAATCCTCCAAATGCACTCAGCGTAGACCAGGCATCACCAAATGGCAGACTCCATTCCAATTTGGAACCTTAAGTGGCAACCTCTGGAGCTGAAAAATGAAGCCATTGCTGCGGAGCCAAAAACTGCAGTCCGTCAATTCAAGTACATTATTGACATCTTTGTAAGTTCAAGTGGAGTCAGGGTTGGTCAGACAACCTTCAGTCCTGCTTCAACTCAGCCTCTGTGTCTCTCAGTTAGTTGATCATAATGTGATAAAGAGGCTGTAGAGTATGAATGCATCCAACCAACTGGCTTTGAGAATCTTCCTATCCCACTTTTGAGCAGATGCAAACACAAGTGTTGCAAGCAACACTTAACAGGCAGTCTTGTGGTGTTTGGTGCATGTCTGGCCAGTGTCTGTACCCTCTGAACACGGGACAATTCTTTTGAAGCCACGTGCATACAATGATGACATTGCATTTCATCTGTTGGTTATCAGCCTGAACTGATCTGATTTTTTCTTGAATATTGATGGATATTTTCTTAGGTCTGACATCTGAACTATTGTTACAGTGATGTCAAGAGCAATAGTGGAAGAGCGCACAAGAACACAGTTTAACCATGAGTTCACCTCAAGTTGTACTTATTCATCATCATCGAGGTCACAGAGTCAGATGACCTGTGTTAAGTCTTTGTAGTCAAGCTAGAGGGAGGATACATGAGGGTCCAGTTATCCATGAAAAATAAAACACTTCTCAGTCTCTGTTATTCAGTAATTAAGACTGTAATTAAGTGAATTATCTTTGTTTTTTAGCGGCCCAATACCAAACGATCTATGGGCGTTGATCTTGGTTGGGGTCATGTGATTTATAGGATTTGTGGACAGTGCCTGACAGGACACCCAAATGTAGGTTTCTCATATTTTCAAGAGTAACTTGGCTTATAGTGTCTGAAATGCCTTGTCCGAGGTTTGTGTTCTAGGAGCACTTAAAGTTTATTTATGTTACTCTCAGTTCCTTTTGTAGGTTTGAAATGCATCTCCAATGTCATTATCAGCCAATAAACCTTGTAGCCAATGGTCTGAGTGACATCGAATCAGTTATGTGTCTTCAAAAGATCATTATCCTTCACAAAAAGAAAGATGGTTTGACAGTTTCTCAAAGTTTACGCCATAATTGTGATTGTGAAAACAGTAACAAGTTAAATACATGCTGAGTTCCGCTTTTCTTGTTAGCAAATAATAAACTTTGTTTTTTTTTTTTTATTCACAGAAACCTTGGAGAGACGGAGGCAGTTGATACCAGCCCTTCAAGCTGAATATAAAGGCATCATTAAACAAAAAGTTATTGACTCGTTCAAACAGCAGTGCACAGAGCACATCAAGACGGAACAGAAAAGAAGTGGTACCAGTGGTGATGATAAAAATGAAGATGCTGTGACAACAACAGTGACTCCGGTGACTGCAGTATCTGACATATTCAAGAAAAAAGAAGGACAGAGAATAAGAAATGTTCTGACTGTTGGTGTGAAGGATGTTGGAAAAACTTTCCTTGTGGAGGGATTTATAGAAGAAGCTTCAAAACAGACAACTCATGATGTCATCATTCTGCTGAGGCTCTCCAAGCTGAATTTGATTAGACAGAAAAAAATCAGCTTGTTGGGACTACTCAACCATGTCTACAAGGGCACAAGTGAAATAGCCATCTCAAACTTTGACCAGCTCAATGTTTTATTCATCCTGGATGGATTAGATGCATTTCAACCAGCTCTTGACTTTGAAAACAAAAAAAACATTAAAGATGTCCAGAAGTCAGTCTCAGTGGATGTGCTCCTGACAAACCTCATCAGAGGATCTCTGGTTCCTTCTGCCCAGCTCTGGATCACATCCCGTCCTGAAGAGGCCAGTAAGCTGCCTGCTGAGTGTGTGGACAGGAAGACCGAGATAAGATGTAAGTTTAAGAGGGCTGGACATATCAATATACAATTGACCCTTTGTCAGGTTTCTTATTTTTTTTCTCTGACTGAGTAATCAAAGAGTACAGTCTCATAGCTACTATTACTAATCTGCTTTGGTCAGATACAGTAAACCAAAACTAAGTCTTTTTATTGAGTTGTGATTTTTTTGTGACTGTTATTTTGATACTTTAGTGTTGTTTAAGCTGTATTTAAGGTGTACATCAGAGTCATCTGGAGTATCCACATTCAGGAGCATATTTCATCCTGATCTTAAACTGAATGTTCAGTTTTTTCATGTAATTCCTTAAAACAATAATCTATGCACTTTTTTGGAACTGGACAGAGGAACTGAAAGTAACGTTACTCATCGATTTCTTTGATTATTTAAAAATTGGAACCAGTTCAACAGTAGAAATGCTTTTGGATACGCACATCTACTTCAATCTCAATTACTCCATTTGATTCATGGATTAAGAAACTAGCAAGTATTGCGTCACATTCCACATCTCACATTAAAGGTGAAAATAAACAATGATTTAAAGGAGTTCATTTTAAAAATTCAGCGATTGTTGAATTAAATTATAAACTGTTTTCACTTGACATACAAAGGATCAGTACAAGACAAAGTTATCTTTCATGCATTTGTTGCTTGTTTACAGACAAGCCCTATCTTTAAAGTAACTGGAAACTTTAATCTCTGTTCAAGGACCAATTTACCCATGTGACTTCAGATATATGCATGTAGAAAACCTCAGCAACCCTGAGTGATATTTACGTAGATCTCTACATCATTGAGGGGAAGAGAGGAGAGGTTAACATGCAGAGTGAGACAAGACAGATTAATGGTGTACGGACAGCAAGGCTGTGTCATGTCTCATCAGTCATGTTAAGTTTTCACCTTTTAATTCTGTGTCTTTTGCATTGTCTTGTCAGCTTTTATTTTGTAGTCACCATTCTCCTCTCGTTTCAGGTAACTTCACTTCCTGCCCTCATGTTTTCCCGCCGTTGTGATTGTGAGCTCCACCCCTCATTGTTTCCACCTGTGCCCCATTACCTCTTGTATAAAAGTCTGTGTCTCCCCTTGTCTTGTGCCAGATCGTGTTGTCTCATGTCCATGTCCTTGTTTGAGCTTCAGGTGATGAAGAAACTGCCTTTTGTGTTTTTGCTCATATGACTTTAGTTGCCAGCGTTGCTGTGATTTTTTGTTCTTTGAGTTTTTTGATTAAAGAGCCTTTTTTTGCTGAGTCTTATGCTTGGGTCTTTCTGTGCCGATCTTGTCAGTACGATCTGGCCAAATTATGGACCCAGCAGACTCTGAGGCCATGAAAACTGCACTGAGAAACCAAGGGAGCCGTCTGCAGCAGCATGAGGAACAGCTGAGCAGCATTAATCAAGGAGTGAGAGACTTACACCTGAAACAAGGGGAGTTTCAGGCCTCAGTCCATGAGCAAGTAAGTCAGCTAACTACACAGCTTCATCGTGTGCTCACTCATCTAGAGAGCAGATCCTCTACTACACCAGGCCATGCTATCCCTGCTTCAGTTCCTGCTGCTGCTGCTCCAATACCCACAGCCATGCCTGCTCCACGTCTGGCTGCTCCAGAGAGGTTCTCAGGGACTCTGGAGATTGCAGGCCTTTTTGGTGCAATGTGACTTGCATTTTAACCAGTTGCAATCGCTTTCCCCACAGATCAGGCCAAGATAGCCTTCATGATATCCCATTTAACTGGGAGAGCTGCAGCCTGGGCTACTGCTGAATGGGCCAGAGAATCAGCAGTATGTTCTTCTTTTTCTGTTTTTACGGACACATTAAAGAAGGTTTTTGATCACACCACTCCCAGTCGGGATGCTGCCCGAGCACTGGTCCATTTAAAGCAGAGGCAGCGTCGGGTGGCCGACACGCCATTGAATTCAGGACATTAGCAGCAGACAGTGGGTGGAATGAATTGGCCCTTATTGATGCCTTTTTATATGGACTTTCAGATCCTATTAAAGACCAACTAGCTCCACTAGATACACCGAAAGACTTTGATTCCACTGTTGCTATGGCTATTAGGATTGACAATAGACTCCATGAAAGAGCCAAGGAAAGACACCTCAGTTCATTCCATCCTCACCAGGGAGGGCGCTCCTTCACCCCACAGAGCAGAGGTGGACCTGTGTTGCCGCAGCCTGACGATCATGAAAGATCCGCATCTCCTGGCAGCCTGGAGGAGCCAATGCAGCTGGGACGTGCCAAATTGACAACTGCAGAACGACAGCGCCGACTGAAAGAGGGGAGGTGCTTCTACTGCGGGGAGCTGGGTCATCTTCTGGTGGACTGTCCAGCTAAAGGTCCTGCTGCTGTAACTAGAAAGGCACTGGTAAGCAGGTTTGAGTCCACTAAATACCCTTCTCGTACCTTGACACTAGTCAACATAGAGTCTAACAAACAAACCATGATTCAAGGGGCTCTAATAGACTCTGGGGCTGATGAAAGTTTAATGGACTGGGGTTTAGCCAGAAAGTGGGGATTGCATGCTACACCCTTGACACAACCTGTAGAAGCTAGTGCACTGGACGGAAGTCTTTTGTTTAAAGTGACCCACACTACTGAACCAGTTGAGATGACCCTAGAGGGCAATCACAGAGAAGAGATCACTTTTCACCTTTTTAACTCCGCTCAACATCCCCTTGTTCTTGGATTTCCTTGGTTAATTAAACATAACCCCCACATTGACTGGAGCTCAGGGAAGATTTTGGGATGGGGAAAAGAGTGCCAATCTTCATGTCTTCAGGGGTCCACTCACATTGCTAAGTCAGAAAACATAGATCTGGGATCCAATGACCAGGACTATCCAGATTTATCCAATGTTCCCTCATGCTATTTGGACTTAAAAGAGGTCTTTAATAAGACAAAAGCCACATCACTACCTCCACACAGACCATACGACTGCGCTATCGAGCTGCAGCCAGGAGCTGCCATTCCCAGGGGGCGCCTGTACTCTATTTCAGAACCTGAAAGGAAAGCCATGGAGGACTACATCACCTCATCACTGAAGGCAGGACTGATTCCCTCATCATCACCGCAGGTGCTGGCTTCTTCTTTGTTGGTAAGAAGGATGGATCTCTGCGTCCCTGTATTGATTACAGTCCATTGAATGACATTACCATTAAGAACAGATACCCTCTCCCTCTCATGTCAAGTGCTTTTGAACAATTGCAAGGATCAAAGATTTTTACCAAACTTGACCTGAGAAACGCATACCATTTGGTTAGAATCAAGGAGGGAGATGAATGGAAGACTGCCTTCAATACTCCATCAGGTCACTATGAGTACTTGGTCATGCCTTTTGGACTCACTAATGCCCCAGCCGTTTTCCAGGCTCTAGTTAATGATGTTTTGAGGGATTTCTTGAACTTGTTTGTATATGTTTACCTTGATGATATCCTGATCTTTTCCCCTGATCAAGAGACACACATTCAGCATGTTCGGCAGGTCCTCCAGCGCTTGCTAAATCATCAGCTGTATGTGAAAGCCGAGAAGTGCGAATTCCATGTCAACACCACATCATTTCTTGGTTTCATCATCACTCCGGGTAAAGTCAAGATGGACCCTGCTAAGGTCAGTGCTGTGACTAAATGGCCTACCCCAACCAACAGAAGAAATGTGCAGCAGTTTCTAGGATTTGCAAACTTTTATCGTAGATTCATCAGAAACTTTAGTGCGATAGCCGCACCCTTGCATGCACTGACCTCTCCCCATGTGCAGTTTAAATGGACTCCACAAGCAGACAAAGCCTTCCAGGAACTCAAGACCAGGTTCACCTCAGCTCCCATTCTCACCATTCCCGACCCTCACCGACAGTTCGTGGTGGAGGTTGATGCCTCCAGTGAGGGCCTTGGGGCAGTCCTTTCTCAGCGATCAGCCAAGGATGACAAGCTCCATCCATGTGCTTTCCTGTCACGTAAGTTTACCCCTGCTGAGCGAAATTATGATGTGGGAAATCGAGAATTACTGGCAGTGAAGGTTGCTTTAGAGGAGTGGAGACACTGGCTGGAGGGGGCTGAGCATCCATTCATCGTATGGACTGACCATAAAAATCTTGAATATATTAGGACTGCTAAGAGACTTAATGCACGTCAGGCCAGATGGACTTTGTTTTTCAACCGCTTCAACTTTACCTTGTCTTACCGTCCAGGGTCACAAAATGCTAAACCAGATGCCTTATCTCGCTTGTTTTACCCTGAGCCAAATGCCAAAACACCTGAACCTATCCTTCCACTGAACCGTGTGGTTGGAGCGGTGACTTGGCAGATAGAGTCTGTGGTTAAGCAAGCAAATGGTGATGACCCAGCACCTAGTGACTGTCCACTTAACCGGTTGTATGTGCCTGAGGCGGTGAGGTCACAGGTCATTCATTGGGCGCACACTTCCTTGCTAACCTGTCATCCAGGGGTGAAACGAACAATGTTTGTGATTAAACAGAGATTTTGGTGGCCGTCCATGGAGAAGGCTGTGGTGGAGTATGTGGCTGCCTGTCCCACCTGCGCCCGCAGTAAGAACCCAACTAAAGCACCAAATGGACTCCTGCGACCCCTGCCAGTCCCAAGCCGACCCTGGTCAGACATATCTTTGGACTTTGTAACAGGATTACCTTCATCCCAAGGTAACACCACTGTTTTGACGGTGGTGGATAGATTTTCTAAGCTGGTTCACTTTATTCCTTTGCCTAAGCTGCCCTCTGCCAAAGAGACTGCAGAGACTATGTTACTCAATGTTTTCAGAATCCATGGATTTCCCAGGGACATTGTATCTGATCGGGGCCCACAGTTCATTTCAAGGTTCTGGAGGGAGTTCTGCAGGCTCATCGGAGCCACGGTGAGCCTATCCTCTGGTTACCACCCTCAATCAAATGGCCAGACAGAAAGGCTCAATCAGGAGTTGGAGACAGGTCTGCGCTGTTTGGTCTCCCAGAACCCCTCATCCTGGAGTCAGCACCTCATCTGGATAGAGTTTGCCCACAACTCCCTGCCCACCTCTGCCACCGGACTCAGCCCTTTCCAGTGTGCTTATGGATACCAACCGCCTCTGTTTCCTGAGGGAGAGAAGGAGGTGGTGGTTCCTTCTGCCCATGCCTTGGTTCGCCGCTGCCACAAGATCTGGGCCGCGGCTCGACGAGTTCTCATGCGGAGTGCTGTGCGTATGAAGAGGGCTGCTGATGGACGGAGGAGTCCAGCTGGCACAAGTCAGGGCAGAGGGTGTGGCTCTCCACCGGATTTGCTCTTCACGCCGCTTCTAGGAAGCTTGCTCCAAGGTTTGTGGGTCCATACCCTATTGCCAAAGTTATTAATCCTGTGTCTGTCCGCCTTCGCCTCCCCAGAAGCCTCCGGGTCCACCCTACCTTTCACGTATCGAAGGTGAAACCAGTTAAGGACAGCCCTCTGGTGCCTGCTGCCAAGCCTCCTCCACCACCCCGCTTGATTGATGGAGGTCTGACCTACACTGTTCAACGCCTCCTAGCTGTCAGAAACCGTGGGAGGGGCAAACAGTTTCTGGTGGACTGGAAAGGGTACGGGCCTGAAGAGAGGTCATGGATTCCAGCAAGCTTTATTATCGACAAAAACCTGATCAAAGACTTCTACCAGGCTGGAAACCCTGGGCCGTCCAGAGCCGTCCCTAGAAGGGGGGGTACTGTCATGTCTCATCAGTCATGTTAAGTTTTCACCTTTTAATTCTGTGTCTTTTGTATTGTCTTGTCAGCTTTTATTTTGTAGTCACCATTCTCCTCTCGTTTCAGGTAACTTCACTTCCTGCCCTCATGTTTTCCCGCCGTTGTGATTGTGAGCTCCACCCCTCATTGTTTCCACCTGTGCCCCATTACCTCTTGTATAAAAGTCTGTGTCTCCCCTTGTCTTGTGCCAGATCGTGTTGTCTCATGTCCATGTCCTTGTTTGAGCTTCAGGTGATGAAGAAACTGCCTTTTGTGTTTTTGCTCATATGACTTTCTAAGGTGATTTTTTTTTTTTGTTCTTTGAGTTTTTTGATTAAAGAGCCTTTTTTTGCTGAGTCTTGCGTTTGGGTCTTTCTGTGCCGATCTTGTCAGGCTGTCAAGGGAACAACATATATGTCATCAAAAATAAGACATGCAAAGGCCCCAGTGAAACAAAGGATGTGGTTTCTGTAGACACCAATCAATAAAATGGAAAAAAGGGAAAAAACAAAGTCTGATTGTTTTATGACCAAATGGCAGGTAGAAATGTTTTTTCTTATAAGTACAAGCTTCTGTGTTTTATAGGCGTTAAACACAGGAACTGTGTTACCTCATTATTAACTAATCACGAAAAGTACTGCATAGTAGTTCAAACCTTCATTTCCAGAGTTGAAAATTTATCAATTTAATACAGATTTTTACCAGTTGCAACATGTTTGGAACAACTTCAGCACAGTCCAATAAAGACAAGGTATTTGAAGGGACTCAAAAACCAATTCAACTTAAAGATAGATAATAACTAGCTCAAATAATCATTTCAGTTAATCTTTATGCTTGACAATTCCTGTATCAGTTCTTCCACTCCAACTGCATGCCTTTAAAGTCAAGATTGTCAGAGGGTTCCAGCAAAAATGACGATGAATAAGTTAAAGATGCAACAATGGAAGACATAAGATAGAGGTGGTCAAATGGTTGCATAATTTTACAGAAAACACAGCTACCTATCATATTGCTAACATATCCCATATCTGAGTTTGTACGATATCAAGCACAGCCAACACCAACAACTTGCTGAGGCATCTGTTGTGCATGGTACTGAATACCAGAAATGCCACATTGTTTGACATTGTTTTCAATTAAAACATCTTGTCAATGCACATCCCTACATTCAAAACGATCATGTTTTGCTTTAACTCAGGTCCATATATGCAGCTTTTACAGACAAATACAGTATGTTCACAATTATTGATTTTAAGAGAAAAACTTCCCTGTTTTCACACACGGAATAAAACAGATCAATCACTGTTAGAGAGGCTGTTTTGGTGAGCCTGTCACTTAAAGGTATGGCTTGGGGATATGGCAAAAAAAAGAAAGCTTTGATGTTTTCACACAAAACACTCCACACACTCTCTCAGTGATTAAATCTCTATTGTTTTGGCTTTGGAGACTTGCTTTAATGCAGGAAGAATATGTTACATTTCATCTCTTGATGAATTTCTTTCTTAATTAAATTCTAAAATTGATTTAAATGTCTTCATTAAAATCTATTTACTCTGTTTCTGTCATTTCTCTAGACGGAGATATCAAAGACTACCTCTCTGCAGAGCTGAAGAAGAGGATGAGCAGCCAGCTTGAAAACAAACTGAAGGAAACAAAACAACCTTACACAGAAGTCTTTGAGATTCATGAAAAGGACAGGGAAGACAAAATTCAGTCCCTGGAGACATTATTCCATGATTCAGAGGAAAAGGGGGCACAGACAGTGCTGATGAAGGGAGTTTCAAAAGTTGGTAAAACGTACCGATCATTGAGTCACATGTTGGAGTGGGCAAAAGAAACATCCAACAAAAACATTGATTTTGTAGTATCCTTCAGTTTTAGTGAGCTGAATGCAAGATCAACCGATAATCAAAGCATGACAGATCTGCTTTGTCCATCCCTAAATCCTGAAAAAAAACCTGGAGTTTGCAATTACAGCAAGTGCAAAGTCCTTTTTGTCCTTGATGGTTTGGAGGAATGTGAGCTTCCTCTGGATTTTGACCAGAACAAGGTCCTGACTGACATGGATGAGGCAGCCTCGATGGATGTGCTCCTGACAAACCTGATCAAGGGGACTTTATTCCCTTCTGCTCATATTTGGATCGTCACTCAACCCTCAGGAGCTGACAAGATTCCCTCTGAATATATCCAGAAAGTGACAGAATGTCGAGGTATGTGTCTGCTTTGATGATTTTTATATTCTTTTTATTGTTGATTTGGGGTTAATAAGAACACAACAATTTTCCATTTATTAAAGCAATAAAAGAAAGGACTTAAACTTTACATAAACTGACAACACACTAGAATATTCACATCTCTTGACTGACAGCTGACGTAATGACAGCTTTATTCCTCCAAATGCACTCAGCATAGACCAGGCATGACCAAATGACAGGCTTCAGTCAAAGTTTGAACCCAAGTGGCAACCTCTGGGGCTGAGAAATGAAGCCAATGCAGCTGAGCCAAAAACTGCAGTTTGTTAATTTAAGTATCATTTTTGACATCTCTGCAAATTCAGGGGGAGTCAGGATTGGTCAGACAACCTTGGACTCTAATTTGTAGACCTGGCACAGGCACGATGCATCTGCACTGCACCAACAGGGTTTGTTCTGCACACTTTTAAAGTTTCCTGCAGGGTGCACTGAGGCACCTCCTCGCCTCTGTCCATCCCACTGGTGCAAGGAAAGAGAGAAGGGGTCGAATGGATTAAACACAGCCAAGTGTAACCTTCACCAATCAAATGAACGCCTCTCCTTGAATTTAAATGCGCTGTGGACCAGGCGCAGTAACAGTTTCAATCTCTCCTCCATTGACTCCAGCTTCGGTAGGCCGGTGGATGCAGCTGTTCTCCCCTGGGGCTGTTGTTTGGTTTGGGGGGTCCCATCTTGCAGTACCATAATCCATGATAATGCCAACAGAGCTCCATGGGCTGATGATACAAAAACAGCCTAGGAGGAAGTTAGTAATATTGTCAATCAAGTTTGCCCAAATATTATGAGAACCGCTGTCCATAGTAAAAAAGGGTTAAAATAATGTGAGGAGAAGAGCCAAAAGAAAGCTGTCACATCAAACAAGGCACACTGTGGCCTCGGAAGGTGTCCCCTACACCGGCCTCATGAGGAGCTCAGCGGAGGACATTGCGTCCTCATACCGCTCCATGATAAGCATTTAGGGTTTTTGCTGGATTGAAGTCTGGATTACGGTTTAGGAAAAAATATTTTTCTTCGAAAACAGAGGTGGACAGCTCTCTCCTACTCCAACCAGCAGTCCAAGTGTTGATACAATAATTGCTTCCAAGGAGGAAGAGGAAAGAAATGTGCTGAAATACAATTTATTTTTCTCATGAATGAATTTGTGTATCTTTAATGTGTCTGAGTAAATTGTGGCAAAAAACATGCAGAAACGGAAGGCATATAAGCACATTTTAGGACAGAGCTGTGCAGAGGTGATCTCTCCTCTCCCCCACACGCTCTGCTGATGCAGCACATGCAGGTCGGCCTCCCTCTGTCTGAAGTCCTGTAATTTCTCCTCTGTGAGGTCAAAGTGGAATTAATGGTGTAAGGTTATGTTGTGTGGCATGCAACATGCGACAAAGAATGCACTGACACTCTCATTACCTGTCTTGGAGTTTTTGGTGACGTGCGCATACAGTGCGCTGTCAGCCAATTTACCACTGCAGAGTGTGCATTTTGCCTGTGCCGAGAATAGACCAGGTTGGAGCTGGCAAGCTTTCATGTGAGCTCCTTCCAGCAGTTTGTTGGCACAAAATTATCACTGTGCCAAGCTGAATCTGTTGGCACCTCCCCCTGGTGTGCTGCCACGTGCATCTCTATAGTCCAATGGTTGGGGTTGTATGATTTATAGGATTTGTGAACAGTGCCTGATAGGGCACCCAAATGTTGGTTTGCCATACTTTCAAGAGTAACTTGGTTTATAATGTCTGAAATGCCTTGTTAGAGGTTTGTGTTTCTTCTGTAGGTTTAAAATGCATCTTCAATGTCATTATCAGCCAATAAACATTGTAGCCAGTGGACTGAGTGACATCGTATCAGTCATATGTCTTCAAAATATCTTTCACTTGCACAAAAGATAGATGGTGTGACAGTTTTCCAAAATTGAAGCCAAAATTGTTTTTGAGAAACAGTATCAAGTTAAATGCATGTTGACTACTTTTCTTTTTGGCTAATAATAAACTTTGCTTGTTTTTTTTTAAATCTCAGAAACCTTGGAGAGGCGGAGGAAGCTGATACCAACCCTTCAAAGTGAATATAAAGGCGTCATTAAACAACAAGTTATTGACTCTTCCAAACAGAAGAACACAGAGCATATCCAGAGAGAAGACCCTAACTCTGTGACAGCAACAGTGACTGCGGTATCTGACATATTCAAGAAAATGGAAGGACAGAGAATAAGAAATGTTCTGACTGTTGGTGTGAAGTATATTGGAAAAACTTTCCATGTGGAGAGATTTGTAGAAGAGTGGGCTAAAGGCAAGTCAGTTATTTCTTCGCTTTTTAACGCTTTTATGCGCAGAGCCAATAACAATGATGATGTCATCATTCTGCTGAGGCTCTCTGAGCTGAACTCAGTCAGACAGAGTAAAATCAGCTTGTTGGGACTGCTCAACCATGTCTACAAGAGCACAAGTCAAATAGTCATCTCGAACTTTGACCAGCTCAATGTTTTATTCATCCTGGATGGATTAGATGGGTTTCAACCAGCTCTTGACTTTGAAAACAAAGAAACCCTGAAAGATGTCCAGAAGTCAGTCTCCGTGGATGTGCTCCTGACAAACCTCATCAGAGGATCTCTGGTTCCTTCTGCCCAGCTCTGGATCACATCGCGTCCTGAAGAAGCCAGTAAGCTGCCTGCTGAGTGTGTGGACAGGAAGACCGAGATAAGACGTAAGTTTAAGAGGGCTGGACACATCAATATACAATTAACCCTTTTTCAGGTCTCTTATTAATTGTCTGAGTGATCAATCAAAGAGCACACCCTCATAGACACCATTACTAATCTGTTTTGGTTAGATAAGCTAAAGGTTAGTCTTTTCATTGAGTTGTGACTTTTATTTTGTTCCTTTAGAACTGGTAAAGTTGTGTTTAAGGTGTAAATCATGGTCACTTTAGAATATCCACATCCAGGAGTATAATTCATCCTGATCCTAAACTGAGAATTATGTTTCTTTTTTTTTTTTGTTTAAATTACCTAAAGAAAAAGATGGATGCACTTCTTAGAAACTAGAAAGAGGAACTGAAAGTTACATGACTGATCTGTTTCTTCAAATTTTCAAATTAACCCTGAAATGCAAAACAATTGAATTTAAAGCTGCAAATAAAACTTTGATTTAATTTACTAAATTCTAAAAAATCAGATGAATTCTTCAATGAAATCAAAAACTATTATCACTAAAAAATACCTAGGATCAATCCAAAACAATCTTATCTTTTCATGTTTTATTTTTCTTGTTGCTTGTTTACAGATAAGCTGGATTATGTAAGTCAATGGGGACTTAAATCTCAGCTCAAGAACCAATTTACCCATGTGACTACGGGAATGGGCATGGAAAAAGCCTCTACAACCCTGAATGATATTTACACAGATCTCTACATCATTGAAGGAGAGAGAGGAGAGGTTAATATCCAGAGTGAGACCAGACAAATTGAGGGTGCAAAGTTCAAACCAGAGGAAAGTTCCATTAAGTATGATGCCATCTTTAAACCAGAAGAAGGAAAGAATAAAGACATTAAATCTGTGCTAACAATCGGCATGGCAGGCATTGGAAAATCATTTGCCACAATGAAATACATGCTAGACTGGGCTGAGGAAAAGTCCCACCAGGACATTGTCTTTATGTTTCCTCTTTCTTTCCGAGAGCTAAACTTGAGGAAAGACAAAGAGCACAGCTTGGAGGACCTTATTCACAGTTTCTTTCCAGGAATGAAGACATCAGAAATAAAGGACTATGACAAGTATAACATCTTGATTGTCCTGGATGGTTTTGATGAGTGCCGCCTTGATATTGACTTTAAAAAGAGTGATAACCGGTCAAATGAGTCTGAGAACACATGTGTGGATGTGAAAACGAAAACCTCCATCAAAAATCTGCTGACAAACCTCATTGAAGGCAACCTGCTCCCTAAAGCCCAAGTCTGGATCACCTCCAGACCTGCAGCATCCAACATTATCCCTGCTGATAAAGTTGACCGGGTCACAGAAGTGCGAGGGTTCAATGATGAGCAGAAGGAGGAGTACTTTAAGAAGCACTTCGATGATGAGGATTTGGCAAAAAAAATCTTGTCACATGTGAAGAATTCAAGAACTCTTTACATTATGTGTCACATCCCTGTGTTCTGTTGGCTCACGTCAAAAGTTCTGGAGGACCATGTGAAAAGAAAAGAAGAAGGAAAGATGCCCAGCACTCTGACTGACATGTACATAAACTTCCTTTTGTTACAATGCAGGCAGTCACATTTGAAGTACAGCACAGATGAGACACAGGAAATGAATTCAGAGCTTGATTCATGCTGGAATACAAGAAATAAGACCATCGTTGTTTCTCTGGGGAAGCTGGCTTTTGAAGGACTCGAGACAGGAGACCTTGTGTTCACTGAATTAACTTTAAAAAACAGCGGTATCGACCTCACAGAAGCAGCAGTCCTCTCAGGCATTTTCACTCAGATTAAACGAGAAGGTCCTGGGCTCCACCAGCAGAAACTGTTCTGCTTTGTCCACATGAGCATTCAAGAGTTCATGGCAGCTTTTTATGTGTTTTACATCTTTAATAATGAAGGCCAGAATCTGCTTACCAAACCCCCATCAACAGATTCAGACTTCTACAAGACAGCAGTAGACAAAGCCTTATGTCACCAAAATGGAGACTGGGATCTTTTTCTCCGCTTTCTGCTCGGCCTTTCTCTGGAGGACAACCAGAAGCTCCTGAGAGCACTGCTGAAGAAGACAGAGAAAAATGAACAAACCAACAAGGAAACCGTTGAATACATCAAAACAAAGATAAATGAAGAGAGCAGAGGTGCTGATCAAAATGTCAACCTTTTCCACTGTCTAAACGAGCTAAAAGACCATACTCTGGTGGAAGAGATCAAAATGCACTTGAGATCAAAAACTGTTGCATTTGAGAGCTTCACCGCTTCCCAGTGGTCAGCCCTGACTTTTGTGCTGCTGACTTCAGGTGAAAATCTTGACGTATTTGATCTGAAAAAGTATCGGAAGTCGGAGCAGGTTCTTCTTGGAATGTTACCTGTGATCAAAGTGGCCAAAACTGCTTTGTAAGTATTACACCATGTTCCCTCATTAAATCTTCTTACAGGTTTAATCGTGTTAAGCCCGCCACACACTGAAAGACCCCTTTTTGAAAGGGCAACCATGTTGTCTTGGTGGCACATGGCACATAAAAGTGTGGGACATGTCAGTATTTTGATTTTTTCTGAGGACAGAAATTCTTGCCGTGCATGTTTTAGGGTGCATAAAAGACAGAATATGTGCCTTGATTATGCTGTGCTTTGGCATGGTGCATAACACAGATCGAACCAGGAGTGTCAGCGTTCATTCTCTTTAAAATAGTGGCTTGCAGCCAGCTGACATTGTGCTATCTATGCACCTGCTTTAAATCTTTGGTTGGAATTTTTGCTTGATCATTTTATTCCTCTCATTTTTTTGTGCCACTAGACTCTCATGAAATACTTTGTGAAATATTTTTATTGTTAAATTTTACATTTACAACAATATATTCCAAAATATTAGAAACTATAAAAAAAAATCAAAATATCTCATCCATTCATAATGTCTCCAGTTCAAATGGACAGGATCAAACAAGAACATATTTATGATCAGGGCTGCCCCCCCCCCCCGCCCCCCCATGTAGCACCCTAGACAAGATCTTATGTGACGCGCCCCTCCATTGGCGATTTGCATATGCTTACAAAAGAAATCGGATAGCATGGGTTTTACCATTGTCTTTGATTTATAAAATACGTCAATTCACTTATTTGAATTGATTTGAGCTTTTCTATTTTAAGAATTAATAGTACTCAGTACTTTTATTGAAGGTTAATTCTTTCCCAGTTTTGTTGTGCCGGAGGTCGCAATGCTCTTTCCTACGGAGCCCCTTAGGTGCCACAGAGGACAAAATATATAAGTCGTACGCACGAGATACTTATTCGTGTGCACGATACATCAAAACGTTAGCACGACATAATAAAACGTGCGCTCGAAATACTTATTCATGCGCACGTTTTAGCTAAAGTGTGCGCACGACATACTAAAACGTGCTCACGAAATAAAGCTATTCATCACGTTTTGACTTGTCCTTATTCTTGTCCGCTACGGCTTCCCGTAGGGACATCGGATGTTAACAAACACACACAATTCGGTCACAACGGAGAGAAGACGTGAGCCTGTTAACTTTAACTTCCACCTCGGACTGTCATATAATGACATTCTTGTTGCTCTTGTCATGAGAGATGGAATAATCTGAAGGAGAACTTTGCTGCTTGTACTAAACGACAACAGGCTCAGCCGGTGAACCGTACTAAATTAACTGGTGACCGTCCAGGCAGATGTGAGGGGGGCGTGTCTGAAGGACCCTTTTGTTTACTATCTGAACACCTCCCGAATCAATTTTATACACAAAAATTATCTCTTTACACCCATTTACTTAGTGGTGGAAGTGACTTCATTACATTTAGCGTGACGACTAAAGGTTTTGGAGAATTACAGACTTATTTGACAGCGTAAATATACGGAAGGTAATATATAGGTAACTATCTTACATGCCTGATCAAAATGACAAATTTCCGACTGTGTCAACCTGTGATGGCCCCAAAACCCACATTTTACCGCCACTTCGGCGTATCAACAAACAATTTGTTCATGTTCAACGTATAACGGAGTCAGGAGGACTTGAAAATAGGTACAGAGGAGTAGTTTTTTTACAATGTGGAGGAAATTTTCGCTTCATCTTGGGATCAAGCTGATGCATGTGTGTCTGCATTAAGTGTAAGCACAAGAGTGCATTTCTGTAAGCATGCTGAATTTGAGGGATATATTCTACTGTAGTGTGTGTGGTTTTGTTGACGACAAAATGACTTGTCCTTGTAACCCATAGTAGAACATTAATCCCCGTTAAGATCTTCATAATGTGATGGTCGAATGATACTTTGTAAACTGTGCAGCCTTTATTGACGATCACTAACTTTTGACATCAGATCTGGACACGTAGCGTTGTTGAATGTTGTGTGAATCAAATGGTGATCTCAATAAATGTTTTAACTGTTAAACATTGTGCTGTCTTTAGTTTGCTCATGCAGTCCTGTTGAAAATATATTTAATTACCTTTTTCTTACTGACCTTATAAACAGCAGATCAGTTGTGAGTGTGATTGGGAAAATACAACTTTATTATAGTTCTGTGACCATGAAGGTTTTTGTGATATGTCAACGTATACAACTGCGGTCACGTCAGCCGTCTCTCGATTTCACGCGGTCAAGCCAGCCGCTCCAACATTTTAAGTGCGCTCTTATTACAGACTTTATGGCAAGCGCACAGAAATAAGTGGAAAAGTCAGCACTAACTAAAAGTGTGTGTTAAATTCAGGTTTTCAAAATAAAAAGTGGTTGTGAAATACGATAAGATTTTCTAAAAAATATGACAACTACATTAAAATGTTATTTTCATATTTACAGTATAGAATGCATTAAAAAATTATTAAAACTATTAAATGTGTCAAAATGCAATATAAAGAGGTGTGTGTCATAGCAGGCTTAAATCTACTGTCCTACACTGGTTTTGAGCTAACAGATCACATGACCCGGGACTTATTGAGCAATAATGCCCATATTTACTTTATAAAAGACATAAAAATTCATACAAATATGAAACATGTACAAATGCAAAAATAAGTGGTGTTTCACATCAAGCAGACTTAAATCTGATTCTGAGCCAACAGGTCATGTGACCTGGGAGGTATTGGGCTCTAATGCTCATATTTTCATTAAAAGATAAATTAAAAATTCATAAAAAATATAAAGTGTGTCCAAATGCAATAAAAAATAGTGTGTCTCATAGAACAGGCTTAGATCTACCATTCTGTGTTGATTCTGAACCAACAGATCACATGACCTGGGACTAATTGAGCTATAATGCTCATATTTACAGTATTAAATACATTAAAAATTCATAAAATGTTTAAATTGTGTTCAACTGCAATAAAAAGTGGTGTGTGTCAAGGAGCAGTATTAGATCTACGATTCCATCTTAATTTTGGGCTAATAGATCCCATGGCCTGGAACTTATTGAGCTAAAATACTCATATTTACAGTATAAAATACATTAAAAATTCATAGCTCAATAAGTCTCAGGCTGTGTGACCTATTTGCTCAGTACCAGTGTAGGATAGTAGATCTAAGCATGCTCAATGACACAATCCACTTTCTATTGCATTTGGGCATATTTCAAATTGTTTTTTTAAATTAATTTTAATGTATTTTATAATGCAAATCTGAGCTTTATAGGTCAATGAGTTGCAGGTCATGTGACCTATTGGCTCAAAATTAATAATACTGACTCTATGACACACACCACTTTTATTGCATTTGGACACATTTCATATTTTTTTGTGAATTTGTAATGTATTTTATAAAGTAAGTATGAGCATTATAGTTCAATAGTCCCTGGTCATGTGACCTATTGGCTCAGAATCAGTGTGGGACAGTTGACCTAAGCCTGCTCTATGACACACATCTCTTTATATTGCATTTGGACACATATAATGTAGTTTTAATAAATTTTAATGTATTCCATACTGTAAATATGAAAATAACATTTTAATGTAGTTGTCATATTTTTTAGAAAATCTTATTGTATTTCACAACCACTTGTTATTTTGAAAACCTGAATTTAACACACACTTTTAGTTAGTGCTGACTTTTCCACTTATTTCTGTGCGCTTGCCACAAAGTCTGTAATAAGAGCGCACTTAAAATGTTGGAGCGGCTGGCTTGACCGCGTGAAATCGAGAGACGGCTGACGTGACCGCAGTTGTATACGTTGACATATCACAAAAACCTTCATGGTCACAGAACTATAATAAAGTTGTATTTTCCCAGTCACATTCACAACTGATCTGCTGTTTATAAGGTCAGTAAGAAAAAGGTAATTAAATATATTTTCAACAGGACAGCATGAGCAAACTAAAGACAGCACACCAATGTTTAACAGTTAAAACATTTATTGAGATCACCACTTGATTCACACAACATTCAACAACGCTACGTGTCCAGATCTGATGTCAAAAGTCAGTGATCGTCAAACTCTTAAAAGGCTGCACAGTTTACAAAGTATCATTCGACCATCACATTATGAAGATCTTAACGGGGATTAATGTTCTACTATGGGTTACAAGGACAAGTCATTTTGTCGTCAACAAAACCACACACACTACAGTAGAATATATCCCTCAAATTCAGCATGCTTACAGAAATGCACTCTTGTGCTTACAATTAATGCAGACATATGTGCCATCAGTTTGATCACAAGATGAAGCGAAAATTTCCTCCACATTGTAAAAAAACTACTCCTCTGTACCTATTTTCAAGTCCTCCTGACTCCGTTATACGTTGAACATGAACACATTGTTTGTTGATACGCCGAAGTGGCGGTAAAATGTGGGTTTTGGGGCCATCACAGGTTGACACAGTCGGAAATTTGTCATTTTGATCAGGCATGTAAGATAGTTACCTATATATTACCTTCCGTATATTTACGCTGTCAAATAAGTCTGTAATTCTCCAAAACCTTTAGTCGTCACGCTAAATGTAATGAAGTCACTTCCACCACTAAGTAAATGGGTGTAAAGAGATAATTTTTGTGTATAAAATTGATTCGGGAGGTGTTTAGATAGTAAACAAAAGGGTCCTTCAGACACGCCCCCCTCACATCTGCCTGGAAGGTCACCAGTTAATTTAATACGGTTCACCGGCTGAGCCTGTTGTCGTTTAGTACAAGCAGCAAAGTTCTCCTTCAGATTATTCCATCTCTCATGACAAGAGCAACAAGAATGTCATTATATGACAGTCCGAGGTGGAAGTTAAAGTTAACAGGCTCACGTCTTCTCTCCATTGTGTGTGTTTGTAAACATCCGGCTTCTCTACGGCAGTGATTCCCAAACTGGGGTACGTGAATACCTGTCAGGTTTCAAACAGTTGTTTACAAAAATCAAAAATCAAAATGTCCATAAATTCAAACTGGTAAATGTTTGTATTGTGAGCTTTGATAAAGGCCTGGAGTGTTGGCAGAGAGGCTGGAGGATGGATTGGTGGGGCATCTTGGAGAAGGAAATCTGTCCTTAATCTTAGAATCTAAGATTTTTTTATTAACATAAGTTCAGTCAGACAGCCTTCTCATTAGAGCTGTGGTGAGTTTGTAACAGCTTCAGGTTTATTAATGAATATGTTCCAGAAATGTTAACGCTGTAAGGCCCAAGACTAGATTATAACCTGAAAATTCTAATTTTTTGGAGATTAAATTTTTGTTTCACTTTCTGCTAAAACCCTACAAAAATCAAAATGTCCATAAATTCAACATATCGATTTCTCGTATCTCATTTGATAAATTAGGTGTTTTTGGCAACATTTGAGGACATTTTCATCATTTATCTGATTTTTTTCAGATGTTTTTTTTGTAATTTGTTGATCAAATAGATAGAGGTATTATAAAAGTGTGTATCAAATATGATACAATTGGCTTTATAGGGTTAATTTCTTTTTCAAAAGTGAACTGGTGTTTTCCACTGACATAGCTAGTAAATGTATTTAGTGAAAAATAATACACTTAAAGAGATTTTATTTTAATGTTATGCATGTTAAATGTGGGAGGTGGAGGTGGCGGAAGCCTTACAGATGCATTTGTTTTTCTCGCCGCTGTAAGTGTGTGAGAGTCGGGGGTACATGGCTGGAGGTCAAGTGACTGAAGGGGTACAGGCTGCGAAAAGTTTGGTAACCACTGCTCTACGGGAAGCCGTAGCGGACAAGAATAAGGACAAGTCAAAACGTGATGAATAACTTCATTTCAAGAGCACGTTTTAGCTAAAACCTGCGCACAAATTACTATTTCGTGCGCACGTTTTAGTATCTTGTGCGCACGTTTTAGTATGTCGTGCGCACGCTTTAACTAAAACGTGTGCATGAATAAGTATTTCAAGCGCACGTTTTATTATGTCGTGTGCACGTTTTAATATATTGTGCGCACGAATAAGTATCTCGTGCGAACGAGTTATATATTTTGTCCTCTGTGGCACCTAAGGGGCTCCGTACTTTCCTGATTATTTACTGCTGCATTAACGTTTTGTCTCACCCAGACTAAAAACATACAAGAGGGACACAAGGGATTTACCTGGGTAAAGTCCAAGTGAAAAACTCGGCAGTTCACTCACTCAGGTTTTCATCAGGCCTTAACAGGGTATAGCAGTCAATAAAAAAATATATATCTTAATATATATCTTTTCACTTAAGAGGGCTAATAATGAGCAGATATTGGTCCTGTGGTATTTTGTTATGTTATTTCCTCATATACCATATTGTCACCCCAAATTGAATATTGTGCACACCCTTAGTACATAATCAATTAAATTCTTACAGTGTATCACAACAGAGTTAATATTTAGGAATACATTTTGACCTTAAACATGTTTGGACTTTAAAAATGTTTATGTAATATTAAAATAATAAACTGTATATTTTTATTTTGTTAAACTTTAAATAAAATAGTGCCCTGTAATTAGAAACCATTTGTCCCTTTGACAGTGGGGATAGACTAAGGTTGAATCCCAACTCTACCTCTTAGCCCTACCCCTACCATTTTCCTTCGACCCTCAGTTTTGAGGGCTGAGTGAAAAGGGTGAAAACACACTGCTGAGAAACAAGACGCCATTGCATTCTCGCAATGACATCACCCAGAGCTGCTCGCTAGCTGTGACGTAGACAGATGCGACAAGAGCTGTAGCTACAGCTACAGAAGCTACCTTGTTATAATGAGGAATTTCAAAATACGACTGACAATTCAAAACATGATTAATATTTGCTTTATGATTTAATAATTACTGATAATTATGCGCTACCTTCCGTCTCTGCTCTGCCTTCTTGTCTCATGTATTATGGGAAATTCTCATAGCCCTTCATTTCAAGAGATGTCTTAGTTTGTCTTTGTTTCACAGGCTGTGTAGCCCTTTGTCCTAGCCCTTCCCTTTAGCCCTACGTAATTGAGACACCCCTTCACTAGATGTAAATGCGCAAAACCAACCTCCTGGTTACCAAAATTGCCCACTTCAGGTAGAAGGTGTGTTGTTGTGAATGAACAAGCGGGGTGTGATCAGTAAAGTGCAGTTATTGTCATTGGTGGCTGGTGAGAAAAATAGTTGGTGAGGCTGAAGGTTTGGAAACCAGAACCCTGTAGATGGTATTAGACAGCACAGTGTTCTCAGGTAAATCCCTTGGTCAAGGGTTTGTGGTAGCCATATTCATGTCTTCAGTTACTAGCAGCGAAGTGTAGAATGAGAGGCGGACCGGCTCCCAGACGATCAGCCAGCTATGTCAGACGCATTGTAGCTATGTGTTTGTTTGTGACCAATCTGGTAATGAACATTCTTACATTATGCAAATTAAGAATGCTTTGGCTCTGATCCCTAGTGCCCCTTTAGGATTTTTAAATTTGTCTTCGATAAAGTTACTTTGCAATGAAAAACTGTGATCTGAGCATGAATGAAACATCATGCGTTCCAATTCTGCCCCAAGGCCCGGAAGGGAGATCGCTAATAGACTGAAATACACATTTAATGAAATGATTAATATGTTAGCACCATTTACTTATTTTGATAATAATATGCAGGTAGACAGCAGACATCTCTCTTGGCTCATGCAGCTCAGGCAGGGCTTGGCCAGCGGTGCCCCATACCTGCCACCACTGGTTATTGTGTTTGGAGAGCTCCAGATGCAGCGCAGCACCCTTACCTGTGCCACCCTGGAGGAGTACAGATCCTCGAATAGATACCAAACCACAGGCCACCACTTCCTTCACTGGCTCACATTCCCACCGCAGCCACATCCTCAATCCCGATCCTTTTCCCTATCTCCCTGCCATCCTCATTGTCAACGTTGAGCTCAAACATGTTCAGAGCCTCCTCTGCGTCCTGGAGCAGCCTGTTTTCATCCAGCAGCATGGCTCCACTGACTCCTCTCTGACTTGCTTGAGATGCGCCCCTGCTGCAAGTGATGAATATCATTTTTATATTAATAACTATATTTTGTAAATGTCTTTGTTATTTTCAAGACAGAAAAGAAAGTGAGGGCCCCGAATTGCGTCACAAATTGTCATTATCATTTTATTTCTTTCAAGGAGGGCGAGGCTGCAGGCAGTGTGCCCCTCCAGCAGATAGCCCCCTCGACGACCACCTATGTAGCCTATGCCAAGTGCCAGCCTTGATTATGATAGACCTGTTAACTATGCATCAACAACCAAAGGCTTTAAGCACTTTAGTATTTCATTTTGTCTATGGAATCAATGACTCTGTTTGTGTAGAAAACACTCTGGACAGCCTGTGTCCAGTGAGCATAATTGTTGGTGGCATTCTTCAGTATGTATATACCAGAGATGGGCACTCGAGTTAAAGACTCATACTCGAGTGGCACTCGAGTCGCATTTTTGGAGACTCCAGACTTGACTTGACTTGACCCTGAAAGACTCGGGAATTGACTCGAATCGAGATCAAAGACTCGTGGGCAATCTTAATTTTATGGACGGTTTTTTGAGTGTGCTGGGAGCATTTGTCCCTCTCTTACCTCGCCCCGCTTTTCTCCCTCTTCGCGGCCGCTTCCAAACCTCGTAAATTTGCTGTCGTTAAGGAAGCACCAGACAGGAAGTCACCATGTGGAGTATCCGGAAGTTTCAAGATAAAATAAGATTCACGGACTCTCGAATGTAAATTTCCTCAGTTGTTTGTCATTACGTCAAAACTGGAAGCTCAGCAGTCGGTCAGAGGGTCCCGGAGACAGCACGACACCATGGACGAAGAAAAGTGAACCGTAGAGGTACAGAAATATATAACACTGCATGCACGAAACATCTTTTCTGCAGGGCTATAGGTGGATAGAAGTTGAATAAATCCCGAAGCTGTGTGGTTGGGACCAGCAAAGGGACCTTAGAGAAGCGAAGTGAGGTGTTGTTTATTTCTTTTCTCAGTCTATAACATGTTTTATGAGCGTGTGACGTTGCTATTCTCATGAGAGCCTGTGTCTCTCTGGGGATCAGCCATAGACTGTAAAAAACATGGGCCATGTCGCTGGGCTCAAATTGAAGCCTCCGCGAAAACTGCTCCCCCTGGTGACTGGCTGCAGTATAGGTCAAATCTCCGTCTCCTCCATTCATCTGGACGGGCCGAAGTGAAACTTCAAAAAATTAATACACCTCGTAGAAATATTTCTCACATCTGTATGCTGTGGTGATATGAAAGTATTATTAGGCTGCGTGTTTTCCAAGTCCTCTTTTTTCTGAAAAGTTTCTTTTTTATAAGTTATTAGACTTTAAAAATAACCGCGGTTTACGGCAGCTTCACAATGATTGTGTACGGCGTATGCTGCAGAGTGTTGCGACCGTTTACGACAGCTGCGTCCGGATTATGGCCCAAATTCTCTACTGGCTGCACAATGGCGGCGCCCTGACAGGGGATATTCCAGCTTCAAATCCGTTACATGTAGAAGGCGGAGCCACGCTATCCAGTTCTTATAATACATCCATAGGATCAGCCCTCCACCTCCGGGGCTCCATGCAACGGCTCTGCTCGGCGCCTTCAGTGGGTCTGTCGGTACAAAACCGTGCTGCGCGGCTTTCGGGGAATTTAAGGTTCCGTCCAACCAACATATCAGTCATCAGTCAGTCAGTCAGTCATCAGCCATCAAGGCAAGCACATATGCTCCTCCGCCAGCTTTGCTACCCCCCTGTATATTATACCTACTGCTACACAAACTTCCAACAGCACGGCTACCACCACTCACTACTTTATTTATTTTATTGTATTGTTAAATGCCATACAGTTTCTTTTTGGCTGCTCATGGCAAGTTTGTTTTGCATCCGACCATGGCATGCATGTGCACAGCAGAAACTTTTTCAGTAAGAAAAAAAAGTCTGAATAGAAATTTGGATAAATTGTATATTTGCCAGAGGCTACATCATATATATATATATATATATATATATATATATATATATATATATATATATACATACATATATATATATATATATATATATATATATATATATATATATATATATATATATATATAAATATATATATATATATATATGTATGTATATATATATATATATATACATATATATATATATATACATGTATATGTGTGTGTTTGTGTAAAGACTCGTGACTTGACTCGGACTCTAGATCAAAGACTCGTGACTCGTCAAGTCTTGCCCCTCAAAGACTCAAGAATTGACTCGACTCGAGGTCAAAGACTCGTGACTCAACTCGCACTCTAACTCAGAGACTCGTGGACATCTCTGGTATATACACATATTGTTATAGCTCTGCTAATTATTGTAGTTCTGAGTATTTTGAGTGCTGCTGACAGAAAAAACAAATGGAGGAGCACTCAGAAAGAAGCCACGCTCTCTCAGCTCTCTGTCCTCCCATAAACTCAAACTGACTTTATCTACAAAAGCCCTGACATTACACAGTTGAGCGTGTGTGCTGTTGCTCATCCTGTTAGAAAAACAGACTCAGTAAAATGTATGTTTTGATCTTGCAGATGAAAGTCTATATCTTGTATTTGTCCTCAAAATGGCCATAACACTCTGACACTTCAGGCTGTAGACCTTAAACCAGGTTTTTTAAGGTGCAGTTGCTTTCTGCATGGTCAAGTCAGGAACACAGCGTCTTTGCACCTGACTGCTCCTCATTTCAGAGAAATAGGAGCACACATCAGTTGCCAGGTTGACAGGGTGATTTTGGAGTTTGTGCCCTGCTTTATCGTGATACACACAACACAGAGTTGTCACCTGATATGTCTATTCCACTTACTGTATCTATAGGTTATAATGTACCAGTCAAAGGTTTCTCAACTTTAAAAGCCTAATGATTCATCACTGCTTCTTATAAGTTCTATTAATTCTACATTTCTAAAGTTCTAAATCTTTTATCTACTATCAATAGGTCAAAATACATCACTGTGATATGACAGCGGGTCACAATGTCTGTGATGCCTTGCATGTAAAGGAGGTCAATATTCTTATCAGAGGCAGTCAGCATTATATCTGCCATCAACAGTGGCGGCTGGTGAAAAATATTCTTGGTGGGGCAGTATGTGCAACAATTAGTTTTTAACAACCATCCCACTACGATTCGACACAAACTACAGGCTCATCCGTAGCCAAATGAGTCATATAGTTTTATTACATTGGTAAATAACAAATATGTATATTACACCATTTTAGACCTGGATAAATTGAACTGATAAAAAAAGCTCAAAGACATGCTGTAAATTTACTCTGACAAACCAAAAGAGTCTTTTGTGTTCAAAGTACCAACTGTTTGTACCAGGTGCTCCTCTTCAACAGAGGCAGGGTGAAATGATCAGGGCTTTCTGAATTTAGGGTCTCATGACAAGAATTATTTACTGTTCCCCAGAAACAGGGGCTGGGTCAACTTACCCACTGGCTCAGTTTACCCCACTCTCCCCTACTCTCACATTAACTCTGACATTCACTCAGTGAACAATCCTACCTGCCCACTCTGCACCTGTGATGGGCTCATGGCTGCTGCTTGGTGCTACTGCATCTCTTCTGAGGGGCTACAAGACAGTTTCCCCAGTTACGTGGCGTCGTCGCATCACACAGTGCAAGTTGTATTTAATTCAACATCTTACTTTACCAGTTTCATCATCATCCTCTGTCGTTTCAGACCGCGAGCTCGTTTTGTTAAAAAAGTCGCTATTTTGCACATTTTGCTGCATCATTTTCAAGCGCTTTCCTCTTTTTAATTCTTCTCTTTTCCGCGCCACCCTTGCGCTTTTTGACCATCTTGTCGGCAGTCCAGCACCGCGGCTAGTAGCTGGCTTATCTCGCAGACTCCGACTGGCGGAGCTAATTGTTTTTAGCCTGTAACGTAACGTGTTGTTATGTCATGATGCCTCTGAAAAAAAAAGGCTGCCGAGGGAGACGGCCCACAGGGACAGCGGTAACAGCATGGAGGTAATACTCACTCAGTGTCATGATGAATGAACACAAAACCAAAAAATTATAATAATATTAAAAAATGTATATTAACACTGGCCCTCACGGCCCAAACGTCAGGCCGGCCTACCGGAAATTGTCCCGGTCCTTAGTCACTCCGGCCATGGCCGACACAAGCCGAATAAACCCGAGGGGCGATATAACAATCGCCCTTCGGAGATTATTTTCAACCACGCTGATTGGCCAAATTCACGTTGATATGCGCTTATCTTGCCCTAGTAACAGTCCCTTATTGGCTAGTCGTCACTGTCTCAGGGGTGATCTTTCCAGCGCCCCTGAGACACAGAGACAGAGACGAGAAGGCTTACTTTTGTTCTACATTAGTGAAAATTAATTACTTTATATCTTAATGGATATATATTTATGTTATATTTATGTTATATTACATATTTAAATAAGTTATTTTTGGTAATATTCATTTTTTCATAATAAAGTAAATACATTTAATATCACACTCTCCACTGGGGGGGCGGCGCCCTAGCGCCCTCTATTGGCCAGCCGCCACTGGCCATCAATATACAACATGTAGTAAGTGATTCACATTGCAAATACTGTTGGATGCTCTGTTGTCAGGCACACTCCGCTCACTGGATTTGATTGACTTTGATTGACATTCTGTTTGTGTAGTTACAACTGTGTTACAAACTGAATGACAAACCGAAGTGCAGGATCAAACACATGATGTCTGTCATTCAAGTGTCATTCAGCACTTATAAACTGTATGACACAAACAGAACACCAAAACATTTAAGAAAAAAGAAATCATCCGTGATGACACTGAACTAGACAGTTCTTGGCTCTGCTACAGCATCTCCAAATGACTGAGTTTTTGAATGTGAATTCTTCACAGGCTAAGTTGGTGTGAGCTCACTGAAGAGTCCTGCAGTGGTCTCCTCTCCTCAGTCCTCAGCGCTCCATCCTCAAATCTCACCAAGCTTGAACTTAGTCATAACGACCTGTTGGACTCAGGTGTGAAGTTTATTGCTGATGGACTGAAGAGTTCGCTGTGTAAACTGGAGATTCTCAAGTAAGTATGCCATACATTACATTGTGCGAACACTATTGGGCTATGTCCAGAGGCAGGTACAGATTTTTAAAATATATGTTGTCCTTGAAAACATAAATGCATTGTTAAAAATACAGTAGGTACAATCTGACCCTCATTTTTTGTTTTTCGAAATGGACTGATTTATATTACATGTACAGTGGATAGCCTATCCTTTTTTTTTTTTTTAGAAAAAGTAAGTACTGTCTATTTCCTCAAAATTCTGTCAAGTTCTCAAATATAGATAAATTCTTAATTTAATAGCTGACACAGGCCGGTTATGGCAACTGTTAGTGTACTGTTTCCAGGGGAACATGCAGTAGTGCTTGAACCTGCCACTGCTACTTTCTGTGTGTCATCCATGTTTATTTCTGCTGATCTGTTATGGATTAACTTAACTCTCTGGCTGCTGTCCATTCTTTCACCCAAACTTCCTCCTGTAGCTCCAAACCCAGACCCTGTAAATGGACATGTATAAGCTGGATGGAGATTTGCTGTCTCATTTTTCCTCTGTCAGTACTTCACTGTAGAATTGAGGGCACTGGCAGGGGAAAACTTCCTTCCATGAGGTGTATTCACTATACACCAAAACATTTTTTTCCACGAACAGAAAATGCTGGTTTCCTGTTTAGTATACGCACCTCACAAAGTGACGTAAACAGAGTCCTGAATTTAAAAAATAAGCAGTGACAGCAGCTTGGGATGACTGGGTCACTACCTCTTGATTCTTGGTGATTATTTTGTTTACTTGAGAGCCCCCTGGTAAGCAGATTTTCTGCATAGTGTCTGTAAATGCTGTCAGCTCATTGTCAAAAGTTTCCTCACAAATTTGATGAAATCACTTTTTCAAGAGCATTTTTTTTTTACTTGCATCTCGCGTTTCTGGTGAGCTAGAGCAGACACTATGGTGAAAAGTTCTCTTGAGTACTCTTTTTTGTTTTAACATTGTTGATACATTACCTCTGACATCTTCAGTCCATTTGTTTATTTGTCTCTGGTTAAGATAAATTGAACAGTTTTTGAACTGATTTTAATCACATTTTATGGGAATGTTTGCTATGGTTGGGATGACATTTTGTTGAGGTGAATGCAAATGAAGATTCAGGAATTTTTAATGTATTTGATAAAACTGTGACGTAATACAGTTTTCAGCATCGTCAGGTAACTCTGCTGAGGTTGAAGTACATGCCGTGGTGGGTGTTTTTGCTCTCTGAGAACTTAAAGTTCTCAATGTTTTGTAATGACAGAGAAACTGAAAAAATGTTTTTTAGAGTTAGGAGTCGTTTTACCGATGCTTTAAACATCTGAAGATTAACAGCACCTGTTGCAGCAAAACTCTGACTTAATACACAAATAAAAATGTGCGTTTCCAGTGATCTCAATTTCAATAGAGGTCAAAATGCACAGAAAAAGTTTTGTTTCTAAGATGTACCTGCCGGTGTGTGGACACTGCGCTGAAATGACAATAAAAATACTCTAAGGCTCTTACAAATGAAATCATTTTCCAATATAACTATATTGAAATGAATACCTCTGATTTAGTGGGAATGATGAATCTGCTGTAATTGCATAATTTTGCTTACAGTAAGGAACACCACTGTAACCTGTGTTTGTGATTTGTCTACAGATTGTCAGGATGTCAGGTGACAGAAACAGGATGCTCTTTTTTGGCCTCAGCACTCAAGTCCAACAGAAAATCATCCCTAAAAGAGCTTGATCTGAGTTACAACCACCCAGGAGAAACTGGGAAAGCAATGCTCACTGCTATAGTTGAGGATCCAAACATGAACCTGAAGACACTCTGGTAAGTGAAGATATTCACTGATTACCCCAAGTTTGTCTGCTGTAGCTGTGTCCTGCTTAAAGTGAAAGTCCCTTAATTTTTTTTGTTTTCATTTTGTGTGCTTTTTCACTACTGAGTCAACAAAAAGTAGATACATGTTATTCTTTCAACTCTGCGTGCAATTGCACTTAAGGTCCAGACAAAGGTCACCCACAGCTAACTAGCTTAGCTTAAATGGTTGGAAGTTGATGGACTGAATTAGCCTGCCTCTGCCTAAAGTCATCAGATTTACTCTAAATGATCCTGTGTGCCTGCTGTGACCTTTTGTTTTTACCATGATAGTAGAAGATAACCTAACATAAACATGGGTTTATCTGATGACATTAGGCAGAGGCAGGATACTACATCCCATTGACTCCCAGCCATTTGGGTGATCATTGTTCATTTCTTACTTGTTATTGCACACAAAGTCTAAAGACTGGTGTTTATGTGCTTGTCATGGGGTCAGAAATAAGGCAAGACATGAAGATGTTGGACTACTGCTTCAACTGAAAGAATGTGTTAAGAGGTGTGAAAATGTTACACACTTAAATGCTGGAGCAATACTATTTACATACTTTTTAATTTTGCTGTTATTTATTAGATGTTATGTTTATTAGATGTTAATGATTGGCATTCATCAGGTTAGTTGCCTGCTTTCTCAATGTACTTTCAAAATATTTTGGTTACTTTATTAGTATCAATTAATTATTTTGTATGCAATCCGTGTGGATTTCTCAGAAACCATACAAAAATACTTCTAAAAATTATTTGACAGAAACTTTAAACTCTTTCTTTTGTATAGTTTGGAGGACTGTGGACCACATCGCCTGAAGCATGGGATGAAGAAATGTGAGTGTTTTTTTTTCCTTTAAATAATTATCACCTTAGAACAATATTTGGCCAGAAGTTATTGCCTCATAAATTTCAAACATGCTAGATAATGAACCATATCATCAAAGGTTGATTTAAGATTCAATTTTTTCAGTTTGATTTTGTTAGAGAAAATTTATCTTCTCTTCGTTTGTAACTTTGAGGCTGCGTTTACACAGTGCAGAATATGGTCAGATCCAATAAGTTTTCATTGCATTTTGGCCCTGCGTTTACACTGGAACGTGTTGCGTTTTGTCTGAAAATGGTAACTTTTGAAAACTGGCTCCAGAGTGGAAAGTTTCCAAAACGCTCTCCGTGCAGCTCCGTGTAAACCCGCATCAGAGCGTTTCAGGGTGAAATGCTGATGTCACTGCAAGCGCAGTACTCTTTCACATGAAGGCTGTGCACATACCAGAAACAACAACAGCTTTGACCATCTGCCGAGTAACATGTGAGCCTCTTACTGTGCTCGGTTTGTTATCCAGACAAAACCATCCAGAAAGATTTGTTGTCCGAACTGATTTGTTGTCCAGAAAAGAAGCTCCTGCCTCTCTGTGCATCTATTCGCCATTGCTGTTTGTGAAATGTTTTTCTTCTCCGTACGTGTTTACTCTCTGCAGACCTACACCGCCATCTTCTGAACCGGCATGCATACTACAGCAGATTAACTTGTCTCCAGCGTCGTTGTCTGAACGCAGAAGAATTTGAATACGCAAAGGAAAAATCTTTGTGTCTTTAAGTCAAGAGTGTCCGTGTAAACGTAGCCTTAGACACTGAATGTGGAGTCCTGCATGGGTCCAGTTTTGACCAAGCCCATATCCGTATGTCTCGGAACTATGACCTGTCCCACAATTTTCCAAACATCAAATCTGCACCATCCTGAACTTGCATGTATTAGACCTGTTAGCCAACTCTGGAATGCGTTATTCATCACAAAGGCGACACAATCACCTACAAGGATGAGGGCATTAACAAACATTACACATGCTTTACACACATACAGAACATACAGAATACACTAAATCTCAGTCTGCCTGCACACAAGCACACACACATACTCAAAAGCATAACAACACACACAGACGCAATCAATGCATTTTGCTACTGCAAGGACCTGGTGCAAGTAAAAATATTTTTAAAATCTTGACTGATTTTGAATCAGTAAGAGAGTGAAGACAAGTGATGGCAAATTTAACAGTTTTGTCCTTGTGGTGTCATAAAGCAGAGATGGTGACTCAAGTTTGAGACTCAGACTTCAGACATATTCAAGGAAACAGAAGGAAAGAGAAGAAAAAATGTTCTGACTGTTGGTGTGAAGGATGTTGGAAAAACTTTACTTGTGGAGGGATTTATAGAAGAGTGGGCCAAAGAAAAGTCAGTTTTTTCTTGGGTTGTTGATGCTGTTAAGCACAGAACCAATACTGATGTCACCATTCTGCTGAGGCTGTCTGAGCTGAACTCGATCAGACAGAGTAAATTCAGCTTGTTGGGACTACTCAACCATGTCTACAAGAGCACAAGTGAAATAGTCATCTCAAACTTTGACCAGCTCAATGTTTTATTCGTCCTGGATGGATTAGATGCATTTCAACCAGCTTTTGACTTTGAAAACAAAGAAATCCTGACAGATGTCCAGAAGTCAGTCTCAGTGGATGTGCTCCTGACAAACCTCATCAGAGGATCTCTGGTTCCTTCTTCCCAGCTCTGGATCACATCCCATCCTGAAGAAGCCAGCAACCTGCCTGTTGAGTGTGTGGACAGGAAGACATAGATAAGATATAAGTTTTAGAGGGCTGGACATATCAATATACAATTGACCCTTTGTCAGGTTTCTTATTTGTTTCCGACAGAAGAATCAAAGAGTGCAGCCTCATAGCTACTATTACTTATTTGCTGTGGTTCGATAAACCAAAGCTGAGTCTTTTCATTGAGTTGTGTTTTTTTGTGACTGTTATTTTGATACTTTAGTGTTGTTTAAGCTGTATTTAAAGTGTACATCAGAGTCACTTAGAGTATCCACACAATTTTCCGGAAGTTACATGTACAGGAAGGTGGAATCTCCTGCCAGGCATTGTTGCTGGTCGCACCTCCTCAGTGCCCATGGGTTAGCTGCAGGGTCATCAGCCAGGGTGTATGAGTGATTGGTCCGAAGGATAACAAAGAGCCGTCGAGTCCGCAGGCACTGGCAGGTTAGGGATAGTTTATAACTCTGTCTCGATGACTTCCCCCACCTAGAGGGTAAATGGGAGTATTAGTTTACCTCAATAGGGGTTCCTCTATAAAAACTGTTGTAAGTTATTATAATTAGTTGTCTAAATTTTGGAGACACATCATCTGTAGTGTAACGTATTCTTTATCCTGATCCTAAACTGAATATTAAGATTTTGGCATTTAATGGTTACAAAAGAACCCAAAGATTTATGCACTTTTCAGAACTGTCAAAAGGAACTGAAAGTTATGATACTTACTGATTTCTTGGAATTTGAAAACTTGAAAGTGTTTCAATAGCACTCATTTTGGACACCCAAGCCTACTTGAATTTCCATGCCTTCATTTGATTCATGGATTTAGAAATAAGCCAAGATTGCACCACATTCCATATTAAATTGAAATTAAACTTGAAATGCAAAATAATAGCAGTTAAAAGATTCCAATAAAAAAAATGATTAAATGGAGTAAACTTTAGAAATTCAGAGATGAATTGTTAAATTAAAAACAAAACTGTTATCACTTCAAATACCAAGGATCAATATAAGACAAAGCTATCTTTTCCTTCATGCTTGTTTACAAATAAGCCTGATTTTAAAGTCACATTGATCTTTAATCTCTGCTCAAGGACCAATTTACCCGTGTGACTTCAGATATATGCATGTAGACAACCTCTGCAACCCTGAGTGACATTTACACAGATCTCTTCATCATTGAAGGGAAGAGAAGAGAAGTTAACATGCAGAGTGAGACCAGACAGATTAAGGGTGTACAGACAGTAAGGCTGTCAAGGGATCTGCATATGTTTAATCAAAAATAAGAAATGCAAAGGCCCCAGTGGAACAAAGGACATGATATCTGTTGGCCCAAAAAAGATAAAACACAAAAAGCAAAAACTAAAGTCTCAAAGTTTTATGATCAAGTGACAAATCAAATATTTTTGCGGAAAGCCGAGGCCTCTGTGTTTATGTAGGAGAAACTCAAAAACTGTTACCTCATTTTTAATAAATCACAAAAAATACTGCATGATTGCCCTCACCTTCATTTCCAGGGCTGTAAGAAGAACAAATTACTGCAGACTTTGAACATTTCCATTTTTTTGACATTTATTCAGCACATTCCAACAAAAAACAAGATTTTTGATGGGAATCAAAGGTCAATTCAAGTTAAAGATATATACTTACAAGCTCATAGAATGAATTTAATTAGGCATACTGAGGAATTCCCTTTTCAGTTCCTTCCACTTTGTACTGCATGCTTTTCAAATAGAGATTGCAGTGGCATCCAGCAAAAATGACAACAGAAAAGTTGAAGATGTAATGATGGAAGACAAAAGACAGATGTGGTCAATTAGTTGCTTAATTTTACAGAAAGCACAGCTACCTAGAACATCCCTCGTGTCTGCGTCTGTACGATTTCAAGCACAGCCAACAGCAACAACTTGAGGCATCTATTGTGCATGGCACTGTATACCAGAAATGCCACATTGTTTGTCATTGCTTTACATTCACACAAAAAATTCCCACTCGCCGATAAAGAACTGCACAGGTGAACAAAATTGATATTGGTATTGGTGTCAATGACACCAAATCAATGCCCATCCCTACATTCAATGCAGTCATATTTTGCTTTAACTCAGGTCCATATCTGCAGCTTTAAGGAGGACATATCATGCTTGTTTCTCCTTTTCACTACGCCAGACTAGGATGCCTGTTAAGCATTTCTGCCCTCAGTACAAGTCATTTAGTTCCTTCACTGCCCCACAATAGCGTTCTCAAAATCCTCATTTTAGGCCATTATCAAGCTCTAGTTGAAACGCTCGCAACGTCACAGCTCTTTGTGCTCTGATTGGTCAGTTCTATCAGAGCTGCCGAGAGCAAGTATATCCAGCTGCAGACCGCAGACCCTCTGAACCTCCTCCAAACCACGCCCATACAAACCACGCCCACGTACGTACGCTCTACAAAACACGCCCAATTTTGCGACGGCGGCTGAGAAGGTAATTTTTGTGCGCATGCGTCAACTTCGTAGGCTTCTTTAAGCTACTCTTTCAATTTTTTTTTGTTCTTTATTACTGAATGTGTATCTTTATCGCTCTGTTAATCATTGTACGAACTTATTTAAGCTGTGTCCTCTCGACTCAGCTTTTGGAAAGAGTTTTGGCTACTTTGAATGTTTTTGTTGAATGTTTTTTTTTTTTAATTTTGTAACGTTTTCAACACAAAACGGTTTTCCTTCATTTTCAGTGTGATGTAAAAGATGTGTTTTCACAGTTAAAAACACTACATTTCCTACACATCGAGTCGTGTGTTTTCGGAAAAAAAATCATACGGCCCTAAATCCTCTGAAATTTTGCTCAAAGTTTGACATAGAAAAGGCGTACTTGCATTAAAATCTACCTGAACCGGCATCGCCATCTCACTTCCTCTCAACAATGAAGAGGAAGCAATGGCCGTGTTTTGTATGAGGAAGTGGGCGTGTTTTGTATGAGCCAGGGGGGTCATAACGGTCATCACAGAGGAGGAGCTGTTTTATCAGATTACTCCAATAAAAAGAAATGTACCTCGTGTCGTCACGCTGATTTAAATCTCGTGGACATCTCGCAATGACCTATTTTCAGAGGCATCAAATCTCGTTCTAGGATATCAGAAAAAATACAATATCTCATTTTTGAAAATTAAGGGGGTGTAAGGTCTTGTTTTCAAATTTATTATATTATATGTACAGTGGGAGGAAAAAGTAAGCGCACTCGTTGTAATTTTGTACATTTCTGCCTAAATTGGTCATAAAATGTGGTCTGATCTTAACTCAAATCACAAGAATGAGTAAACAGTGTCTGCTTAAACTAATGCCACCCAAACAATTACATTTTATAATTTTTTGTATTGGCCATAAGATGTAAACATTCACAAGACAGGGAGAATAAGTAAGTACACCCTTGGATTCAATAACTGGTTGACCCTCCTTTGGCAGCAATAACTTCAACTAGACGTTTCCTGTAGCTGCAGATTAGGTGCACACAACGATCAGGATGAATCTTGCACCATTCCTTTTCACAAAACTGCTGCAGTTCTGCAAGATTCTTGGGATGTCTGGTGTGAACAGCTTTCTTGAGGTCATGCCACAGCATCTCAATTGGGTTTAGGTCAGGACTTTGGGCCATTCCAGAACATTTATTTTATTCTTCTGAAACCATTCTGAAGTTGATTTGCTTCTGTGCTTTGGGTCGTTTTCCTGTTGCAGCACCCATTCTCTGTTGAGCTTCAATTGTTTGACAGATTGTCTCAGGTTTTTCTGCAAAATATCTTGGTAAACTTGTGAGTTCATTTTTCCATTGATGATGGCGAGCTGTCCAGGCCCTGAGGCAGCAAAGCAGCCCCACACCATGATGCTCCCCCCACCATACTTAACAGTGGGAATCAGGTTTTGATGATGGTGTGCTGTTCCATTTTTCCTCCACACATGAGGTTGTGTGTTCCCACCAAACAACTCAACTTTGGTTTGAGTTGCGCTGTGAAGCATCTAAATGCTTTTTTGCAAACTTCAAACGTGCATGTTCTTTTTAGACAGCAATGGCTTCCTGCGTGGTGTTGTCCCATGAAAACCATTTTTGTTTCATGTTTTACATATTATAGATGTGTCAACAGAGATGTTGGCATGTTCCAGTGATTCCTGTAAGTCTTTCGCTGACACTCTAGGATTCTCTTTTACCTCATTGAGGATCCTGCGCTGTGCCCTAACTGTCTCCATTTGCAGACAATTTTTCTCACCGTGGATTTGTGAATATCAAGACTTTTAGAGATGGTTTTGTAACCTTTTCCAGCTTTACACAAATCAACAATTCTTGATCTTAGGCTTTCAGAGTTTTTTTGAGCGAGGCATCGTGCACATCCAACAGTGCCCCTCATCAAGAGACAACTCTTGTGTGTTTTCCAGTGGGCAGGGCAGCTTTAAGCCACACCTCAGTAATTGAGCTTCAGGTTGGCTCACACCTGACTCATAAATTTGACTAACTAGCTCTTGGAGGATCCTTAGCCAGGGGGGTGTACTTACTTATTCCCCCCTATCTTGTTAATGTTTACATCTAATGGCCAATAAAAATACGATAACATGTAATTGTTTGGGTGGTATTAGTTTAAGCAGACACTGTTTACTCATTCTTGTGATTTGAGTTAAGATCAGACCACATTTTATGACCAATTTAGGCAGAAATGTACAAAATTACAAAGGATGTACTTACCTTTTCCTCCCACTGTATATGCATGTAGAAAAAACCTCTGCAACCCTGAGTGACATTTACACAGATCTCTTCATCATTGAAGGGAAGAGAAGAGAGGTTAACATGCAGAGTGAGACCAGACAGATTAATGGTGTATGGGCAGTAAGGCTGTCAGGGGATCTACATTTATGTAATCAAAAATAAGACATGCAATGGCCCCAATGAAACAAAGGACATGATATCTGTGGGCCCAAAAAAGATAAAACACAGAAAGCAAAAACTAAAGTCTCAAAGTTTTATGACCAGGTGACAAATCGAAATATTTTTGTTGAAAGCCGAGGCCTCTGTGTTTTATATAGGAGAAACTCAGAAACTGTTCCCTCATTTTAAATAAATCACAAAAAATACTGCATGATTGCCCACACCTTCATTTCCAGAGCTGAAAGAAGTACAAATTACTGCAGACTTCGAACATTTCCATTTTTTTGACATTTATTCAGCACATTCCAACAAAAAACAAGATTTTTGATGGGAATCAAAAGTCAATTCAAGTTAAAGACAAATACTAACAAGCTCATAGAATGAATTTAATTAGACATACTGAACAATTCCCTTTTCAGTTCCTTCCACTTTCAAATCAAGATTGCCAGAGGAATCCAACAAAAATGACAACAGATAAGTTGAAGATGTAATGATGGAAGACAAAAGACAGATGTGGTCAATTAGTTGCTTAATTTAGCAGAAAACACAGCTGCCTACAAAATACCTCGTGTCTGCGTCTGTACGATTTCAAGCACAGCCAACAGCAACAACTTGAGGCATCTATTGTGCATGACACTGTATACCAGAAATGCCACATTGTTTGTCATTGCTGTCAATCACAACCTGTGTAGTTTGACTTTACATCCACACAAAAAATTCCCACTAGCCGATAAAGAACTGCACAGATGAACAAAATTGATATTGGTATTGGTATCAATGACACCTTATCAATGCCCATCCCTACATTCAATGCAGTCATATTTTGCTTTTACTCAGGTCCATTTATGCAGCTTTAAGGACGAATAGAGTATGTTCACAATTACTGAAGTTAAGAGAAAAACCTGCTTTTTTCACATATTAAATACAACAGATCCATCACTGTAAGAGAGGCTGTTTAAGAGAACCTGTCACTTAAAGGTATGGCTTGGCGATACGGCAGAAAAATGAAATCTCAGATTTTTTTCCACACAAAACTATCTTTCAGTGATTAAATCTCTACTCTTTTGGCTCTGGACACTTTCTCTGGACAATTTCTGTGTTAACTTTCTCTTGGTATTTCCTTCCTGTTTTAATACAGGATATCACAAAGAACATTTTAGAGTCCATGTCTTGCTGAATTTCTTTATTATTTAAATTATTCAATGCATTTGAATGTCTTCATTAAAATCTATTTTACCCTGTCTCTGTCATTTTCTCTAGATGAAGATATCAAAGTCTACCTCTCTGCAGAGCTGAAGAAGAAGATGATCAACCAGCTGGAAAACAAACTGAAGGAAACAAAACAACCTTACACAGAAATCTTTGAGATTCATGAAAAGGAGGACAGGGAAGACAAAATTCAGTCCCTGGAGACATTATTCCATGATTCAGAGGAAAAGGGGGTACGGACAGTCCTGATGAAGGGAGTTTCAAATGTTGGTAAAACATACCTAACATTAAGTCACATGTTGGAGTGGGCAAAAGGAAAATCCAACAAAAACATTGAGTTCGTAGTATCCTGCAGTTTTAGTGAGCTGAACACAAGACAACACACAAATCAAAGCATGACAGATCTGCTTTTTCATTACCTAAATCCACAAAACAAACCTGGAGTTTGCAATAACAGTGAGTGCAAAGTCCTTTTTGTCCTTGATGGTTTGGAGGAATGTGAGCTTCCTCTGGATTTTGCCCAGAACAAGGACCTGACTGACATGGATGAGGCAGCCTCGATGGATGTTCTCCTGACAAACCTGATCAAGGGGACTTTATTACCTTCTGCTCATATTTGGATCATCACTCTGCCCTCAGGATCTGACAAGATTCCCTCTGAATATATCCAGAAAGTGATAGAATGTCGAGGTGAGTGTCTGCTTTGGTGATTTTTAAATCCTTTTTATTGTTGCATCCACCAATTGGCTTTGAGAATCTTCCTATGCTGCTTCTCAGATGAAAACACAAGTGTGGCAAGCAACACTTAACAGCAGTCTTGTGGATCATGGTGTTTGGTGCATGTCTGGCCAGTGTCTGTATCCTCTGAATACAGGACAATTCTGTTAAAGCCACATGTATATGATGCTGACAGTGCATTTCATCTGTTGGTTATCAGTCTGAGCTGATCTGATGTTTTCTTGAATATTGATGGATATTTTCTTAGGTCTTACATCTGAACTATTGTTACTGTGATCTCAAGAGCAATAGTGGAAGAGTGCATAAGAACACAGTGGAACCATGAGTTCACCTCAGGTTGTACTTATTCATCATCATAGAGGTCACAGGGTCAGATGAGTTGTGTGGAATCTTTATATTCAAGCTAGAGGCAGGATACATGAGGATCCAGTTATCCATGAAAAATAAAACACTTCTCAGTCACTATTATTCATTAGACTGTAATTAAATGAAATATCTTCTAAATGTCTTTCTTAGGCCAATACCAAATGACCTACAGTACAGGCCAAAAGTTTGGGCACACCTTCTCATTCAATGTGTTTTCTTTATTTTCATCACCATTTACATTTTAGATTCTCACCGAAGGTATCACAACTATGAATGAACATGTGCGGGATAATGTACTTACAAAAACCTGTGAAATAAATGAAAACGTCTTATATTCTAGTTTCTTCAAAGTACCCACCCTTGGCTCTGATTTCTGCTTTGCCGACATTTGGAATTCTCTTTATGAGCTTCAAGAGGTAGCGACCACCATTTGTTTTGTTTACAAGTCAGGCTGATGCACAGCCAAAAGCCCTATTAGACACCTGTTAGAATTAATATTATGGCAAGAACCAATCAGCTAAGTTAAGAGAAACGTTATACTTTTACTTCATTACTTCAGTGAGAATCTACAATGTAAATAGTAATGAAATGAAAGAAAACGCATTGAATGAGAGGGTGTGACCTGTACTGTATGGCTCAGCTCTGGTCAATGGCCAGGATGTTGGGGTTGTATGATATATAGGATTTGTGGACAGAGCTTGATAGGGCACCCAAATGTGGATTTCCCATACTTTTAAGAGTAACTTGGTTTATAATTTCTGAATTGCCTTATCCAAGCTTTGTGTTCTAGGAGCACTTAACATTTATGTATGTTACTCTCAGTTCCTTTTGTAGGTTTAAAATGCATTTCCAATGTCATTATCAGCCAGTAAACCTTGTAGCCAATGGTCTGAGTGACATCATATCAGTCATGTGTCTTCAAAAGATCATTATCCTTCACAAAAAGAAAGATGGTTTTACAGTTTCCCAACAGCCATAATTGTGATTGTGAAAACAGTAACAAGATAATTACATGTCTGCTTTTCTTGTCAGCTAATAATAAACTTTGTTGTTTTTAAATCTCAGAAACCTTGGAGAGACGGAGGCAGCTGATACCAACCCTTCAAGATGAATATAAAGGCATCATTAAACAAAAAGACATTGACTCGTTCAAACAGCAGTGCACAGAGCACATCAGGAGAGAACAGAAAAGAAGTGGTACCAATGATGATGATAAAGACGAAGAAACTGTGGAAACAACAGTGACTACAGTATCTGACATATTCAAGGAAACAGAAGGACAGAGAATAAGAAATGTTCTGACTGTTGGTGTGAAGGATGTTGGAAAAACTTTCCTTGTGGAGGGATTTATAGAAGAGTGGGCTGAAGGCAAATCAGTTTTTTCTTGGATTGTTGATGCTTCAAAGAGCGAAACTCATGATGATGTCATCATTCTGCTGAGGCTGTCTGAGCTGAACTCGATCAGACAGAGTAATATCAGCTTGTTGGGACTACTCAACCATGTCTACCAGAGCACAAGTGAAATAGTCATCTCAAACTTTGACCAGCTCAATGTTTTATTCATCCTGGATGGATTAGATGCATTTCAACCAGCTCTTGACTTTGAGAACAATGAAACCCTGACAGATGTCCAGAAGTCAGTCTCAGTGGATGTGCTCCTGACAAACCTCATCAGAGGATCTCTGGTTCCTTCTGCCCAGCTCTGGATCACATCCCGCCCTGAAGAAGCCAGTAAGCTGCCTGCTGAGTGTGTGGACAGGAAGACTGAGATAAGATGTAAGTTTAATAGGGCTGGACATATCAATATACAACTGACCCTTTGTCAGATCTCTTATTAGTCCTCCGACCAATGGCAGTGTACAGTCTCATAGCTACTATTACTAATCTGCTTTGGTTAGATACAGTAAACCAAATCTAAGTCTTTCCATTGAGTTGTGATTTTTTGTGACTGTTGTTTTGATACTTTCGTGTTTAAGCTGTTTTTAAATTGTACATCAGAGTCACTCAGAGTATCCACATCATTTTCCAGGAGTATTCTTCATCCTGATCCTAAACTGAATATTAAGATTTTGGAATTTTATGTTGTAAAAAAACAAAGATTTATGCACTTTTTTCAGAACTGGAAACAGGAACCGAAAGTTATGATACTTACTGATTTCTTTGAATTTTAAAAGTTGACAGTGTTTCAAAAATGTCACACTCATTTCGGTCACCCAAGCCTACTTGACTTTCTTGGACTTCATTTGATTCATGAATTGAGAAACGATCAAGGATTGCATCACATTCCATATGAAATTGAAATTGAACTTGAAATGCAAAATAATAGCCGTTGGAAGATTTCAATGAAACAATGATTAAATGGAGTAAACTTTAGAAATTCAGTGATAAATTGTTAAATTAAAAACAAAACTGTTATCACTTCAAATACCAAGGATCAATATAAGACAAAGTTCTCTTTTCCGTCATGCTTGTTTACAGATAAACCTGATTTTAAAGTCACATTGAACTTTAATCTCAGCTCAAGGACCAATTTACCCGTGTGACTTCAGATATATGCATGTAGAAAACCTCTGCAACCCTGAGTGTCATTTACACAGATCTCTTCATCATTGAGAAGAAGAGAGGTTAACATGCAGAGTGAGACCAGACAGATTAATGGTGTACAAACAGTAACGCTGTTAGGGGATCTACATATATGTTATCAAAAATAAGACATGCAATGGCCCCAATGAAACAAAGGACATGATATCTGTGTGCACAAAAAAGATAAACAACAGAAAAGAAAAACTTTAGTCTTAAAGTTTTATTACCAAGCGACAAATCGAAATATTTTTGTTAAAAGTCAAGGCTTCTGTGTTTTATGTAGAAGAAACTCAACTGTAGGAGAAACTCAGAAACTGTTCCCTCATTATTAATTAATCACAAAAATACTGCATTACTGTTTACACCTTCATTCCAGAGTTGAAAAAAGTACAAATTACTACTGACTTTGTCCATTTGTATTGTTTTTGACTAACATTCAGCGCATTACAACAGAAGAAAAGATTTTTGATGGGAATCAAAAGTCAATTCAAGTTAAAGATATATACTAACAAGATCATGGAATTAATTTAATTAGACACACTGAACAATTCCCTTTTCAGTTCCTTTCACTTTGCACTGCATGCCTTTCAAATCAGGATTGCAGAGGCATCCAGGAAAAAAATCACAACAGATAAGTGGAAGATGTAATGATGGAAGACAAAAGACGGATATGGTCAATTATTTGCTACCTACATATCTTGAGTCTGAGTCTGTATGATTTTAAGGACACCGACAACTTGCAGAAGTTTCTATAGTGCATGGCACTTTATCCCAGAAATGCCACATTGTTTGACATCCTTGTCAACCAAAACCTGTGTAGTTCGACTTTATATACACACAGAAAATTCTCACTAGTTGATAAAGAACTGGCAGGGCCATTCCTAGTCACCTTGGGGTCTCCAGGCAAGAGCGACCATGGGGCCCTCCCACCCATTCCCAAAACACCAAGAACATTGTTCAATAAAGAAACACAAATGAATTTTGGCCACAACACAGGGTCATCTGAAGTTATTTGAGGAATCAGAGTACTTTCTATTGATGTGATGTCAGGGGTTGGTGAAGAGGACATGGTATTAGGATGTGGGAATGTGATCCAATCCAACTGTGGTGGTGTTGGGGCTGCCATGCTGCTGCTGCTGTATGAAGGCATTTCCTGCTCACCTGAGGCTCTTAGAAAAAAAAAAACACATTTATTTTATATAGAGCTTTTTTATGATACCCTAATACCCACAATGTGAAAACAAGAAAAGACATACTGTAATTTGTTTTACATTTAATTGTTATTGTATTAAATCATATCATGACAGATATAAAAGGAGAGAAAATCCCTGTAAACTGTATTTGTTTAAACAAAAAAAAAAAACAGTCCCTACCTTCATTTGTAGAGGCAAGTTGTTGTTGTTGTTTTTGTTGTTGTGGTGGTTGTTGTTGTTGCTGTTGCTGCTGCTGCTGTTGTGGTCCTAAAAATTTCAAGAACGAACCTCTGAGGTGGAAAAAAATATGCACCATGTATTTAGTCAGCTGGCTTTATGTTCATGCTACAAGAATTGTGTATGCTACACACTCAACATTAAGATCTGTTTGGAATATGAACAGCCAGCTTCATTGTTCCTGGTTATATTTTTGATTAATGTACGTTAGATAAGTAAAATTCAAGGAGATATATGATATCACCCTCTTCCAAGTACAAATTAGTTACTAGTTAGCTTACTGTTAATTACCGACTTTACCGTTTAAATAAGCTAGGCTAAGGTGCAGTAAACATGTCACGTGCAGACAGTTGTGCTTTGTGAGACTAAGTGCATCATAACTTTTTCTAAATAATGTCAGATTACACATGTTTGAACTAACCACTTTCCCTTTTTCTTTTTTCTTCATCCTCTTGTTTTTTTCAGTTCAGTCATTTTGTCATTGACAGAAGGACCAATGTCAGCTCTGTCCTGGGGCCCCTTCCAGCTCGGGGCCCTAGGCAATTGCCTTGTATGCCTAGCCTACTGTGGCGGCTCTGAGAACTGGATATGTGAACAAATTTGATATTGGCATTGGTATCAACAACATCTTATCCATCTTGTCCATCCCTACATTCAATGGGTCATATTTTGCTTTAACTCAGGTCCATATATGCAGCTTTAAGGACGAATAGAGTATGTTCACAATGACTGAAGTTAAGAGAAAAACCTGCTTTTTTTCCAAACACTGAATACAACAAATCCATCACTGTTAGAGAGGCTGTTTAAGAGAACCTGTCACCTAAAGGTATGGCTTGGAGATCAGACAGAAAAATGAAATCTCTGATTTTTCTACAAAAACTCTCTTTCAGTGTTTTAATCCCAACTCTGGACACTTGATTTCAGTGTTAAGTTTTTCTTGAAATTTTCCTTCCTGCTTTAATGTAGGATATCCCAAAGATCCATGTTACATTCCATCTCTTGATGAATTTCTTTATCAATTAAATTATAAATCTTATTTTAATCTCTTAATTAAAACTGTTTACTCTGTTTCTGTCATTTCTCTAGATGGAGATATCAAAGACTACCTCTCTGCAGAGCTGAAGAAGAAGATGATCAGCCAGCTTGAAGACAAACTGAAGGGAACAGAAAAACTTTACACAGAAATCTTTGAGATTTATAAAAAGGAGGACAGGGAAGACAAAATCCAGTCCCTGGAGGCATTATTCCATGATTTAGAGAAAAAGGGGGCACAGACAGTGATGATGAAGGGAGTTCCAAATGTTGGTAAAACATACGTAACATTGAGTCACATGTTGGAGTGGGGAAAAGAAACATCCAACAAAAACATTGATTTTGTAGTATCCTTCAGTTTTAGTGAGCTGAATGCAGGACAACACACAAATCAAAGCATGACAGATCTGCTTTGTCCATCCCTGAATCCTGACAAAAAACCTGGAGTTTGCAATTACAGTGAGTGCAAAGTCCTTTTTGTCCTTGATGGTTTGGAGAAATGTGAGCTTCCTCTGGATTTTCCCCAAAACAAGGACCTGACTGACATGGATGATGCAGCCTCAATGGATGTGCTCCTGACAAATCTGATCAAGGGGACTTTATTCCCTTCTGCTCATATTTGGATCATCACTCAACCCTCAGGATCTGACAAGATTCCCTCTGAATTTATCCAGAAAGTGACAGAATGTCGAGGTATGTGTCTGCTTTGGTGATTTTTATATTCTTTTTATTGTTGATTTGGGGTTAATAAGAACACAACAGTTTTCCATTTATTAAATAAAGAAATAAATGAAAGGACTTAAACTTTACATAAACTGACAACACACTAGAATATTCACATCTCTTGACTGATAGCTGACGTAATGACAGGTTTAATCCTCTTAATGCACTCAGCATAGACCAGGCATGACCAAATGACAGGCTTCAGTCAAGTTTGAACCCAAGTGGCAACCTCTGGGGCTGAGAAATTAAGCCAATGCAGCTGAGCTAAAAACTGTAGTCTGTTAATATAAATATAATTTTTAACTTCTCTGCAAATTCAGGGGGAGTCAGGATTAGTCAGACAACCTTGGACTCTAATTTGTAGACCAGACACAGGCGCGATACACTTGCACTGCACCAACAGAATTTGTCCTGCGCACTTTTGAAGTTTCTTGCAGGGCGAAATGAGGCACCTCCTCGCCTCCGTCCATCCCACTGGTGCAAGGAAGGAGAGAAGGTGTAAATGGATTCAACACAGCCAAGTGTAACCTTCACCAATGAAATGAACGCCTCTCCTTGACTTTAAATGCACTGTGGACCAGGCGCAGTAACAGTTTCAATCTCTCCTCCATTGACTCCAGCTTCGGTAGGCCGGTGGATGCAGCCGTTCTCCCCTGGGGCTGTTGTTTGGTTTGGGGGGTCCCAGCTTGCAGTACCATAATCCATGATAATGGGAACAGAGCTCCATGGGCTGATGATACAAAAACAGCCTAGGAGGAAGTTACTAATATTGTCAATCAAGTTTGCCCAAATATTATGAGAACCGCTGTCCATAGTAAAAAAGGGTTAAAATAATGTGAGGAGAAGAGCCAAAAGAAAGCTGTCACATCAAACAAGGCACACAGTGGCCCCGGGAGGTGTCCCCTACACCGGCCTCATGAGGAGCTCAGCGGAGGACATTGTGTCCTCAATGTGGCTGGAGGTTTTCTTTCCAACCAAGCAAAAACACACCTGACGCAAATTATTCAATCAACTGGATTGTCTTTACATGGTTGATTTGTTGGATCAGGTGTGTTCTTGCTTGGTTGGAATGAAAACCTGCAGCCACAGTGGCCCTTTACTGGATCAGTTTGACACCTGTGATTTAAGGTTTTGGCTGGATTGAAGTCTGGATTACAGTTTAGGAAAAAATATTTTTCTTTGAAAACCGAGGTGGACAGCTCTCTCCTACTCCAACCAGCAGTCCAAGTGTTGATACAATAATTGCTTCCAAGGAGGAAGAGGAAAGAGACGCCCTGAAATACAATAAATTTTTCTCATGAATGAATTTGTGTATCTTTAATGTGTCTGAGTAAATTGTGGCAAAAAACATGCAGAAACGGAAGGCATATAAGCACATTTCAGGACAGAGCTGTGCAGAGGTGATCTCTCCTCTCCCCCCTGCGCTCTGCTGCTCTCCCTGCTGATGCAGCACATGCAGGTCGGCCTCCCTCTGTCTTAAGTCCTGTAATTTCTCCTCTGTGAGGTCAAAGTGGCATTAATGGTGTAAGGCTATGTTGTGTGGCATGCAACATGTGACAAAGAATGCAGTGACACTCTCATTACCTGTCTTGGAGTTTTTGGTGACGTGCGCATACTGTGCGCTGTCAGCCCAGTCATGTGAGCCCCTTCCACGCAGTTTTTTGGCACAAAATTATCACTGCCCAAAGCTGAATCCTTTGGCACCTCCCCCTGGTGTTCCGCCACACGCATCTCTATAGTCCGATGGTTGGGGTTGTATGATTTAAAGGATTTGTGAACAGTGCTTGATAGGGCACCCAAATGTAGGTCTCCAGTATTTTCAAGAGTAACTTGGTTTATAATGTCTGAAATGCCTTGTCAGAGGTTTGTGTTTCTTTTGTAGGTTTAAAATGCATCTCCAATGTCATCATCAGCCAATAAACATTGTAGCCAGAGGACTGATTGACATCGTATCAGTCATGTGTCTTCAAAAGAATTTTATCTTGCACAAAAAGATAGATGGTCCGACAGTTTCCCGAAACTGAAGCCAAAATTGTTTTTGAGAAACAGTAACAAGTTAAATGCATGTTGACTTCTACTTTTCTTTTTAGCAAATAATAACTTTGTTTTTTTCATCTCAGAAACTTTGGAGAGACGGAGGCAGCTGATACCAACCCTTCAAAATGAATATAAAGGCATCATTAAACAAAAAGTTATTGACTCGTTCAAACAGCAGTGCACAGAGCACATCATGAGAGAACAGAAAAGAAGTGGTACCAATGATGATGATAAAGATGAAGAAACTGTGGAAACAACAGTGACTCCGATGACTGCAGTATCTGACATATTCAAGGAAACAGAACAACAGAAAATAAGAAATGTTCTGACTGTTGGAAAGATCGATATTGGAAAAACTTTCCATGTGGAGAGATTTGTAGAAGAGTGGGCTAAAGGCGAGTCAGTTTTTTCTTGGCTTTTTGATGCTTTTAGGCGCAGAGCCAATAATAATGATGAAGTCATCATTCTGCTGAGGCTCTCTGAGCTGAACTCGATCAGACATGAAAAATTCAGCTTGTTGGGACTACTCAACCATGTCTACAAGAGCACAAGTGAAATAGTCATCTCAAACTTTGACCAGCTCAATGTTTTATTCATCCTGGATGGATTAGATGTGTTTCAACCAGCTCTTGACTTTGAAAACAAGGAAATCCTAAAAGATGTCCAGAAGTCAGTCTCAGTGGATGTGCTCCTGACAAACCTCATCAGAGGATCTCTGGTTCCTTCTGCCCAGCTCTGGATCACATCCCGTCCTGAGGAAGCCAGTAAGCTGCCTGATGAGTGTGTGGACAGGAAGACCGAGATAAGACGTAAGTTTAAGAGGGCTGGACATGTCAATATACACCTACCCTTTATCAGGTTTCTTATTAATTCTCTGAGTGATCAATCAAAGAGCACACTCTCATAGATACCATTACTAATCTGTTTTGGTGAGATAAACAAAAGGTTAGTCTTTTCATTGAGTTGTTATTTTTATTTTGTACCTTAGAACTGGTAAAGCTGTGTTAAAGGTGTAAATCATGGTCACTTTAGAATATCCACATCCAGGAGTATAATTCATCCTGATCCTAAACTGAATATTATGTTTTTTTTTGTTTAAATTACTTAGAAAAAGATGGATGCACTTTTTAGAAACTAGAAAGAGGAACTGAATGTTACATGACTTATCTGTTTCTTAAAATTTTCAAATTAACCCTGAAATGCAAAACAATTGAATTTAAAGCTGCAAATTTGAAACTTTGATTTAATCTACTAAATTCTAAAAATTCAACGATAAATTCTTCTATGAAATCAAAAACTGTTATCACAAAAAAATACCGAGGATCAATACAAGACAATCTGATCTTTTCATGTTTTATTTTTGTTGTTGCTTGTTTACAGATAAGCCGCATTATGTAAGTCAATGGGGACTTAAATCTCAGCTCAAGGACCAATTTACCTATGAGACTACAGGAATGGGCATGGAAAAAGCCTCTACGACACTGAATAATATTTTCACAGATCTCTACATCGTTGAAGTTGAGAGAGGAGAGGTTAATATCCAGAGTGAGACCAGACCGATTGAGGGTGCAAAGTTCAAACCAGAGGAAAGATCCATTAAGTATGATGCCATCTTTGAACCAGAAGCAGGAAAGAATAAAGACATTAAATCTGTGCTAACAATCGGCATGGCAGGCATTGGAAAATCATTTGCCACAATGAAATACATGCTAGACTGGGCTGAGGACAAGTCCCGCCAGGACATTTTCTTTATGTTTCCTCTTTCTTTCCGAGAGCTAAACTTGAGGAAAGACGATGAGCACAGCTTGGAGGACCTTATTCACAGTTTCTTTCCAGGAATGAAGACATCAGAAATAAAGGACTATGACAAGTATAACATCTTGATTGTCCTGGATGGTTTTGATGAGTGCCGCCTTGATATTGACTTTAAAAAGAGTGATAACCGGACAAATGAGTCTGAGAACACATGTGTGGATGTGAAAACGAAAACCTCCATCAAAAATCTGCTGACAAACCTCATTGAAGGCAACCTGCTCCCTAACGCCCAAGTCTGGATCACCTCCAGACCTGCAGCATCCAACATTATCCCGGCTGAGAAAGTTAACAGGGTCACTGAGGTGCGAGGGTTCAATGATGACCAGAAGGAGGAGTACTTTAAGAGGCACTTCGATGATGAGGATTTGGCAGAAAAAATGTTGTCACATGTGAAGAGTTCAAGAACTCTTTACATTATGTGTCATATCCCTGTGTTCTGTTGGCTCACGTCAAAAGTTCTGGAGGACCATGTGAAAAAAAAAGAAGAAGGAAAGATGCCCAGTACTCTGACTGACATGTACATAAACTTCCTTTTGTTACAATGCAGGCAGTCACATTTGAAGTACAGCACAGATGAGACACAGGAAATGAATTCAGAGCTTGATTCATGCTGGAACACAAGAAATAAGGCCATCGTTGTTTCTCTGGGGAAGCTGGCTTTTGAAGGACTCGAGACAGGAGACCTTGTGTTCACTGAAGAAACTTTAAAAAACAGCGGCATCGACCTCACAGAAGCAGCAGTCCTCTCAGGCATTTTCACTCAGATTAAACAAGAAGGTCCTGGGCTCCACCGGCAGAAACTGTTCTGCTTTGTCCACATGAGCATTCAAGAGTTCATGGCAGCTTTCTATGTGTTTGACACCTTTAATAAAGAAGGTCAGAATCTGCTTACCAAATCCCCATCAACAGTTTCAGACTTCTACAAGACAGCAGTAGACAAGGCCTTACATCACCAAAATGGAGACTGGGATCTTTTTCTCCGCTTTCTGCTCGGCCTTTCTCTGGAGGACAACCAGAAGCTCCTGAGAGCACTGCTGAAGAAGACAGAGAATAATGAACAAACCAACAAGGAAACCATTGAATACATCAAAACAAAGATAAACGAAGAGAGCAGAGGTGCTGATCAAAATGTCAACCTTTTCCACTGTCTGAACGAGCTAAAAGACCATTTACTGGTGGAAGAGATCAAAACGTACCTGAGATCAGAAACTGTCAAAGTTGAGAGCTTTACCGCTTCCCAGTGGTCAGCCCTGACTTTTGTGCTGCTGACTTCAGATGAAAATCTTGACGTATTTGATCTGAAAAAGTACCGGAAGTTGGACCAGGTTCTTCTTGGAATGTTACCTGTGATCAAAGTGGCCAAAACTGCTTTGTAAGTATTACACCATGTTCCCTCATTAAATCTTCTTACAGGTTTGATCTTGTTAAGTCTGCTGCACACTGAAAGACCCCTTTTTGAAAAGGCAACCATGTTGTCTTGGTGGCACATGGCACATAGCATGTGTTTTTTTGCAAATATTTTCGGGTGCATAAAAAACAGAATATGTGCCTTGATTATGCTGTGCTTTGGCATTGTGCATAACACAGATCGAACCAGGAGTGTCAGCGTTCATTCTCTTTAAAATAGTGGCTTGCAGCCAGCTTACATTGTGATATCTATGCACCTGCTTTAAATCTTTGGTTGGAATTTTTGCTTGATCATTTTATTCCTCTCATTTTTTTGTGCCACTGGACTCACATAAAATACTGTGTGAAATATTGTTATTGTTAAATTTTACATTTACATCAATATATTCCAAAATAGTAGAAACTATAAAAAAATCAAGTCAGGCACGTATATCTGAGTGTTATGGTGATATCTCATCCATTCATAATATCTCCAGTTCAAATGGACAGGATCAACCAAGATGATATTTATGATCAGGACCGGCCCTACCCCCCCCGATGTAGCACCCTAGACAAGATTTTGCGTGACGCTCTCCTCCATTGGCCATTTCCATATGCTTACAAAAGAAATCAAATAGCATAGGTTTTACCATTGTCTTTGATTTAGAAAACATGTCAATTTACTGATTTGAATCGATGTGAGCTTTTCCATTTTAAGAGTTAATAGTACTAAGTACTTTTATTGAAGGTTAATTCTTTCCCAGTTTTGTTGTGCCGGAGGTCACAATGCTCTTTCCTGATTATTTACTGCTGCATTATTGTTTTGTCTCACCAAGACTAGAAACATGCAATAGGGACACAAGGGATTTACCTGGGTAAAGTCCAAGTGAAAAACTCGGCAGTTCACTCACTCAGGTTTTCAACAGGCCTTAACAGGGTATAGCAGTCATCAAAAAAATATATATCTTAATATATATCTTTTCACTTAAGAGGGCTAATAATGAGCATATATTGGTCTTCTTGTGGTATTTTGTTATGTTATTTCCTCATATACCATATTGTCACCCCCAAATTGAATATTGTGCACATCCTTAGTACATAATCAATTAAATGCTTACAGTGTATCACAACAGAGTTAATATTTAGGAATGCATTTTGACTTAAAAAATGTTTATATAATATTAAAATAATAAACTATATTTTTATTTTGTTAAACTTTAAGTAAAATAGTGCTCTGTAATTAGAAATCATTTGGCCCTTTGACAGTGGGGATAGACTAAGGTGGACTAAGGGGTAACTTTACCCCTTAGCCCTACCCCTACCATTTTCCCTTGACCCTCAGTTTTGAGGACTGAGTGAAAGGGGTGAAAACACACTGCTGAAAAACAAGACGACATTGGATTCTCGCAATGACATCACCCAGTGCTGCTTGCTAGATGTGACGTAGGCAGATGCGACAAGAGCTGTAGCTACAGCTACAGAAGCTACCTTGTTATAATGAGGAATTTCAAAATATGAATTCAAAATATGATTAATATTTACTTTATGATTTAATAATTACTGATAATTATGCGCTACCTTCCGTCTCTGCTCTGCCTTCTTGTCCCATGTATTATGGGAAATTCTCATAGCCCTTCATTTCAAATGATGTCCTGGTTTGTCTTTGTTTCAGGGGCTATGTAGCCCTTCGTCCTAGCCCTTCCCTTTATCTCTACGTAGAATTGAGACACCCCTTCGCTAGATGTAAATGTGCATAACCAACCTCCTGGTTACCAAAATTGCTTACTTCAGGTAGAAGGTGTGTTGTTGTGAATGAACAAGCAGGATGTGATCAGTGAAGTGCAGTTATTGTCATTGGTGGCTGGTGAGAAAAAATAGTTGATGAGGCTGAAGGTTTGGAAACCAGGGGCCTGTAGATGGGGTTAGACAGCACAGTGTTCTCAGGTAAATCCCTTGGTCAAGGGTTTGTGGTAGCCATATTCATGTCTTCAGTTACTAGCAGCGAAGTGCAGAATGAGAGGCGGACCGGCTCCCAGTAGACCAGCCAGCTATGTCAGACGCATTGTAGCCATGTGTTTGTTTGTGACCAATCTGGTAAAGAACATTCTTACATTATGCAAATTAAGAATGCTTTGGCTCTGATCCCTTGTGCCCCTTTAGGATTTTTTTTTTTATTTGTCTTCAATACAGTTACTTTGCAATGAAAAACTGGGATCTGAGCATGAATGAAACATCATGCGTTCCAATTCTGCCCCAAGGCCCGGCAGAGAGATCGCTAACAGACTGAAATACACATTTAATGAAATGATTAATATGACAGCACCATTTCCTTATTTTGATAATAATATGCAGGTAGACAGCAGACATCTCTTTTGGCTCACACAGCTAAGGCAGGGCTTGGCCAGGGTGCCCCATACCTGCCACCACTGGTTATTAGGTTTGGAGAGCTCCAGATGCAGTGCAGCACCCTTACCCGCGCCACCCTGGAGGAGTACAGATCCTCGAATAGATACCAAACCACAAGCCACCACTTCCTTCACTGGCTCACATTCCCATCCGCAGTCACATCCTCAATCCCAAGCCTATTCCCTATCTCCCTGTCATCCTCATTGTTCATGTTGAGCTCAAACACATTCAGAGCCTCCTCTGCATGCTGGAGCAGCCTGTTTTCATCCAGCAGCATGGCTCCACTGACTCCTCTCTGACTTGCTTGAGTAGCGCCCCTGCTGCAAGTGATGAATTTCATTTATATATTAATAACTGTATTTTGTAAATGTCTTTGTTATTTTCAAGACAAAAGAAAGCGAGAGCCCTGAAGTGCGTTACAAATTATCATTATCATTTTATTTCTTTCAAGGAGGGTGAGGCTGCAGGCAGTGTGCCCCTCCAGCAGATAGCTCCCGAGGCGACTGCCGATGTAGCCTATGTCAGGGGCCGGCCTTGATTATGATAGACCTGTTAACTGTGCATCAACAACCAAAGGCTTTAAGCACTTTATTATTTCATTTTGTCAATGACTCTGTTTGTGTAGAAAACACTCTGGACAGCTTGTGTCCAGTGAGCATAATTGTTGGTGGCATTCTTCAGAGCATATATACAGATATTATTAAAGCTCTGCTTATTATTGTAGTTCTGAGTATTTTGAGTTCAGCTGATAGAAAAAGTACACAGAGGAGCACTCAGAAAGAAGCCACGCTCTCTCAGCTCTCTGTCCTCCCATAAACTCAAACTGACTTTATCTACAAAAGCTCTGACATTACACAGTTGAGTGTGTGTGCTGTTGCTCATCCTGTTAGAAAAACAGACTCAGTAAAATGTACAGTATGTTTTGATCTTGCAGATGAAAGTCTGTCTCTTTTATTTGTCCTCAAAATGGCCGTAACACTCTGACACTTCAGACTGTAGACCTTAAACCAGGTTTTTTAAGGTGCAGTTGCTTTCTGCATGGTCAAGTCAGGAACACAGCATCTTTGCACCTGACTGCTCCTCATTTCAGAGAAACAGGAGCACACATCAGTTGCCAGGTTGACAGGGTGATTTTGGAGTGTGTGCTTTATCTTGATACACACAACAGAGTTGTCACCTGATATGTCTATTCCACTTACTGTATCTATAGGTTATAATGTACCAGTCAAGGGTTTCTCAACTTTTAAAGCCTGATGATCCATCACTGCTTCTTATAAGTTCTATTAATTCTACATTTCTAAAGTTCTAAATCTTTTATCTGCTATCAGTAGATCAAAATACATCACTGTGATATGAAGGTGGTTCACAACAATGTCAGTGATGCCTTGCATGTAAAGGAGGTCAATGCTCTTATCAGAGGTAGTCAGCATTATATCTGCCATCAATATACAACATGTAGTAAGTGATTCACATTGCAAATACTGTTGGATGCTCTGTTATCAGGCACACTCCAATCACTGGATTTGATTGACTGGACATTCTGTTTGTGTAGTTACAATTGTGTTACAAACTGAATGACAAACCGAAGTGCAGGATCAAACACATGATGCCTGTTATTCAAGTGTCATTCAGCACTTATAAACTGTATGACACAAACAGAACACCAAAACATTTAAGAAAAAAGAAATCATCCGTGATGACACTGAACGAGACAGCTTTTGGCTCTGCTACAGCATCTTTAAATGACTGAGTTTTGAATGTGAATTCTCCACAGGCTAAGTTGGTGTCAGCTCACTAAAGAGTCCTGCAGTGGTCTCCTCTCCTCAGTCCTCAGCGCTCCATCCTCAAATCTCACCAAGCTTGACCTTAGTCATAACGACCTGTTGGACTTAGGTGTGAAGTTTATTGCTGATGGACTGAAGAGTTTGCACTGTAATCTGAAGATTCTCAAGTAAGTATGCAATACATGTACATTAAGCAAACACTATTGGGCTATGTCCAGAGACAGGTACAGATTTTCAAAATATATCTTGTCCTTGAAAACATAAATGCATTATTAAACATACAGTATGTACAATCTGACCCTCATTTTTTGTTTTTGTTTATCTAAATGGACTGATTTATATTACATGTACAGTGGATATACTTTTTTTTTAGAAAAAGCAAATGCTTTCTACTTCCTCAAAAATTCAGTCAAGTTCTCAAACTATTGATAAATTCTTAATTTCATAGCAGACACAGGCCGGTTATGGTAACCGTTTGTGAATTGTTTCAGAGGAACATACAGTAGTGCTTGAACCTGCCAATGCTGTATATCGCTTTCTGTGTGTCATCCATGTTTATTTCTGTTATGGATTAACTTAACTCTCTGGCTGCTGTCCATTCTTTCACCCAAACTTCCTCCTGTAGCTCCAAACCCAGACCCTGTGAATGGACATGTATAAGCTGGGTGGAGATTTGCTGTCTCATTTTTCCACTGTCAATACTTCACTGTAGAATTGAGGACACTAGCAGGGGAAAACTTCCCACAGTGAGGTGTATTCACTCCACACCAAAACATTTTTTTCCATGAAAGGAAAATGCTGGTTTCCTGTTTAGTATGCGCACCTCACAAAGTGACATTTATACTAAACAGAGTCATGAATTTAAAAAATAAGCAGTGACAGCAATTTGGGATGACTGGGTCACTACCTCTTGATTCTTGGTGATTATTTTGTTTACTTGAGAGCCCCCTGGTAAGCAGATTTTCTGTATTGTGCCTGTAAATGCTTTCAGCTCATTGTCAAAATGTCACTGACATGAAACAGTTTTCTCACGGATTTGATGAAATCACTTTTTCAAAATTTTTTTTTTACTTGCTTCTGGCGTATCTGGTGAGCTAAAGAAGACACTATGGTGAAAAGTTCTCTTGAGTACTCTTGTTTGTTTAAACATTGTTGATACATTACCTCTGACAGCTTCAGTCCATTTGTTTATTTGTCTCTGGTTAAGAAAACTTGAACAATTTTTGAGTTTTAATTACATTTTATGGGAATGTTTGCTATGGTAGTTATGACATTTTGTTGAGGTGAATGCAAATGAAGATTCAGGAATTTTTAATGTATTTGATAAAACTGTGATGTAATACAGTTTTCAGCATCGTCAGGTAACTCTGCTGAGGTTGAAGTACATGCCTTGGTGGGTGTTTTTGCTCTCTGAAAAATTAAAGTTCTAAATGTTTTGAAATGACAGAGAAACTGAAAAAAATGTTTTTAGAGTTAGGAGTCTTTTTACCGATGCTTAAAACATCAGAAGATTAACAGCTCCTGTTGCAGCAAAACTCTGACTTAATACACTAATAAAAATGTGCATTTTCAGTGATCTCAAGTTCAACAGAGGCCAAAATGCACAAAAAAGGTTTTGTTTCTAAGATGTACCTGCCCATGTGTGGACATTGCGCTGAAATGACAATAAAAATACTCTAAGGCTCTAACAAATGAAATCATTTTCCAATATAACTATATTGAAATGAATACCTCTGATTCAGTGGGAATGATGAATCTTAATTGCATAATTTTGCTTACAGTAAGGAACACCACTGTAACCTGTGTTTGTGATTTGTCTACAGATTGTCAGGATGTCAGGTGACAGAGACAGGATGCTCTCTTTTGGCCTCAGCACTCAAGTCCAACAGAAAATCATCCCTAAAAAAGCTTGATCTGAGCTACAACCACCCAGGAGAAACTGGGAAAGCAATGCTCACGGCTATAGTTGAGGATCCAAACATGAACCTGAAGACACTCTGGTAAGTGAAGATATTCACTGATTACCCCAAGTTTGTCTGCTGTAGCTGTGTCCTGCTTGAAGCGAAACTCCCTTAATTTTTTTGTTTTTGTGTGCTTTTCACTACTGAGTCAACAAAAAGTAAATACACGTTATTCTTTCAACTCTGTGTGCAATTGCACGTAAGGTCCAGACAAAGGTCACCCACAGCTAACTAGCTTAGCTCAAATGGTTGGAAGTTGATGGACTGAATTAGCCTGCCTCTGCCTAAAGTCATCAGATTAACTCTAAATGATCCTGTGTGCCTGTTGTGACCTTTTGTTTTTACCATGATAGTAGAAGATAACCTAACATAAAAATAGGTTTATCTGATGACATTAGGCAGAGGCAGACTACTACATCCCATTGACTCCCAGGCATTTTGGTGACCATTGTCCATTTCTTGTTTGTTATTGCACACAAAGTCTAAAGACTGGTGTTTATGTGCTTGTCATGGGGTCAGAAATAAGGCAAGACACGAAGATGTTGGACTACTGCTTCAACTGGAGAATGTGTTAAGAGGTGTGAAAATGTTACACACTTAAATGCTGGAGCAATACTATTTACATACTTTTTAATTTTGCTGTTATTTATTAGTTGTTATGTTTCTTAGATGTTAATGATTGGCATTCATCAGGTTCGTTGCCTGCTTTCTCAATGTACTTTCAGAACATTTTGGTTACTTTATTAGTATCAATTAATTATTTTGTATGCAATCTGTGTGGATTTCTCAGAAACCATACAAAAATACTTCTAAAAATTATTTGACAGAAACTTTAAACTCTTTCTTTTGCATAGTTTGGAGGACTGTGGACCACATCGCCTAAAGCCTGGGATGAAGAAATGTGAGTGTTTTTTTTTCCTTAAATAATTATCACCTTAGTACAAAATTTGGCCAGAAGTTATTGCCTCATAAATTTAAAACATGCTAGATAATGAACCATATCATCAAAGGTTGATTTAAGATTCAATTTTTCAGTTCGATTTTGTTCAAGAAAGTGATCTTCTCTTGGTTTGTAACTTTGAGGCTGCGTTTACACGGCGCAGAATACGGTCAGATTTGATACGTTTTCATTTTGGACTTGCGTTTACACTGGAACGTGTTGCGTTTTGTCTGAAAATGGTAACTTTTGAAAACTGGCTCCAGAGTGGAAAGTTTCCAAAACGCTCTCCATGCAGCTCCGTGTAAACCCGCATCAGAGCGTTTCAGGGTGAAATGCTGATGTCACCGCAAGCGCAGTACTCTTTCACATGAAGGCTGCGCGCACATACCAGGAACAACAACAGCTTTGACCGTCTGCCGAGTAACATGTTAGCCTCTTACTGTGCTCGGTTTGTTATCCAGACAAAACTATCCTGACAGATTTGTTGTCCAAACTGATTTGTTGTCCAGAAAAGAAACTCCTGCCTCTCTGTGCATCTATTCGCCATTATTGTTTGTGAAATGTTTTTCTTCTCCGTACGTGTTTAGTCTTTGCAGACTACACCGCCATCTTCTGAACAGGCATGCATACTACAGCAGATTAACTTGTCTCCAACGTCGTTGTCTGAACACAGAAGAATTTGAATACACAAAGGAAAAATCTTTGTGTCTTTAAGTCAAGAGTGTCCGTGTAAACGTAGCCTGAGACACTGAATGTGAAGTCCTGCATGGGTCCAGTTTTGACCAAGCCCATATCCGTATATCTTGGAACTATGACCTGTCCCACAATTTTCCAAACATCAAATCTGCACCATCCTGAACTTGCATGTATTAGACCTGTTAGCCAACTCTGGAATGCGTTATTCATCACAATGGCGACACAATCATCTATAAGGATGAGGGCAGTAACAAACATTACACATGCTTTGAACACATACAGAATACACTAAATCTCAGTCTGCCTGCACACAAGCACACACACATACTCAAAAGGATAATAACACACAGACACAATCGATGCATTTTGCTACTGCTAGGACCTGGTGCAAATAAAAATATTTTTTAAAATCTCAACTGATTTTGAAACAGTAAGAGAGTGAAGACAAGTGATGGCAAATTTATCAGTTTTGTCCTTGTGGTGTCATAAAGCAGAGATGGTGACTCAAGTTTGAGACTCAGACTTTAGACATATTCAAGGAAACAGAAGGAAAGAGAAGAAAAAATGTTCTGACTGTTGGTGTGAAGGATGTTAGAAAAACTTTACTTGTTGAGGGATTTATAGAAGAGTGGGCCAAAGACAACAAGACAGTCTGGCTGCAGACCTGCAGACCTGCACTGAGAGGACCCGCTGCACTGAGAGGACCCGACGTCACGTTACGCCGACATCACGTTACGTTTCCTGCACTGACAGGACCCTACGTTGCAGACCTCCGACATCACGTTACGTTTTTTTTTCCAGAAGCCCCAGTGTGTGGTTAACACCCAAAGTGATCACCGTAAGCAGACTACTGAAGTATTACCATGGATGTATTATAAGAACTGGATAGCGTGGCTCCGCCTTCTACCATGTAACGGTTTTGAAGCCATAATATCCCCTGTCAGGGCGCTGCCATTGTGCAACCAGTAGAGAATTTGGGCCATAATCCGGACGCAGCTGTCGTAAACAGTCGCAACACAACTCAGCATACGCCGTACACAATCATTGTGAAGCTGCCGTAAACCGCGGTTATTTTTAAACTCTAATGACTAATAAAAAAGAAAGTTTTCAGAAAAAACAGGACTTGGAAAAGACACAGCCCAATAATACTTTCATATCACCACAGCATACGGATGGGAGAAATATTTCTACGAAGTGTAATAATTTTTTGAAGTTTCACTACGGCCCGTCCAGATGAATGGGGGAGACGGAGATTTGACCTATACTGCAGCCAGTCACCAGGGGGAGCAGTTTTCGTGGAGGCTGTCACTACCATGGATGTAACATAAGAACACTACCCGATCCGTACGGCTACCTGATTTGTACTGCACATGCGCGAAAACTGCGTCACTTCCTCTCGAGCCGTGACAGCGATATAGATATATACGCGATGGATTCAGACATAGAAATACATACGTAATCCGTACTTCCTAAAAAATGAACTCGATAACTTTATTAAAACCTTCTGAAACGTTTTTGGACAAATATTATTGATGGCTCAATATACACAACCATGTATTATCTGTCTGGACTTTTTCTTTTTGTTTTATTTTTATACTTTTTTTTTTCTTTGTCATATACGGATCGGGTAGTGACAAGCAAACAACAGTTAACGACCGTTAGCCGCTAACTTAGCTGCTAACAGCTAACGGCCTTATACTATCGTCTTACACTAAATTGTATCACACAGATGATTCATTTAACACTCATATGTAACATGAACCTCGTCAAAGACAATCCTTACAAGTAAACTTCTGAGGAGGGCAGATTTTGCCAAGTTTTACTAAGTATCTATGACAGGAGTCACTACCCGATCCGTACGTATTTCTATGTCTGAATCCATCGCGTATATATCTATATCGCTGTCACGGCTCGAGAGGAAGTGACGCAGTGTTCGCGCATGCGCAGTACAAATCGGGTAGCCGTACGGATCAGGTAGTGACAGTCTGCAACGTAGGGTCCTGTCAGTGCAGGAAACGTAATGTGACGTCGGCGTAACGTCAATATTGAAGTCATCATTCTGCTGAGGCTGTCTGGGCTGAACGGGATCAGACAGAGTGAATTCAGCTTGTTGGGACTACTCAACCATGTCTACAAAAGCACAAGTGCAATTGTCATCTCGAACTTTGACCAGCTCAATGTTTTATTTGTTCTGGGTGGATTAGATGTGTTTCAACCAGCTTTTAACTTTGAAAACAATGAAACCCTGACCGATGTCCAGAAGTCAGTCTCAGTGGATGTGCTCCTGACAACCTCATCAGAGGATCTCTGGTTCCTTCTGCCCAGCTCTGGATCACATCCCGTCCTGATGAAGCCAGTAAGCTGCCTGCTGAGTGTGTGGACAGGAAGACATAGATAAGATATAAGTTTAAGAGGGCTGGACATATCAATGTACAATTGACCCTTTGTCAGGTTTCTTATTTGTTCTCCGACAGAAGAATCAAATAGTACAGCCTCATAGCTACTATTACTTATTTGCTGAGGTTCGATAAACCAAAGCTGAGTCTTTTCATTGAGTTGTGTTTTTTTGTGACTGTTATTTTGATACGTTAGTGTTGTTTCAGCTGTATTTAAGTTGTACGTCAGAGTCACCTAGAGCATCCACACAATTTTCCGGGAGTTACATGTACAGGAAGGTGGAATCTCCATGCAATCTCCAGCCAGGCATTGTTGCTGGTCGCACCTCCTCAGTGCCCATGGGTTAGCTGCAGGGTCATCAGCCAGGGTGTATGAGTGATTGGTTCGAAGGATAACAGGGAGCTGTCAGTCCCCAGGCACTGGCAGGTTAGGAATAGTTAATAACTCTCTCTCGATGACTTCCCCCACCTAGAGGGTTTATTTTTGTAATTTTTTGGAGTATTAGTTTACCTCAATAGGGGTTCCTCTATGATAACTGTTATAAATTATTATAATTAGTTGTCTAAATTTTGGAGACACATCATCTGTAGTGTAGTGTATTCTTTATCCTGATCTTAAACTGAATATTAAGATTTGGCATTTAATGTTAAAAAAAAACCCAAAGATTTATGCACTTTTCAGAACTGTAAAAAGGAACCGAAAGTTATTTTACTTACCGATTTCTTTGAATTTGAAAACTTGAAAGTGTTTCAATAACACTAATTTTGGACACCCAAGCCTACTTGAATTTCCATGCCTTCATTTGGTTCGTGGATTTAGAAATAAGCCAAGATTGCATCACATTCCATATGAAATTGAAATTAACCTTGAAATGCAAAATAATAGCAGTTAAAAGATTCCAATAAAACAATGATTAAATTGAGTAAACTTTAGAAATTCAGTGATGAATTGTTAAATTAAAAACAAAACTGTTATCACTTCAAATACCAAGGATCAATACAAGACAAAGTTATCTTTTCCATCATGCTTGTTTCCAGATAAGCCTGATTTTAAAGTCACACTGATCTTTAATCTCAGCTCAAGGACCAATTTACCCATGTGACTTCAGATATATGCATGTAGAAAACCTCTGCAACCCTGAGTGACATTTACACAGATCTCTTCATCATTGAAGGGAAGAGAAGAGAAGTTAACATGCAGAGTGAGACCAGACAGATTAAGGGTGTACTGACAGTAAGGCTGTCAAGGGATCTGCATATATGTTATTAAAAATAAGACATGCAAAGGCCCCAGTGGAACAAAGGACATGATGTCTGTGGGCACAAAAAAAGATAAAACACAGAAAGCAAAAACTAAAGTCTCAAAGTTTTATGATCAAGTGCCAAATCGAAATATTTTTGTTGAAAGTCGAGGCCTCTGTGTTTTATGTAGGAGAAACTCAGAAACTGTTACCTCATTTTTAATAAATCACAAAAAATACTGCATGATTGCCCACACCTTCATTTCCAGAGCTGAAAGAAGTACAAATTACTGCAGACTTTGAACATTTCCATTTTTTTGACTAACATTCAGCACATTCCAACAAGTGACAAGCTTTTTGATGGGAATCAAAAGTCAATTCAAGTGAAGATATATACTAACGGGCTCATAGAATGAATTTAATTAGACACACTGAACAATTCCCTTTTCAGTTCCTTCCACTTTGTACTGCATGCTTTTCAAATCAAGATTGCAGAGGCATCCAGCAAAAATGACAACAGATAAGTTGAAGATGTAATGATGGAAGACAACAGACAGATGTGATCAATTAGTTGCTAAATTTTGCAGAAAACACAGCTGCCTACAACATCCCTCGTATCTGCGTCTGTCCGATATCAAGCACAGCCAACACAAACAACTTGAGGCATCTGTTGTGCATGGCACTGTATACCAGAAATGTCACATTGTTTGTCATTGCTGTCAATCACAACCTGTGTAGTTTGACTTTACATCCACACAAAAAATTCCCACTAGCCGATAAAGAACTGCACAGGTGAACGAAATTGATATTGGTATTGGTGTCAATGACACCTTATCAATGCCCATCCCTACATTCAATGCAGTCATATTTTGCTTTTACTCAGGTCCATTTATGCAGCTTTAAGGATGAATAGAGTATGTTCACAATGACTGAAGTTAAGAGAAAAAACTGCTTTTTTCACACATTAAATACAACAGATCCATCACTGTAAGAGAGGCTGTTTAAGAGAACCTGTCACTTAAAGGTATGGCTTGACGATATGGCAGAAAAATGAAATCTCAGATTTTTTCAAACAAAACTCTCTTTCAGTGATTAAATCTCTACTCTTTTGGCTCTGGACACTTGATTTCTGTGTTAACTTTCTCTTGGTATTTCCTTCCTGTTTTAATGCAGGAATCACAAAGAACATGTTACAGTCCATGTCTTGATGAAATTCTTTATTATTTAAATTATTAAACATTTTGAATGCCTTCATTAAAATCTGTTTTACTCTGTTTCTGTCATTTCTCTAGATGAAGATATCAAAGACTACCTCTCTGCAGAGCTGAAGAAGAAGATGATCAGCCAACATGAAGACAAACTGAAGGAAACAAAACAACCTTACACAGAAATCTTTGAGATTCATGAAAAGGAGGACAGGGAAGACAAAATTCAGTCCCTGGAGACATTATTCCATGATTCAAAGGAAAAGGGGGTACGGACAGTCCTGATGAAGGGAGTTTCAAATGTTGGTAAAACATACCTAACATTGAGTCACATGTTGGAGTGGGCAAGAAGATCCAACAAAAACATTGAATTCATAGTATCCTGCAGTTTTAGTGAGCTGAACGCAAGACAACACACAAATCAAAGCATGACAGATCTGCTTTGTCATTACCTAAATCCACAAAACAAACCTGGAGTTTGCAATAACAGTGAGTGCAAATTCCTTTTTGTCCTTGATGGTTTGGAGGAATGTGAGCTTCCTCTGGATTTTGCCCAGAACAAGAACCTGACTGACATGGATGAGGCAGCCTCGATGGATGTTCTCCTGATAAACCTGATCAAGGGGACTTTATTACCTTCTGCTCATATTTGGATCATCACTCAACCCTCAGGAGCTGACAAGATTCCCTCTGAATATATCCAGAAAGTGATAGAATGTCGAGGTGAGTGTCTGCTTTGGTGATTTTTAAATCCTTTTTATTGTTGCATCCACCAATTGGCTTTGAGAATCTTCCTATGCTGCTTCTCAGATGAAAACACAAGTGTGGCAAGCAACACTTAATAGTCAGTCTTGTGGATCATGGTGTTTGGTGCATGTCTGGCCAGTGTCTGTATCCTCTGAATACAGGACAATTCTGTTAAAGCCACATGTATATGATGCTGACAGTTCATTTCATCTGTTGGTTATCAGTCTGAGCTGATCTGATGTTTTCTTGAATATTGATGGATATTTTCTTAGGTCTTACATCTGAACTATTGTTACTGTGATCTCAAGAGCAATAGTGGAAGAGTGCATAAGAACACAGTGGAACCATGAGTTCACCTCAGGTTGTACTTACTCATCATCATAGTGGTCACAGGGTCAGATGACCTGTGTGGAGTCTTTGTATTCAAGCTAGAGGAAGGATACATGAGGATCCAGTTATCCATGAAAAATAAAACACTTCTCAGTCTCTGTTATTCAGTAGACTGTAATTAAATGAAATATCTTCTAAATGTCTTTCTTAGGCCAATACCAAATGACCTACAATACAGGCCAAAAGTTTGGGCACACCTTCTCATTCAATGTGTTTTCTTAATTTCATCACCATTTACATTTTAGATTCTCACTGAAGGTATCACAACTATGAATGAACATGTGCGGGATAATGTACTTACAAAAACCTGTGAAATAAATGAAAACGTCTTATATTCTAGTTTCTTCAAAGTACCCTGCCTTTGGTCTGATTACTGCTTTGCCGACATTTGGAATTCTCTTTATGAGCTTCATGAGGTAGCGACCACCATTTGTTTTGTTTACAAGTCAGGCCGATGTACAGCCAACAGCCCTATTAGACAACTGTTAGAATTAATATTATCGCAAGAACCAGTAAGCTAGGTTAAGAGAAACGAGTGGCCATCATTACTTTAGTGAAAATCTGCAATGTAAATAGTAATGAGATGAAAGCAAATGCATTGAATGAGAAGGTGTGGCCTGTACTGTATGGCTCAGCTCTGGTCTATGGCCAGGATGTTGGGGTTGTATGATATATAGGATTTGTGGACAGTGCTTGATAGGGCACCCAAATATAGGTTTCCCATACTTCAAGAGTAACTTGGCTTATGAAGTCTGAATTGCCTTGTCTGAGCTTTGTGTTCTAGGAGCACTTAGGCTCCTAGACTTAGGCCCCATCCACACGAAGCCAAACCGAGGTCTAAACGCATACATTTTTTGCCGAATCTGCGTATCATCCATACGAAGACGGCGTTTTGGGGGTCTGTAAACGATCATTTTTGAAAGCAGGTTCCAGAGTGGAAAGATTTTGAAACGGCGTATACGCAGCTCCGTGTTTACTGGCTCTCCGTAACCTTTCAGATACGCTTACGTCATAGTTTCATATCGTCATTGACACGCATGCGCCACACGCGGCAACAACAACAACAACAATGGCGACGTACGGTGTAGCATATGTGCTAATGAAGCTAGTGACCCTACTATCCCTGTTGCAGAAAAATCTCCTTCTTCTCAATCACCACCGAGTTGAACAAACAATTATCGAGGACACATTATGGTGGTCTCTGTTTACACCTTTTTCCGCAAGTGTGCATGCCCACTGCTTATTCGTCTGTTTCCGCTTGTTTCCGTCATATTGTTACAGCGCCCCTAGAGGTCTGGCATGTGTTTTTACAGCGTTTTGATTCGTATCGAGTGCATTCATGTGGACGCACACATTTTCTGAAACGCCTTCGTCTTTATGACGATCGTTTTGGAAACTGTTTAGCGTTTTGTCTTCGTGTGGATGGGGCCTTAAAGTTTGTTTATGTTACTCTCAGTTCCTTTTGTAGGTTTAAAATGCATTTCCAATGTCATTATCAGCCAATAAACCTTGTAGCCAATGGTCTGAGTGACATCATATCAGTCATGTGTCTTCCAAAAATCATTATCCTTCACAAAAAGAAAGATGGTTTGACAGTTTCCCAAAAGCCATAATTGTGATTGTGAAAACAGTAACAAGTTAAATACATGTTGAGTTTTGCTTTTCTTGTTAGCTAATAATAAACTTTGTTTTTTATTTCTCAGAAACCTTGGAGAGACGGAGGCAGCTGATACCAGCCCTTCAAGACAAATATAAAGGCATCATTAAACAAAAAGACATTGACTCATTCAAACAGCGGTGCACAGAGCACATCAAGAGAGAACAGAAAAGAAGTGGTACAAATGATGATGATAAAGATGAAGAAACTGTGGAAACAACAGTGACTGCAGTATCTGACATATTCAAGGAAACAAATGGACAGAAAATAAGAAATGTTCTTACTGTTGGAGAGGGGGATATTGGAAAAACTTTCCTTGTGGAGGGATTTATAGAAGAGTGGGCTAAAGACAAATCAGTTTTTTCTTGGATTGCTGATGCTTCAAAGAGCGAAACTCATGATGATGTCATCATTCTGCTGAGGCTGTCTGAGCTGAACAGGATCAGACAGAGTAAAATCAGCTTGTTGGGACTACTCAACCATGTCTACAAGAGCACAAGTGAAATAGCCATCTCAAACTTTGACCAGCTCAATGTTTTATTCATCCTGGATGGATTAGATGTGTTTCAACCAGCTCTTGACTTTGAAAACAAAAAAAACATTAAAGATGTCCGGAAGTCAGTCTCAGTGGATGTGCTCCTGACAAACCTCATCAGAGGATCTCTGGTTCCTTCTGCCCAGCTCTGGATCACATCCTGTCCTGAAGAAGCCAGTAAGCTGCCTGCTGAGTGTGTGGACAGGAAGACTGAGATACGATGTAAGTTTAAGAGGGCTGGACATGTCAATATACAATTGACCCTTTGTCAGGTCTCTTATTAATTGTCTGAGTGATCAATCAACACTCTCATAGATACCATTACTAATCTGCTTTGGTTAGATGAGCAAAAGGTTAGTCTTTTCATGGAGTTGTGATTTTTATTTCTTTCCTTTAGAACTGGTAAAGCTGTGTTAAGGTGTAAATCATGGTCACTTTAGAATATCCACATTAAGGAGTATAATTCATTCTAATCCTAAACTGAGAATTATGTTTCTTTTTTTTTTTGTTTAAATTACTTAGAAAAAGATGGATGCACTTCTTAGAAACTAGAAAGAGGAACTGAAAGTTACATGACTTATCCGATTCTTCAAATTTTCAAATTAACCCTGAAATGCAAAACAATTGAATTTAAAGCTGCGAATGAAACTTTGATTTCATCTACTAAATTCTAAAAATTCAGAGATGAATTCTTAAATGGAATTAAAAACACTAAAAAATACCGAGGATCAATACAAGGCAATCTAATCTTTTCATGTTTTATTTTTGTTGTTGCTTGTTTACAGATAAGCCGGATTTTGTAAGTCAATGGGGACTTAAATCTCAGCTCAAGGACCAAGTTACCTATGTGACTAAAGGAATGGGCATGGAAAAAGCCTCTACAACCCTGAATGATATTTACACAGATCTCTACATCATTGAAGGAGAGAGAGGAGAGGTTAATATCCAGAGTGAGACCAGACAAATTGAGGGTGCGAAGTTCAAACCAGAGGAAAGGCCCATCAAGTATGATGCCATCTTTGAACCGGAAGAAGGAAAGAATAAAGACATTAAATCTGTGCTAACAATCGGCATGTCAGGCATTGGAAAATCATTTGCCACAATGAAATACATGCTAGACTGGGCTGAGGAAAAGTCCCACCAGGACATTTTCTTTATGTTTCCTCTTTCTTTCCGAGAGCTAAATTTGAGGAAAGATGAAGAGTACAGCTTGGAGGACCTTGTTCACAGTTTCTTTCCAGGAATGAAGACATCAGACATAAAGGACTATGACAAGTATAACATTTTGATTGTCCTGGATGGTTTTGATGAGTGCCGCCTTGATATTGACTTTAAAAAGAGTGATGACCGGACAAATGAGTCTGAGAACACATGTGTGGACGTGAAAAAGAAAACCTCCATCAAAAATCTGCTGACAAACCTCATTGAAGGCAACCTGCTCCCTAACGCCCAAGTCTGGATCACCTCCAGACCTGCAGCATCCAACATTATCCCTGCTGATAAAGTTGACAGGGTCACAGAAGTGCGAGGGTTCAATGATGAGCAGAAGGTAGAGTACTTTAAGAGGATCTTTGATGATGAAGATTTGGCAAAAAAAATCTTGGACCATGTGAAGAATTCAAGAACTGTTTACGGAATGTGTCACATCCCTGTGTTCTGTTGGCTCACGTCAAAAGTTCTGGAGGACCATGTGAAAAGAAAAGAAGAAGGAAAGATGCCCAGCACTCTGACTGACATGTACATAAACTTCGTTTTGTTACAATGCAGGCAGTCAAATTTGAAGTACAGCACAGATGAGACAAAGGAAATGAATGCAGAGCTTGATTCATGCTGGAACACAAGAAATAAGACCATCGTTGTTTCTCTGGGGAAGCTGGCTTTTGAAGGGCTCGAGACAGGAGACCTTGTGTTTACTGAAGAAACTTTAAAAAACAGCGGTATCGACCTCACAGAAGCAGCAGTCCTCTCAGGCATTTTCACTCAGATCAAACAAGAAGGTCCTGGGCTCCACCAGCAGAAACTGTTCTGCTTTGTCCACATGAACATTCAAGAGTTCATGGCAGCTTTTTATGTGTTTTACACCTTTAATAATGAGGGTCAGAATCTGCTTACCAAATCCCCATCAACAGATTCAGACTTCTACAAGACAGCAGTAGACAAGGCCTTACATCACCAAAATGGAGACTGGGATCTTTTTCTTCGCTTTCTGCTCGGCCTTTCTCTGGAGGACAACCAGAAGGTCCTGAGAGCACTGCTGAAGAAGACAGAGAATAATGAACAAACCAACAAGGAAACCATTGAATACATCAAAACAAAGATAAAAGAAGAGAGCAGAGGTGCTGATCAAAATGTCAACCTTTTCCACTGTCTGAAAGAGCTAAAAGACGATACCCTGGTGGAACGGATCAAAATGCTCTTGAGATCAGAAACTGTCAAATCTGAAAGCTTCACCACGTCCCAGTGGTCAGCCCTGTCTTTTGTGCTGCTGACTTCAGATGAAAATCTTGACGTATTTGATTTGAAAAAGTACCGGAAGTCAGAGCAGGTACTTCTTGGAATGTTACCCGTGGTCAAAGTGGCCAAAACTGCTTTGTAAGTATTACACCATGTTCCCTCATTAAATCTTCTTACAGGTTTGATCTTGTTAAGCCTGCCACACACTGAAAGACCCCTTTTTGAAAAGGCAACCATGTTGTCTTGGTGGCACATGGCACATCACAATGTGGGACAGGTCAGCCTGTTATTGATTTTGTATGGCTGCCAAAGTTCAAGTCTGAGTTCATTATTACCCCGAGATTTCTAACCTGATTTGTAGGTTTTAAAGAGGGAGACTGAAGGTGACTGCTGGCACTTTCTCTTTGTTTCTGTGGACAAAATACAATGTCTGAATTTAGCTAGAGAAAGTTGTTTTGCATCCACACACTGACCTGTTGGATGCAGTGACAGAGTGAATCCACTGGTCCATATTCATCTGCTGTCAGTGAGACAGAGATCTGAGTGTCGTCTGCATAATTGTGGTAGGACACATTGGTACTTTGTACTAACTGGCCTAAAAGCAGCATGTCTCAGCATGAACAGGAGGGGTCCTAGGACTGACCCCTGGGGCACCCCACAAGTCAAGGTCATGTGGTCTGAGACACAGTTACCAATGTCTACAAAGTTGTTCCTGTCTTCTAGATAGGACTTCAACCAATGTAAGGCAATCCCAGAGATGCCCACCCAGTCCTCTAGTCTCTGTAAAAGGATCTCATGATTGGCAGTGTCAAAAACAGCGCTCAGATCTAGCAGGACTAAGACTGAGACTTTGCCTGCGTCAGTGTTCAGGCGTATGCCATTTGTCACCTTGATAAGAGCGGTCTCAGTGCTGAGATGGGGTCTAAAACCTGACTGGAAAACATCAAATGAGTTGTTCATTAGAAGAAAATCAGTGAGCTGTTGGTAAACAACTACCTTGTAAAACAGGCTCAGTAAAATGTCTGTTTTGATATTACAGATGAGAGTTTATCCCTCTTGTTTGTTCTCAAAATGGCAGTTACACTCTGACGTCTCAGGCTCTAGACCTCAAACCAAGTTTTGTGGTTTAAGATCTACCTGTGTCAGGTAGAAATTAGAAAAGCCACCCGCCCTTAACACCATGTGGACAATAGGGCTCAGAGATTTTTATCATCTTAATTGGGCTAAAAAGCACACAAGGTTGTTCCCTGATAAGTCTGTTCCACTTATCTATAAGTTATAATGTATCAGTCCAGGGGGCTGGCTTGACAGGTGAAGACCTGTCAAGCCTCAGGATCCATCACTGCTTCTTTGAAGTTCTACCAGTCACCAGGGCTTTATTAGAAAAAATGCCATTACCATTAAATTCACCACAAAATATCAGTAGATCAAAATACATCACTGTCATATAACAGCAGGTCACAACAATGTCCGTGATGCCTTGCATGTAAAGGAGGTCAATGCTCTGATCAGAGGCAGCCAGTATTATACTGTGTCTGCCATCAATATACTGCATGTAGTAAGTGTTTCACTTTGTAAATACTGTTGGATGCTCTGTTGTCAGACACACTCTGCTCACCGGCTGTGATTGGCTGGACATTCTGTTTGTGTGGTTACAATTGTGTTACAAACTGAATGACAAACCAAAGTGCAGCATCAACACATTATGCCTGCCATTCAACCAAAAGATGTATAATGACAAAGTAAATGAGACAAACACAACACAACACCAGACATTAAAAGAAAGAACCTGTGATGGTGCTAAGAGAGTTTTTAACTCCGCAACAGTATCTCCAAATGACTGAGTTTTTAATATGAATTCTTCACAGGCTAAGTTGGTGTCAGCTCACTGAAGAGTCCTGCAGTGGTCTCCTCTCCTCAGTCCTCAGCGCTGCACACTCAAATCTCACCAAGCTTGACCTTAGTCATAATGACCTGTTGGACTCAGGTGTGAAGTTTATTGCTGATGGACTGAAGAGTTCGCTGTGTAACCTGGAGATTCTCAAGTAAGTATGCAATACATTACATTGAACAAACACTATTGGGCTATGTCCAGAGGCAGGTACAGATTTTAAAAAATACATCTTTGCTCTTGAAAACATAAATGCATTCTTAAACAATACAGTATGTACAATTTGACTCGTTTTAGTTTTGCTTTCCAAATGTGACTGATTTATAATATATTTACACGGTATATAGATCATTTTAAAATAGCAAATACTTCCTGTATCCTCAAATATTCCCTCAAGTTCTCAAAGACAATTAAGCAAAATTTTTATTTTAGTTTAATAGATGAATGGGCCAGTTATGGCAAACATTTGTGTATAAGGAAATGAGAACATGTAGTAATGCTTGAAAGGCTGTGGGACAACTAAAACTGCTGCATTTCTGTTTCTGTGTGTCATCCATGTTTATTTCTGCTTATCTATAATTCATTAACTTAACTCTCTGCCCGCTTTACTCTCTGCCTCAATTCTTTCACCTAAACTGTCTCCTGCAGGTCCATTCCTAGACCCTGTAAGTAGACATGTATAAGTTGGATTTAGATCTGCTGTCTCCTTTGTCCAAATTGTTGTTTTTCTCTTGTAGAAGTAACGATTCTGGCAGAACCAGGTAACCTTAACCTTAACCTTTACCTTAACCAGGTAAAAAAAAACCATTGAGATCATGATCTCTTATTAAACATCTTTCTCTCCTATTATGCAAAGTCTTTCCACAAAAGAAAAGACTGGATTCCTGCTTAGCATACACATCTCAGAGTGATGTTTTTACTAAACAGAGTCCTGAATTGAAACAGTTAGCAATGAAGGCAGTTGGAGATGACTAGGTCACTACCTCTTGACTCTTAGGTTTACACGGCCCCTAAAACGCTCAAATCCGATAAGTTTTCATTGTGTTTCGGCCTCCTGTTTGCATGACAACAGTATCCAGAGTTCTTAATTCAGCATACTTTTGAAACCAGGCTCCAGAGTGGAACGTTTTCAATGCACTATCCATGCAGTGCCGTGGGTGTAAACCCATATAAGAGTGTTTCAGGGTAAAATGCATGTAAATGCTATCAACTGATTGCTAAAGAGTGTGAAAGAGGGTGAAAGAGTAGTTAGAGTACCTGCCCTTGTGTAGACATTGCTCTGAAGTGACAATAATAATACTCTAAGGCTCTAACAAATGAACTCATCTTCCAATATTGCCATATTGAAATGCATACCTCTGATTTAGTGGGAATGATGAGTCTAATAGCATAATTTTACCGTACACTTAAGAAAACAACTGTAACCTGTGCTTGTGTTTTGTCTACAGGTTGTCAGGATGTCAGGTGACAGAGACAGGATGCTCATTTCTGGCCTCAGCACTCAAGTCCAACAGAAAATCATCCCTAAAAGAGCTTGATCTGAGTTACAACCACCCAGGAGAAACTGGAGAAGCAATGCTCACAGCTATATTTAAGGATCTAACCATGGAGCAGAATGCACTCTGGTAGGTGAAGACATTCTGTGATTACCCCAGGCTTGTCTGCTGTAGCTGTGTCCTGCTTAAAGTTATAGTCCAACATTTTTTTTGTTTTCATGTCCTTACTCACTACCAAATCCATGACAAGCAGATAGATGTCATTCTTTTGATTCTGCATGCAATCACAAGTAAGTGACAGACAAAGGTCACCCACAGCTAACTAGCTTAGCTCAAATGTATGGCGTCATGTAGCTGTCATAATCATGAGAGCATAAAAACAAACTAAATGAGCACAGGATCAGGAATTGAAGGCATAAAAAACATAAAATTGAGAGGTCAAAAATAATATTATGGCAAATAAAGTTTTTTTTTCGAGCATGTAAATTGTGACAGAGAGCAGTAGCGGAAGGTGTGGCGCTGCTCGCTCTCTCTTCAAACTTACTCACTCGCTCGCTTTCAGAGGTTTCCTTGCTCTTGATATTTTCTCCTACTGGAAATACGTCACGGCTGTTAAGCTCGACAAGATGTTTGCCAATCTAAGTTCGTCGGCGGTAGGTGGTGGTAACCATAGACATTGTGTTAGATGACTCATTACGTGCTGGACCGTATCGCGCGTCACCTCCATATTAGAGGGGTCTCTTCACTCCGGTCTAGCACCAGAAACAAGTGGAGTGAATGCATTTATGCTTGTATTTTGTGCAGCGGAAAGTGACAGTAAATGGCCCAAAATTGAAACTAGATGACTTTTTTTGGTTTTATTCTAACACAGCTGAGTAAAAACGTATTTAAAGTTTAATGCCCATGTCAACATGAAGATGTCTGATTTGTGTGTGAGCGCACGTACATGTGCCTGAGTTGCATTTAATATTCTCACAGCACACAAAACAAAAATATGAAAATAATAATAATAATAATAATAGATTTATTAATAATAATATTACTGTTGTTGTTTCTACTTTTACCATTACTATATTACCATTACTTCTTATTCAACAGACTTACTCATTTATTTTCTTGATCCCCTTCTTATATTATTGTAATTATTCTAATTATTTAATCATATACATACTTTTCACTTTTCCTCCTTTTCATTTATCTATTCTTCATTCCTTTGCCTCATTCTGTCCCTATTTTACTGTATTTTTTTTACTCCCCCCTTTACAGCTTCTCTCCGTACAACCATAGCACACCACTGACAACCCCTCCGTCCCTACCATCTTATCACCTGCTGCTAATGATGTTGTTGTTCCTCCTCTGCTTGTTTATACTCCACCCTATGTTTATTTTTATTACTCTTTTATACTTTCTTTTTTATTTTATCTACGGTGATATATTTATGAATTACCTTTACAATTACTAGCATTTTACTGCAGCTGCTGGTGTTAAATGTCTTTTCTCCCTTTTATTACAAACTATTAATATTACTGTTGTTCTACTTATTATCTAATATTAAAATCTTTGTTCATATATGCACCCATACCATAAATTAATTTAATTTCATAATTATTGTGGCTGATGATGCCATTGTTACTATTAATTTTACTATGATTAAAATAATAATAGTAATAATAATGACTGTCAGGATTTTTTCCCTTCACAGTTCTAAGAGCTCAGTGTAACTTTCAAGGTTCGTACCAACACCTGACAAAATTCAGAATAAAGATGACGACAAACAACTGCTTGCAATCAGATGGAATTTTACTCGCGAGGAGAACAAAAAACCGTAAAGCAGTCTGAAAGTTGAATGAAGAAATACAATGTCTTCTCTCTTTCATAAGAGTGATAAGAATATGTGTGTATGGAGTGACCTCCGCACAGGCTCCTCTCCGTCTCGGGTTGAGCTGGTCTGGGAAGGTGTCCCAAGCCCGGTCATGGTGTTCGATAAGAAGCCTGCACAAGGCCATGTAGTGTGTGTGTGTTTGTATGTGTCAGAAGAATGCAAAAGCTAAACAATGATTATTAAACATGATTGCAAAGTGATTAAAAAGAGATATTCAAATACAAGGACAATTAAACAAGATTAGTACAGGGTTATAAAGAGATATTCAAATACATGAATAGATTATATATGTACAAAGGTTAAATAGTTCTTCACATTCCCTGCTGTTTTTCATTTATTTGAACAGAACATAATGCACTACTCACATCAAACTTATACAACTTCAGTTACATTTTATATACAGGCATCATAAAGGCAAAGTAAATGTGAAGAAACTAAATTTATGTTTTCTCCTCTCCAATTGGTGGGGCTGTTGATAAGGTGAAATAAATATGAATTATTAATATAATAAATTGTAGGCAAAGACAAATAGATATAAGACCCACATAGCCATACAAAATCAGTTTGTGGATGTGTACCCATAGCATCTGGAACAGTGAAGAATTGTGCACACATAACCCCAGCTGGTTTATTGGTCTCATTGTAGTTATTGGAACCATTCCTCAAGCAGGGCAATACCTTCAGCAGTACCCATAGAGATAGATGCAAAATTAAAGAAATTATTTTTATTGTAAAACAGTCAAATTGAATGTCATTGGTTAGAAGCACTGGGCCATAAATTGGAGTATTTTTGATATGATTAATACTGAGGAAGTGTGTAAAAACCAACTTACATTCAGTCCAGGGCCTGAAACTATAGGCTAGATGTTTGGTTCAGGAATGTAGCTACAAGAGAAGAGCTGAGAACATGTGGAAACAAAAAGCTGATATTTGTGACAGGTTGAGGTATGATGGATTTCTGGTGGCAACTGGCATTCTAGTACACACAAAGCAGTTAGTTTGATTCCAGGATTTTGCCAAAAATTGTGCATATCGGTACCAAATGTTCAGTTCAAAGGATGATGAGAAGTTGAAAGCCTTGGGGTACCAGTCCAAGGGGCTATTGTTGCTGTTGTCTCCAGAGTGATCTCGCTTGTCCAAAACATGTTCACCAGAGGGAGCCAGAAACCAATCAGTCCAAGTCTAGATGATGACTCCACACAACACTGAAGTCAGGAGATGAACAGTTAGTTTTGGAGGCATTTCCCTGTAGCGACACTGGGGCGGGATTGCCCAGGACCCGGGGGCCCACGGTGAATTCTCCATGGGTTTGAGACGAACGGAGCTAGTCTTCCGCCACCCTTTGTAGCCTGTCTGAAACACCGGTGTGCCTTGATGAGTTCAGATGCAACCTCCCCTCCTCCCTCCTCAGAAGTTTGCAGTGACTGAGATGGATCCAAGACGGCCTTTCAGCAAGTTTCAGTGCCGTGGGTGTGGCCAGGTGAACTCGGTACGGCCCAGTCCAACGTGGAGACGACCACATCTGTCTCTGGTGGGCCTTGATGAACACGAGATCTCCCGGTTTGACAGGTGTAGGCGTCAGGTCTTGCTCTCCCCCCTAGGACACAGAAACAGACTTGGCAGCATCAATTTGTTCTTTTACTTTAAAACATTGTTGCAATTGTGTCACTAATTCAGAGTATTTCACAGGTTTCTTAGGTTGAATAATTGTCAGCTCAGGCAGCATATAAGGTCTATGAATATACATTCAAATGGTGTTAGCTTAAATGTCTGGTGTTAAATGTCTTTTCTCTCTTTTATAATAAACTATTAATATTACTGTTGTTCTACTTATTATCTATTTTTAAAATCTTTGTTTATATGCACTCAAACGATAGTTTAATTTAATGTCGTTATTATTGTGGACGATGATGCCATTGTTACTATTAATTTTACTATGATAAAAATAATAGTAATAATAATGATTAAAATCATATATATATATATAAATATATATATATATATATATATATATATATATATATATATATATATATATATATATATATATATATATATATATATGACCACAAAAATGTTGCTGCTCATAGGTTTTGTCTGTTGTCTCACTGTACTATCTCATTGCATGACAAAACACAGTATAATAAAAAGTATTTTAATTTGAAAGAAAGTATTTAAATGTGTGACAGTGTCCTGTATTATAAGTACATCTCTGATGTTTATAACAAACTTATCTGTGTGAAAATTGGGTAAAAATTTGCTGAGTTATGCTCATTATAGTTGGACATAACTCACCTTTCTCAGTATTATAAATGCACTGGAGCTGCATGTGAGACCCATCCAAGATGACGACCAGTTGATATGTCAGCTCCAATAGGCAGGGCCAGTCAATGAGGCGTCTACGTATATAATGTCTATGTGTATTCTGCCCAGCGCTGATTCCGCCGTCAAACTCCTTTTTCTTCTTCTACTCTTCTACACTTCTTCTATGTGGTTTAATGGCATTTTCGGAGCGTTACTGCCACCTACCGCCGACAAACTTAGATAGGCAATCGTCTTGTCGATCCTAACATCTGTGACGTATTTCCGGTAGGAGAAAATATCGAAAGCGAGGAAACCTCTGAAGGGGAGCGAGTAAGTAAGTTTGAAGAGAGAGCGAGCCGCACCACACCTTCCACTACTGCTCTGTCACAATTTACATGCTCGAGACAAAAACTTTATTTGCCATAAAATTATTTTTAACCTACCAATTTTATTTTTGTTTTATGCCTTCAATTCCTGATCCTGTGCTGGTTTAGTTTGTATTTGCGCTCTCATGATTATGACCGCTACATGACGCCATACAAATGGTTGAAAAGTCAATGGGCTGTATTAGCCAGCCTCTGCCTAAAGTCATCAGATGAACTGTAAATGGTCCTGTGTGCCTGTTGTGACCATTTTTTTTTGTGCCCAGCGCACTTGGCAAGTTTCCTACAACGCGCAGAGAGATGATGAGGCGCAGAGCGGTGCATCCATGCCTCTGTCCCTACCCCTCCAAACAAGTGCCAGAGAGGGAGGAGACAAGGCATGAGTTGGTTTAACACAGCTGAGTGTTGTCTTCACCAATCAAATAAACACCTCTCCTTGCCTTTAAATGCACTGCGGGCGAGGCACAGTGACAATTTCAATCTCTTCACCATTGACTCTAGCCTTGGCTGGCAGATGCAGCTGTCCTACTCTGGACTCTCCTCGGGCTATCTCCCTCTTTCTCCAACCAGCAGTCCAAGAGGAGGAAGAGAAGGCAATGCATTTGGATCAAATTTATTTTTCCCATGAATGATTTGTGCTCCGCGGGCTTATGATACAATAACAGCCTACGAGGAAGTTACTAATATTGCCAATAAAGTTCGCTCAAATATTTTGAGACCCCCTGTCCGATGTGAAAAAAAAGGTTTTAATAATAATGTAAGGAGAAGAGCAAAAAGAAAGCTGTCAGAGCAAAGAAGGCAAACGGTGGACACTCCCTCCACTGGCCTCACAACTGGCGGATGACATCGCGTTCTCCACCCTCGCCATGATAAGCATTGAGGGGTTTGGTGGGATTGAAGTTGGGATTACAGTTAAGGTAAAAATATTTTTCTTCTAAAACAGAAAAGAAAGGCTCTCATCCCCCCCCCTCCCCCCCCACTCCAACTATCAGTCCAAGCACTGATGTAATAATAATTTCTTCCTTCTCCAAAGAAGAAGATTTATTTTTCTCATAAATGATTTTGTGTATGTTTAATGTGACGAAATAAATTGTGGCAAAAAACATGTATAATGGGAGGCATATAAGCACATTTAAGGACAGAGCTGCGCAGGTGGTCTGTCCTCTCCTTGCACTTTGCTGCTCTCCCTGCTGATACGGCACACGCAGTTTGTCCTCTCTCCGTCATAAGTCCTGTAAGATCTCCGTTATGGCAAAGTCACATCCATGGTGTAAGACTGTGTTGCTGAAGAGTTTATCTCATGACCTTAGGCAGAGGTAGGCTAATACATTCCATTGACTTGAGTCATTAAAGTTGAGCTAGTCAGCTCGGGAGTGAGGTAAGACATGATGATGTTGGATTATGGCTCTCACTAAAAGAATGTTTAAAGAGGTGTTAAAATTTTACACACTAAAATGCTGGAGCCATACAATTTACTTACTTTTAAAATTTGCTGTTATTTATAATAATATTTCACATAAATGTTGATATTAGCACACACACACACACACACACACACACACACACACACATATATATAAACAATTTGTTTGCAATCCATGTTGATTTCTCAGAAACCATACCCAAATTCTTTGACAAAAATTTTAAAACTCTTTCTTTTGTACAGTTTGGAGCACTGTGGACCACATCGCTTAAAGTCTGGGATTAAGAAATGTGAGTGTTTATTTTTGTTTTGTTTTTTTTAATAGTTATCACTTTTGTTGAGTATTTGGCCAGAGGTTATTGCCTCATAAACATGCCAGAAAATGAACCATGGCATCACAGGTTGATTTAATGTTGTGTTCTGGTAAAATTTGACTGATTAAAAAGTTTTATCTCTGAAAACTGTAGTTACTTTGTTCAGATTGGCTTTTAACATAAAGAGGACTTGAACACACAGAATCAATTCTATAGATTTTAATACATGTTTGTAGGTTTTATTCAACTTTTGTACACTCTTAATGTTCCTAATCAAAAAAAGCCAGTCAATAGAAATGAATGGAGGAGACAATAACTAGTGTAAATAATGAGCTCAGGTACATCCTCATTTGTCAGATGGAATGACACATGCAGCAAGCACACATGCGTGCATAGGCGCAAATCCTTCCACAAAGTTGTCCCCCCCCAAAATCCTCTTCAAGTAAGATTTTTCTAGTCCTACAGTAACGTATTTTGATGTACAATACAAGTCATGTTACTTAAGAACACATTGTCAGACAAGTTTAACCACTAAAGATTACAACCCCCCCTCCTTTCACAATGGTTTAGTCCAAACTGTGTCTCACGGCGACCTGTGTAGCTGATGCTGCAGAGCGTTGTACACACAGAGGCAGGCGGACAAAAGCAATGGTGATCAGAAGAAGTAAGTTTATCAAAACACAGAATGGTTGATAAGTTGATTATTACTCAACTTGTTCAGTAAGTGCAACGTGAAAAACAAAATTTAAACTTTTGTGTTCGAAGTCTGCCGGCATGTTTTAAATTAACACAGCACGGAGATGATAATAGGGTGTTTATTTTCAAGCTCAAACACAATCTGCAACGTATGCAGCACATATTTTCATCTTAGTTTGTAATCAATCTGTGAACTGTCCAGAGTTTTTCTCTGCCTGATGCAACAGACTGTGACGGTCAGAGAGGACAGGCAGGTGACATGCTGACATCCTCATCCTCTCATATATGACATCAAAATCACACTATATTAGATTTCCCTTTAAAAATTGATTTACTTTACTTCTTTTCCAGATTTAATAATTTTAAAAGAAAGTAGTTTTTACTTGGACTTAGATGTTCACTTGAACACATTCAGCTTCTGATTACATTCTGTTAATTTACGCTCCTTATTTTCCTCCAATTTAAACACTTTTTGCATTATTTTCTAAGTCAGGTGAGTTTACACTGGATATTGGGTTTGTGAATTTAAGTTTTGTAATCCCTTCAGATTTTGTTTGTTTTCTTTTTGACAGTTTGATACAGGCATATGCTTGAAGAATAGTTTGATGTAGTTTGGTAATTCATTAATTTTTTCTTCTAGTTTTAGAACTTTTTTTGAGCTCTCAGTTCTGGAAAAGCTGCTGTTGTGGTAATAAGACTAGGGTTATGGTGAGATTACAAGTCTGTTAGGTCACAAATGGTGTAGTTCACACCTTCCAACCAATATAACTCTTGGAATTGCTGGTTGAGCATAAACAAACCTGTAGACATCTCTACAGGTTTGTTTATGCATCCATCTACACACACACACACACATACTGGTGGCAACTGGCCCTCGTGGCCCATATGTTGATAAATGTGTGCTAATGTGCCCTCTTGAGAGGCAAAACACGCTCTAGAGTGGCCTCTTGGGAGGAAAAATATGTGCAAAAGTTTCCTCTGTGCCCTCTTGGGCATCAAAACGCATACTGAAGTGCTCTTTGGTTGGCAAAGCTCACTAAACTGCCCTCTTAAGTGAAAAAAAAACACACTTAATTCCAGAGGACTGTTATGACCAAGAATTAATATGGAACATTACTGTTGTAATGACCTGTGTTGGACCCTTTTTGATCGATATTGAGCCAGAACTATAGCACAGAACTAGTTTTGATTTTCTTGTGTTAATATGGTGATAAAATGCCAAGCATGAAAATCCCTCACCTTTTAACATAATTTGCAGGTTTGAAACCAAAATAGGTGACCTATGGTGAAGATCCTGAAGACAGACTTCAATATAAACATTCACTGTACAAGCACAACAGCATGGAAATATTAGTGCAAAGGGCTTCACATCGGCAGTGTTTTCATTTGGAAGGTGGGGAGATACTGCTACCTGATTGATTTGTGAATCATCAGAAGCTGAAGACGTCTGACCGATCCAATAAGTGGAATATAGCTAACAAAAGTTTACTGACTGAATTTAGTGAGTGCTGTGAGTGCAATAATTTCAGTATTTTCTGGTATATTTTCTGGAGCCCTGTTGACATAGGCTGAAAGTTAGCTTGGGTAATATATCACCAGAAGAAATAAAGTTTGCTGAAACAGGAATCATAGCATTGATGCAAATTGTTAGCTAACACAGCCGGAGATATCACACAGCTATCTTAACAATTCTCCAGTGGAAAATCAATTGTTAAGGCATTTCATGAGGTTTTTTTAACATTTATTTGTATTGTCTTGTAATTCTGCTTGATTTTTCTCTCAAAATGCATCAGAATTACGTTTTTAAATCTGAAACACTCAAAATTTACTAATGGGGGAGCATGCCCTCAGACCCCCCCCCCCAGAGGAGTTGTATCCTCCTCACCTTTTACACCCCAGACTCATTCTCATGCCTGAATGCACTGGAATACAGGAAATTGCATCTAAATAACTGAAATTTTCTGACCCCCTAGGATTTACTTTTTCATTTCTGTGTGTTCTTTATTGTCCAACATTGAAATCAACACAGCTGGTGTTGATTAAACACTGGATGCTTGTGGATGCTGATCCTAACTGCAGACTTGCTTGAGTAGTGTTTCTAATTAGCTGATTTTCAGGGCAATATAATGTGCCATTTGTACAACATATAAACATGTCCAAAGTGCCCTTTAAAATGTGAAACCTAGTGCCCTCTGCAGTGGTGAGAATGTGCTGTATGTGCCCTTTTTTTTCCTTTTTGCCCCTGGTCTTGAACAAATCTGCACACACACATGCACACACACACACACACCCATGTACACACACACACACACGCCTAGAATGAAATAAAATTATTTCTTTCACATTCTTAGTGAGTCACCTGTGTGATTTATCTCACACACTGTCATAAAATGTGTTGAACCCATTTTACCGGTGATAAGTTCCAACAACAAGATTTTGCCGGCGTTCAAAAACAGTTTACTTTGCCAGTTCACTCCTCACTTGTAAGGTGAGCTTAAATGTCAGAAATTCACCCATCAATTAGTGTATTGTCATCATTATTGTACCAAAAGGGTAAGGCATGCTTTTGCGACTATGAGAATGAGGACAGTTATGTGCAGTGATCAGATAGCAGCATTTTTTGGGTACTTGCTGGGAACCCACAGGTACTCGACCTGGAGCAGAATTCTGTCTTTAAGTACTCACTTATTTACACGTTTTTTACTTTTACAGATGATGGATGTCTGGAGCTTGATGAAAACACAGCAAGCAAACGGCTTGTTCTGTTCAAAGATAACCAGACAGTGAAAACTGTGAAGAAGGTGGAGGAAAAGATGCAACGGCCAGAGAATGAGGAGAGGTTCAAGAGGTCTCAGGTGTTCTGTCGTCAGGGCCAAAAGGGCCTCTGCTACTGGGAGGTGGAGTGGAAAGGGACTGTGGGCATTGCAGTGGCATATAAAGGAGTGGGTAGGAAATGGGACAGCAGAAGTGGCTTAGGATGCAATGACATGTCCTGGAGTCTGCTCTGCTCAAAGGATGGATACATTCCTATACATGGGAAACCATCAGAGCTTATTACCGAGCCATTTTCCCAGAAACTATCCATATTTCTTGATTGGAATGCTGGTACGCTGACTTATTACAGTAACACCTCGGGAGAGTTGAGCCACATACACACTTTCAAAGCAACTTTCACAGAACCACTCTATCCAAGCTTCTGGTTCAAGAAGGGCTGTGTTACTTTGTGCAAAATAGATGAAACGCCTCTGCGATGGAGTCGGATCAAGCCTCAACAGTCAAAGATGAAGAAAGAAGCTAAACCTGTTGCACCGAAATCTACACGGCCTCGAGTAGCCAATTTAGATCAGACCTCAACAGCCAGAGTTGCACCAAAATCTACACGGGCTTAAGTAGCCAATTTAAATTAGACCTGAACAGCCAGAGTTGAACTCAATGTCAAAGTGCTCATACCTGTTGAACCTCCAGTGGCCAACACAGAGGTGACATCCTGTCAGACTGGTTCATTATATTTGCAGTTGCAGAAAAAACTACATTTTGCTCACCAGGGGATTTTAACGCTCACCTTCACCTTTCTCCTAGTCTGTTTCCATCTGTATTTATGTGGTCTTTGGCCAAAGGTGACATACATCAACTCTGGATTTTGGAATGGTTGAAACTGTTTCAACTAAAATCTGTTACCAGAACTTGAAAAAAGGTCTTTTAGTGGATGATAAAAATGACGATATGTTTTGTAGCTACGGTATTGTAAACTGGATTATTTCAGTGCTGTATTTCTGTGGCAGCTGACAGATGATCAAGATAATGCACTGAAGTTTAAACTGAGCATCAGAGTAAAGAAATAATGTGATAAATGTGACTTTGAATGTAACATGGTCTTTGGTGCCAGACAGGCTGCTCTGTACAAACTAGAAACTGCTGATCTACAGGGATTTTCACACACAACGATCTCTTGTTTTTATAGAAAATGACCCTTGAAAGAGAATATGTCTGATGAGCTCCAGTTTTGGGCTACGTCACAAAGCTCAAATCATTTCTATTACTAACACTGTCTTGAAACTATGTTGTAAATAATTTTATGCTCTGAAGGCAAAAGGAGTCCAGCCATGTTCTTGAAATGTTACCTCATAAAGTGGTCATTGAGTGTATATCTGTAAATTATTCTACGTTCTGGGAAGAAAGAAACAACCATTTACTTGAAAAGTTTTGCTCTAGCACTGTTAAAGTTAAAAGTAAAAGACATATATGCAAGCACCAAAACTGTAGATCTAGTCTATAAAAGTAAATTATTTACTATATATACTGCCATAATGTGATTTTTTAAAAATTAAATAAACATACAATTTTATGGTGCAGCATGTGTGTTTTTGTATCTATTTATGTGTGTTAGTATGCATTCATGAATGTATTCTGCTTTTAACATGAAGGAATGTAACCATCTGTTTCAACAATTTACAAAATGCAAAATACAACAGAAAAAGATTTCAATCAAATCAACATTTGTTGACACCACCCTTTTTCTACAAAACAGCATCTGTCTTTTAGGTACACATGGACAAAAACAGGGATTTTGTAGGATTATAATATGGCATATGAGTAACAAACACATTCATATTGTGAAACAGAAGCAACTGTGTGGAAGGCTTAAAACTGGGTGAAGAAAAGCCAAACTCTTCTACCAATGTGTGCCTGTGGTGAGCAGGCCATGGTGAGACGAAGCAAAGTATCACAACAGCAAGATCTTCCTCAGCCAGTCTGAGGCTTAAAAATGTGCTGTCCAAACTTTTAAAGTCCAACAAGACCGGCAACATTGAGGACTGTAAACACGGCAGCTGATAAAGGAACCTTTGTGCAGCTGATGAAAGACACATGAGCCTGAATCCCTTAAAATAGACAATTGTTTTGAGCTTAATGGTGTTAATCTAGCCTAGTCGAGGGTAGACCAGTCTGTATGAGCTGCAGTTAAGGCAAAATATGGACTTCTTTCATTTTGGGAAAGGCTGATGGACATTAAAACATGGTCAAAAAACATTTCTGACTAGTGATGCCCATCTTATATTCGACCAGTGGCTCCTGACCATTTTTCCTCTCCTGTTGTTCCTAAAATTAGAGCCCCTTCTCCACCCATAAAAAAAGAAAACAACGGCAAGTTTTGTTGCATGTTTAATAACCTTTGTGAAAGTATACTCAAAGTGTGTTGACAAAAAAAATTACATATATATATATATATACATATATACATATATATATATATATATATATATATATATATATATATATATATATATACATATATACATATATATATATATATATATATACACACAAATTTTAACAACCTCAATGCTGGTACAGAGCCACATACACCCTGACCCACTTCTGGTCCTAAGGTTTGGAACCAAGGCACTAGAAGACTTAACTCAAACTTTGAAGACTCCCTAAAGCTTATAGTCTGACACCCTCTAAACCAGAAAGACTATTTGTCTGCATCACAAAGAGTTTTTAATGTTAGATGGAGGATTTGCAAAGGCTGGGAGTCTCAAAGGGTCACTAACTGCAAGACTACCATTGGATTTAATGTACTCCACCTCCATCTTGCCTCTAATTATAATGCAGAGGTCTTACTATTTGTGAAATGGTTTTATTATTGAAATACTATCTCTGCAACTGTTGTTATTAATGCTCTCATTTTATGTGATTTACTGACAATGTATGCTGTATGCTTTTGGGACCAAAAGAGCGTTGCAGGAATGAGTCCAACAATACGGAAATGAGTAAGCATTTAGCACTTCCTGGTTCGCAAGCCCAAAACTACATTTAATTTGAAATAAATTTCAGATCAACTCCCGAATAAAGGTTGGTGACCACATACACATGAGAGAAAATAAAATGCATCCTGATGATACCTGCTTTTGAATATAAATCTTTTTGATGTGTTTAACGATGGTTGCTAACTAACTGCTATGAAGGACTAAAAAACTGGCTGAGGAGCCAACAGCGGGCACTTAAGATAATTTTTTAACAATCAATTATACACACACTGCTGCCTCACCCATATAGACCACCTTGATAAGGTTGTTTGATTAGGAGGTAATTCTTAAAGAAGAGGTCACAGCAAGACACTGAACATCGGAAATGTTTTCCTCTCGGTCCAACCACCATGTTGTAGTTCCGTAGTAGTTACTAATACCTTTTTACTCTTGCTGATTCTGTTTAGACATAAATAATAGTGGTTTTGTTTGTTTATACTGGGTTTACTTGATAAGATTCTCTCAAAGAACAACATATGTGGTTTCATATGTTTTTTTCCCCAAAGAACTTATCAGCAGTGATCTAAAACAGACAAATCCCATAGGCTTTTAGTGGAACTGCAGTTGAGGGAACTCGCACAATGCCAACTTCTGCATTGGCCAACAAAAATACGTCAACTCTGCACCACTCTATAGGTAGTTTTCTAGTTCAACTACAGAGTATGGTGACAGTCCCTGTTTTGGATGACCTTTTAAAGCTGTATCTGAAATTTCAGCGTTTCTAGATTGTGCGTTGACTAAGAAGCAGAAAGAGTGAGGGAGCATGTTGCATGCAGACTGGGACAACAGTTACATACAGAAAACTGTATGTGTGAATACCCCCGAAAATCACCCAGCTAACCACAGTAAAGCAAGATATGACTGCATTAGGTAGTTTGTCCTTTCCTCACTCCTGTTCCCTGTTCCTTCTCTTTATGAAAAGTTGCTTGTAAATATTGGCAGTTCTGGGCTGCATATTTTTGGGCTTGTTCCAAAGTGTAGTTTCTCATTTGGGCTTAGTGTGCCCCCAAACCCAAGAGGGGTCTGATGCACACTCTACTACCAATATATACTTCCACTCTAAACACAATTTACACAATTTTCTCAATTTAAATTGTACTGTAGAAAGAGGAGCAAAATGAAGTTTCACGATAAAGAAATCATTTTAGCCAGAATTAAATTTATTTCTGACGTAGCTATCACTGTTGTCTCCATTACAAAGCTGTAGATGATCAAGATAAAACTTAGATAAATGTTGGACTTTGTTTGGTTAAAAAACAAGGTTAGGATGGGCTCCTGTTACCTGACTCCCTGGTTCGAGCTAACTCAACCCCCCCCACCCACACACACAAACTTTGAATAAATATATAACAAAATGAAACTATAACCATCCCAGTTTCTTTATGTCATCTTGCTTAATTATTTTTATCACTGAGCTGGAAATGTCACAGGATTTCATTTCAGAATCTGGTCACCTTACTACGGAGTGTTGTTCAATAATAATTTACATGGCAAGTCTTCATCTACAGATGCAAGTGTTTGTCTGAATAAGTGACCCAGAAGAAGCACTGAAGTGCAGTTTATATGACTGAAAGTAGAAGAACTTAGCTAAAGCATACCAATAACTTCAGCCTTCAATTTGCTTTCACTTTCATACTCACTGATATATCCCTTGTCTGCATCGGATTCTGTCCATAGCTTCTCATTTTTCTCACTGATATTACTTAAACAGACAGATACTTTAAAGAAGGATTCTGCTTCCTTATAAAATAATTTTCCTTGTTCTCCACAGTCCTGCAGATCTGTAAGTTTAGCCATCTCTCTTCTGTTAATAAGCCTGTTTCTCCTTGTTCGCACTTGTGAGCCAGATGCAATAGTCATGTCCTCGAACAGCGCAGTTTGCTTAAGACAAGACTAAAAACTCATGATAACATGACACTAGTTTGTATTTGTCAAAAAGCCAAACAGGGGTCATTGGAGAGGGCCCTGACTCAAGCAAGACTCACGAGGTTTTTCTCCTTCTTTAAAATCACAGGAAAAAAAATAGATGTAAGACCAGCACAACCCACACATCTGTCTTTAAATACATCCAAGCAGGTATGATCAAGTCTGTGTGCATGTGTGTGAGCATCTCAATGAACAGGGTAATTAATTACACCCCTGAAAAATGGGCTGGAATGAAAGCTCGAGGGGGGAGAGAGGAGAAAATGACCACTGAAAGGGGACATAAGGGACAATGTAACACCCAGCAAACCCAGGGCCTCTTCACACAGGCTGCTTTATTCTCTAAAGGCCTAGTTCTTGACCAATACTTTGAAGGGGCTGAGAAACCCCTGTTGAACATTTTGTTCCGGGTCCACATCAGAGACCCTTAAAAACAACACACTAGTCTGTTACACTCAAGGTCTTTCCTGTTTTAGTGTCTTTCTCTCTCTCATTGATCTGCAGCAGCTAAGGGATAACAAATTTAGAGGATGTCAAATCTCTTTGCTTTGCTCTTTAAATTGTCTTGATGAAAGTCAGTCATGCTAATTGAGAGGTAAATGAATGAGTGTTTCTGTAGGTTTGCTCAACAGTGACTAATGAGTAATTTAGAGAAACAAAAAGATAACCAGAACCACAAAAATATATTTATGTAGTTTAAACATGTAACAAGCTGAATTGTTTGGTTTGAACATTTTGGCAACTTTATATTTTACATTCATTTGATTTGCTGATCTAAGGGCCCTATTTTAATGGCAGGAAGCATGTTGTTGTAGATCAGAGATGGACAACTTTGGTTACCAAGGCAGCCACATTCAAATTGTTCTCATTACTGAAGGACGAAATATTCTAATTTTGAGAGGATATTAAGAGGAGACAAAGGTGGCAACGAAAAAGGTGGCATGGTGGGCCGGCCTTCGCCGCGCGGACTGGGTGTGACCTGCGTACTTTGCAAGTTTCCTGCAGTGCCAAGAGAGGCGCACTCATGGCGCACAGGGGCGCAGAGGTTGCACGTCCACGCCCACGTCCCTGCCTCTCCGCGCAAATGTCAGAATAGGAGGAGAATAGACGTGAGTGGGATTAACACAGCTGATCGCTGTCTTCACCAATCAAATGAGCGCCTCTCCTCGCCTTTGAATGCGCTGCGGCTGAGGTGCAGCGTCTGATTGGTCTGAATTATCCCCGCCACCGAGGAAACAGTGTGCTGGAAAGACCCAGCAGTGGAGACGCTGTCCCTTCAGCAGGAGAATGGACAGCGGGGCGCGTCACCGTGTGGGCCAGCGCCCGGGACAGATGTAATCTGTTCCTTTGTCATTAATAGGAGTAAAAAAAATAAGAGACAGTTACACCACAGCTGGCTTATCCATTCATAATACTTGTGATCCACCTGCACTCCTGGTTTGTCATCGCCAAATAGCAGAGCCTTTAGTGATATACTGTGTACTCTCCTGGTGTCTCCTCCTCATCCTCCTTGCAATGATGTACTCCATCTTTTTAGATCACGTTAAAAATAAAGACTAAAATAGAGGAATATGGGAAATCACGGGTAAATCCTGAGTGACAGACATTTATTTTCTCCCTTTCTTCTTCGTCTTTTTTCTCCCTCTTTTCTTTGAATTTAATGAAATGAGAGAAGCCAGATATATCCTCAGTATCAGATGTTAAGGCTGTTTATTGTTTACTTGTAAGATGTGCATCAAACTTCCGGCTGCCGTCAGGTTAAGTTTCCATGATGACAAATGGCTTTAATCCGACATCAGATGTGACGGGACAATTAATATAGATACAAATGTATATGCTGGTTCAGACAGTTACATTAAATAGTGATTGCTGTGATTGTTTATTGCATTAAAATGTGCCTGACACTCTGGAAACCTGCCTCTGAGGCGTGCGCACATGTGCGCTTGTCACCAAATTACAGCTGCTGAGGGTGCGCTCCGCCCTGCGCCGAAGATAGACCAGGTTGCAGCTGGCAAGCTTTCAGCGCACCTTCCGCACAGTTTTTTGGCACAAAATTGTCACTGCGCCACTCGAATCTGTCGACACCTCCCCTAGGTGCGCCTTCAACTCCCCCTGGTGCGCCATCACACCCATCTCTGCGCAGACGGTCTACCAAATTGTCAAATTGGCAGCACACGACAGTGCGCCGCACGAAATTAACACTGCGCGGGGTGCGCCAGGCTTGCGCCCCCTGCGCTGCGCCACGAAATTAGAGCCCATAGTGTTGACCAGGGTTGTTCTGTTGAGTTTGCATGGTCTGCCTATGCCTACATGTGTTTTCTCCCTCACACCAAAACCACCATTGTTTGGTTCATTGGTGACCCTAAAATTCCCCTTACATCAATGTGAGCATAAATTATTGTCACTCTCTCTATGTGGCCATGTCATTTTTTACTTGAAAATGCTTAAAGGAGAGATTTAAAGAAGCATTGCGGCCATTCATTGTCCCATTTCCTTGTAAATATTGCTATTTTAATGTTATCATTGCAGGTTTTGTCTGGTTTTCATCATAAAAAATCTTGATTGTTTTCATATTTGAAACTGACTGTAGGCATCATTTATGGAGAAAAGGACCAAATGTAACTTTGCAGAGCAGATTCATTGTCTGAAATAATGCAGGTCCATTTTGCCAAGTTCCAATCCTCTACAACTTCACATGGCTAAAAGCTGAATGACCCAGCCAGGGGAGAGAGGCTGGAGCTGCAGACAGGACGACAGCAGGAAGTGACTGCATATTTGAAAACAATGGCTACATGTGAAGCGGCAGAGCTTCACATGTGGCCATTAGAGAGCAAAGAACATCACATCAAACATATCTTCTGGGAAATCATGTTGCTCCCCCCGATCGGTTTCGACAAGAGTTTTGGTAAGAGACGTGGTTACTCAACGATACCTGGCGCAATATGCTCTCTTCAGAAGTTTACAGGATTTACTTGGTGGGGATTGTCGATGAGGTTCATGTCACATATAGGTGGTAAAAGACGCATCTGTGTTGTATACTTTAATGTAAGATGATACTCTAAGAACCGAAATATAGTTAAAGCTAACGGCTCAACAACGAGTTGAGCTGCTATGTCATGCTGTGGCTTGATATGGATTTGTCTGTGATGACTGTAACAAACAGAGTGATCGTCCAATTGCCAGTTGCAGTTGTTTATGAAGGTTCTGCCTCTGAAAACATTTTTGAACAGCTCTATCCCAGATCAGAAAAAGTCTGTCTGGCGTGTCAGGTCAGGCCAAATGTGTCCCAGGGGCTACCAGTTGCCCAGCCTAGAGATAGAAACTCAGAAAGACAGACAGACAGACAGATGGATGGACGGATAAACTGACAGACAGATAGATAGATAGATAGATAGATAGATAGATAGATAGATAGATAGATAGATAGATAGATAGATAGATAGATAGATAGATAGATAGATAGATAGATAGATAGATAGATAGATAGATAGATAGATAGATAGATAGATAGATGGATAGATAGATAGATAGTCTGAAGGATAGTTGACGGTAATCTGTATCTTTTACAAATGTAAACACGAAGTGTAGGTAACAGGATATTGTTGTTTTAAGGACATATGTATAAGTCAAATACAGAGCACCAAAGAAATTCCTACTACAAAGAGAACTGCAAAACTACTGAGATGCACACTGAAACCTCTTTGTGGCTTAAAAAGTGACCTCAACAGCTGACTCTACGTACGGGTCAGACTTATCATTAAATATTTTGACTGCAAGTCTCTTTAAATAATAACCTGAACATTCAAGTCAGTGACTTGTGACTTAACTGTGTATTCTACTATTTTCCCCCTGTCTGTTTGATTTCCCAACATGAACCCTTTTGTCAGTTGGGTCAAATATGTAGGCTTCCTTAACATACTGTATATTACTGGCATCATCAGAAGTACTTGAATTGTTAAAAAAAGCATAAGCAACGCCGTGATTTAGTAAACTGCAGCTAAACAAGTGGAGTATTTCAAACATTTCCACCCTAACATGTTAATGAAGGAAAATAGGAACTTTCAGCACCTTCCACTTCCACCAGTGAATACCTCTGCCCTGCAGCCTTAGCAGACAAAGTGAATTAGACTCTGATGGCAGCTTTGCAGGTGTCACATGTTGGTGAAGTGAGTGTGTGTGTGAGTGTGTAGTGTGGCTGTCATTTAATCCATCCATCCTCAGGTTGCCCAGCTCCTGCCCTGCATGTCCACTCTGCCTCTCTCAGGCCAATCACAGTCCACATTCCTCCACCTTCCCAGGATCCCAGGGACCCAGGGTGCATGGCTGCAGGGTGTTACCATGGTGTTTGGGTGACGGGGTCAGCCCCCCTTTGGTGCTTTGGTGGGATGGGACAAAGACAGAGAAATGGGAGGAAGGCAGATATTTTTCATATTTTTAGGACAAGTAGGTGTTCAATGACTCACAAAACTATAGAGTTTCCAAATGTGAAACATTAATTCATAATGGCCAAGTTTCATTAACCCTCAGGTCCAAATGATCTCTCTTTTGTTGTTTTTAAGGTAGTTTGTTTCTTCTACATGTGATTTGACATAAATTTGTATTCCTTTTAAACAAATATTATAGTTTGAAGTTCATTTAATAGTCAGGCATATAATGGTCTATTTGACATTGTTAACATTGTTGACCAAGACTGAACACACAGAGGTTTGGGGTGTTTCTGTCTATGATTTGCTATTTTGAGGAAACAAAATATTGTTCTCGAAACAATGCCAGGTGCAGAGTGCAAAGAGGATGGATTATGTGACTTGATTATATATGCGTGTATTTGGGGGTAATAAAATCAAACCAATAAGCTCTCAGTGTCAGCTCTCATTCCCTTGACGTCAGAGCTTCCATAGTGGAGTGCACTGTCGCATAGCATTTTCTTGTGAATGACATCCTACACTGAGGACGAGGAAGAGGACCTGCTCTGCCTGCTGACTTTGCAAAGCACTAAAATTAAGAGACAGTGGTGTCCATTAAATGCCACAAGTGACGGGGGGTTGAACCTGTTTTAGCAACATTAAATTGAATATATGAACCTGATTTTGAGTTAAATATGAAGTTTTTAAGTCCTCCTGTCAGATGCATGGGAGGGAGATCCCACTTGTTTCTGGTTTATGACCTTTATTTCATTACCTGCAGAGTTTTTTATGGTCTCATCACACATGTCTGTAAAGATGAAATCATGACAGATTCATATCTTAAAGACAGATTCCGTTTCTCTGCTCTCACTTGTTTCGCTCACTTCTGTTTGTCTTCTGTTGCCTCTTTAAAACTGATTTGAAAATGATCTCGGAGACAACACATGTTTTCAGCTATGTAGCTTTTCATTTCATGTCAAGAACACATTATAACCATGCAACAGTGAGTTTTTATTTATGATCTCGGCCTGTTCTCTGTCCCTCTGCCTGTTCCCCCACACACTAATTCAGACTTACTGACACTGACAAACAGACACACACACACTCGCTGAAAGACAGACTGCAGACAGTCGGGATGAGGAAGAGTGGTGAGGAGTGTTGAAGGATATATGACCAAGAATTTCACAGGAGCTCCACATAAAGTTAATGTTAGGCATAAGGCAAGTGTATTTGTGTAACACCTTTCAACAACAAGGCTTCTCACGTAGAAACACACATACATGCACTCTTGCATTTGAGCAAACAGTAAGTGCTGTGTATTTTGAACATTTTATTGGTGAGCTCTATTACACTGTTGTTTATTTATCAATGTTTCAACCTACATGGTTTTAAATCTGATTACTCATTTAAGTGAGGTGTGCCACAGGGATCAACATTTGGCCCACTTCCTCTGTTCTCACAAACTGTCATGTTCATTTTGTGCTGACCATACTGTTACTCACTGACCATTTCATCATGCCACCTCTTTGTATTTACCTGTTTGTCAGCAAGTACCCATTCAACCAATCACATGGCAGCAACTCAATGCATTTAGACAGGTGTACATGTTTAAGACAACCTGCTGAAGTTCAAACTGATCACCAAAATTGGTGAACATGTAATTTGAGAGACTCTGAATGCAGCATGGGTGTGAGATTCAGAGGGCTGGTTTGGGTATTTCAGAAGATGCTTATCTAACTTGATTTAGCATGTGATGATTCTTGCTATAGATACCCAGAAGGGTCTGGCTTTATGAAGAACATCTTCAGCAAAGGGTGCCATTTGACAAAGCATCAATTGGGCCAAAAATTGAAGTTCATGTAGTCTAGATCAGTTTAAAGACTGTCCTCTCCCTTATGATTCTGCTTTCATATGTGAGACATCTGTTAAAAGAAACAAAATACAAAGTAATGAGAGGCAAAACTGTGAGGAATTATCTGATAATGTGATGAGAACAGGTCAATAAAACAATTGTTCCTTCATATGGCCATATTTCACAGTGAAATCATCACTTAACATAAAGATAACAGAAAACAGTGATGACCCTTAGGTGGGTTGCATCTGGGGAGCACTTGAAGCCTTGTGCATGGACAGCAGTGACATATTTATGCAGATATTCTGTTCTCAGCTTGTCTGGTGCTCTCTGTAGTGACTCGGTTCATTTCATCCCGATATCTCACATGTGGCCAAGGTTGTCTCATGGGAAGAGATGCTGAGTACATTCTTGTTGAGAAAACCCTTGGAGGAGCTCACTGTGAAGTTATGTCTCTGTCACTGAGGAGTAAAACTGAGGAAAGACATACGCTGCATGTTTTCATAAACAACATAAAGTAAAGGAAGAATTATTATTTGCTATGAACCAGGTTTGGCCCCAATTATGATGGGAACACTGAGTCATACTTCAGTGTGTGGGTTTTTTTTAGATATCTATAACCTGCTGAAGTTGTCCAGATTATTAATACAGTACTCTTGAGTGTGGAACAAGTTTATTTTCTGACCTCGTATGTCAGATCAGAGGATGTCAGCAGCTAAGCTCCACAGTCAGGGCGGGACACCATTGTTGCAAAAACAAAATAATATGAGATGAGTTCAGACCTCAAAATCCAACAGAAAGGAGATGACAAATGTTGTGATTCTGATGCAAATCTATGAGATTATTTGTGCTAGCCTGGGACCAAAATATGATTCAAGAGCCAAGAAATTATCAGGAAGCAGACCAAATAAATGTACTCAGAGACAAAGAAAAGCCTACATCAATGCACTCCTGATGTGTTGGATAGTTTCAGGGTCTCATAGCGTGAGCTGGTCTTACTTATCTGTCTGATCTCCCCTGCGGTCACCCCTCACATTGACTTTGTTATATGAACAGAACTTCGGCACCATTCTGTGAAGAATCTTGAAGGACATACCAAAAAGTAAGTTCAACACACCAAAGCGTCCTCTCAGCGGCCCCCAAAACCCACAAGATCTGAGTACACAGATTTTGACCCACACCACAGTTTTGGCCCACCTAATGTTCAACCTAGAGCAGCTGCATCTTGAAATCCTACCTAAAAAAACAAATTATATAGGGTGCTGGTTAGGTAGAGTGGTAAACAACCAGTCACGTCCCATATGCTTCCCCATTATCTCTTGCTCTCTCACTTCTTTCACAAGCTTACCCACTGTCTTTCTATCAGTGGTGGCTGCTGGTCAGTCTAGGAGGGGAAGCTCTTTTTTTTTCCGGCCTACATAATACATTTGTTTATTTATTTTAATGTAAGTTTTACCCTCTGTTCTTTTTCAAGAAAATGATCTGTGACCCTGTCGTACCAACTAGGTGTCTTTTCCAGGGATTTTACCAGTGTTCTCTCAATGCCAGCAGAGCTAGACTGCTTAAAAGGCCTTGGCCCATTGTGTTGCGGATGTAAGACTTGAGCCGCTTTAAACAGGAGAAGCTCCTCTCCAGAATAACTGAATGTAAAACTTTGAAGATGCTCCGGTGGAGGGTTATGCTTCAAGATCGCTGATTGGCTCATTTCACTGTCAATCAAAAAGGGATTCGGCCTCAGACAGATCCTCCAATCATCGTGCAGAAGCCGAGCGTCCAGGCCAGCCCACTGTCTCATAGACCCCCAGAGAGCGGCCAATGGGCGGGACAAATCCCAGAGTTTATCCAATGACCGTTCAGTTTCCACAGTGGAACAACCCACTCTACTCTTCCCCATCGAAGTCAGAAGACGCTCAGCGTCCGACTATGTTAAAGCGCTGAGACGCAGCGGGAATGAATGAGAAGGAAGTCGCGCCAGTTACCTGTTATAAGTAGCTGATTCTGAACAAAAGATGAAGGTATCCTAACGCATATTTAGTCAATGAAATGTACACACAGCAATACATATCACCACTTTTTTGGGGACATTTTAGGGGAAGCTGAGCTTCCCATGCAGTCTTAGAGCAATCGCCACTGCTCTCTATAATGTAAAGGCAAAAGTATACTTAAAACACAAACAAAAAATATGTTTCTGTGCCTGTCAGAGGTTGATCTGAAGTTGTCTGATATAAAGTTTGTGAAGTCAGGGGATAAATGAGAGCCAGTCAGAACATGGGGACTTTACACACCAGTTTAGGTTTTCACATATCTATGGTATATATTTAAAGTCCATCCAAGCAACATTAAATAAAAAGAGAACAGGAAGGAAAGGACCTTTCTAGAGAAACTAAAGGGTGAGAGAACTAAAATCTTTTCAATCTCAGAACAAGACAGTTAAAAGCTTTTAGTCACGTCTCACTTTTAGCATAACAAACCCATCCTGAGCTCATATATACTTCCTCTTTGTCCAAAGCTGATAAATGCTGATAAACTAGCAAACACTCTTAGAAAGTCTTACAAAGTATTCTAAGTTATTTTTATGCAAATGTTTCAAAATAAATGTGTTTTAGGCATACATAGCATTTATTTTATCATGCAAATCTTTCAGTAAATAAAGAATCATTAATTACAACATCTGGAGGTTACCCCTTATTGGCTAAAATTGTAGTCTTTTTGACCAATATTGACCATTATAGACTCCTTAGTGTTGGTATTAACTCTGGTGAGGTTAATCTGACAACAGATCTTGCTGAGTTAAGAGGGCTATTTTTACTGTGCCTGATTTAATGTTGCCAATGATTTCCAGTGTTGGTTAGAAAGAGACATGATGAATTGTCTTTAAACCTGCATTGTGCTGCTGTTGGTCAGGTGATCTCAAGTCTCACTCAACATGGTGTATGTCTGTCTGAGGGTGTGTACAGTATTCACAGATTTACTTTCCAATCATTACCAGTACTCCTTGGTAATCGCATGGCTTACGTCACACAGCTTTGTCAAATTCTTTCTACAGTTATTATAATAATATAAAGACAGCCTTGTCCTAGGTAGAGGCTAATCGTAACAATTCAAAGAAAATGTGCAAATTTGTGTCATTTTTTCCAGGTTAATCAGAACAAGAGCTGTGTGTGTGAAAAAACATCTTAATGTATATTGTACTTGCTGTAAATTACACAGTTCCATACAAGTAATGGCTGTCATGGCCACATCTTTATTCAGGGTGTTAATTGTGTACATTGTTGAGAACTGACGTAAAACCATGCAAGCTGCAGTCCACCGCTACCAATAATAACAGTTTAGAGGCAGAGGGGAGATGACAGATTGATCACAGCAGCAGAACAACAATAACAGAAAGACAAACTGGTTAATCTACTATTGTAGACCACAATATTCAGCAATGACATGTGAGACAAACCTAACAGTTCATCACACTAAAGCCAGATAAATTCTCCTTCAGAATCAGGGAAAAGGAAAATAAGTTTGATCCACCTGGTGACCGTGAACAGTGTTGACTTGGGGTCGACACCATGGTTAACAGTCCATAGAAAAGTTTGTTTTTCTCATATATAAACCAAATAACTATTCATTGATATAAAGATTAATGAAAGTGAAGCATTTAAAGCTACACCCCCTGCTATACATCCCACAGGTCATCAGTGGTCAGGCATTTTTTTTTTATTCTCAGAATGAGCACTATGTCTGAACTGTACTTCTGACACAACAGGTAGTTACATACAGCCGTAATTCTTTTGTGCCCTCTAGTGGTGTCTTCCTGTAGCAAACATGCATGATGCCGACAGACACAAATGAATGAAGGGGCAAGCTGCAACTTTATCTCTAGCTTAACTGCTGACTTAATCAACCAGGCAGAGCTTTAGCCTCATTTGTTGGACATGAATATTTGTCCATAAACACTTTTCACTTCTTACTCTCTAAAAGTTAAGCTTACATCAAACTCAGCAATCAAACATTCTTTCCATTGTTCTTCATTAAGGAGACTTTGCCCTTTTTCTTTCCTCTCCATTCCTGCACAAAAACACCCACACCTACACACACAGCGTTGTGTTGATTACCCATGTCTAAACACAGCATGTTCGACGAGGGTCGCCTGCAGCCTGCAGGTAAAAAGTAATGGGTTCCAGATTTTGTCTGTGGATGTGTGTTGGTGTCTGCATCTGCTGGTCAAAAGTGCAACAACTGTTAGCGCTTCATTAACACAGCAAGAAAAAAAGCTGAGAATAAGAGCTAGAATGAAGATTCTTTTTTTGGAAACACTGCTACCTTAACCTGATTTTACTTCCTTCTTTACTTTTTCACTTGGTCCTGACTGTTTTACTGTGGTGTTCTAGAGTGGAAACATAACAACTAATACAAAAACAGAATAACAACAACACCATCGACAAAAAATACAGCTGCAAGAATAACAGATGGCCCCTTGCACCAATGCAGACCTCAGACTCAGGCATAACTTTGAAAACAAATGAACAAACAAGCAAACAACAAAACCCAATACCAAATCATCAACTATTTAAAACAGAGGAACTAAAAAGTAGCACATAGTCAAAAACCCAATTAATGGGAAATGAGACAATAAAACAAGAATTTTGTCTAAATACAAAAAATGTAACAAGAAACAAATAAAAAGCAACACAATACAAAAGCAATAATACAAGAGAATAATATTATGTTTTCCTCATTTTTGTGTTTTTGATTTTTTTGATGTTATTTCTTGCTGCCTTTTTGTGTTGTTTAATTGGTTTGTTGTTTTATCTCATAGTTGCTGCAATATTAAAATGTGTTGTTATTTTGATCCTTTTGCACTTGATGTTTTATAATAATAATACGTTTTATTTAAAAGCGACTTTCTTAGCACCCAAGGACACTTTACAAAATACATAATAAAAGCACAATGCATTAAAATCTCAACTAAAATAAAAAAAAAACAACATACAAGAGTGACACAGTTAAATGAGGGTGGAAAATTAAAGAGAATATGCAGTTTGGAACAGATGGGTTTTGAGATTTGATTTGACATATTCGATAAATAATAATTTTTTGTTGGAACTTTGTTATTTGTTGCTTATTTTCTTAATTCTATTTTTGAAGCTCTTGTGTTTTTGCACTTATTATTTATTACATTGTTTCATTTTTTTTTGGCTTTGCAGTATTTTGTTTATTGAATCTTATATGTTGATAACTTATATACTTTGGAGTCCTTTTTCTTGCTGCAGTTTTTTTTGTTACTTTTATTTCTGTTTTGCTTTGCCATTTCTTGACCTATTTTGCAATTTATCATTTTATTATTTGTTATTCAAATATTATTAATGTTGTTTTTCAGTTTTTGTATAAAATTTTTACTTTAAATATTGTATTTTATTTTGTGCAATCTATTTTGGAGTATGGGTGTTTTCTTTTGTGGTATTTTTTTTGTTACCTTTTCATTTGTTTTTGTGGAGTCATATGGGTTGCACCTGAGGTCTATCATTATTTTTCTCAATGTGTTTGTATCTTTTATAATTTTACATTTATGTTCTGTAACAAGGAAATTTTATTTCAGTCATAGTGCCAGAGAACACAAATTAAAACATTTTTTAAATGCCATTTTCCTCTATTTCTGTACTTCTATCCCTTTACTGGTGAACTCTTTGGTCAGGCTTCACTGATGGTGGGACACCAAACAATAAATTTAAGTTCCAAACTCGTCTCCTAGGGATTTATATTTGACTTGACCCAGTCTTTAGCCTGACCTTCGTTCCTTCTGTTAAACTGTGACCTTGGGTCCTGTGGATACACACGTGTCAAAACAGCATTCATCACCTCTACACCGGCTGCAGATCCCTGAGCGCTGCCCTCATTTCTCTTCATCCATCTTTTCTGCCTTCAGCTCTTCTCTTGTGGATTTTCATTTTCCAGTACATTTTAGGATTGATTTGCCCCCCACTTGACCCTCTCTCTTTAAACCTACAGTGACAATCTGCAGTGTTCTTCTCTTGATTCACTGCAGTTTCAAACCCAAGTGTTTCTTAGCTCTACCTATAAAGTTTATTTTGGGGGGATTTTTAGGCCTTTATTGTCAGGAGAAAGAGAGACAGTGGATAGGCTTGTGAAGGGGGTGAGAGAGAGTAGGGGAGGACAACCTGCAAACTGACTACAGGCTGGATTCAGACCCGGACCAGCAGGAGCATGTGTATGGGTCGTGCCTGGCTGACTACCACTCCGCCAAACCAGCACTACACCTTTCTTCTCTTTATATTAAATTTTAAGGGTCCAATATATTTCTCCCAGATGTCCATTGCACATATTTTTAATTTTCCTATTTAAAACACATCTTATATAGGAACGTGCCTCCTCCCCCATGGATTTTGTGGGAGAAAGTAGGCACCATACTGTAAGCTGAAGGACAAGGGAAGACAGAGATCCAGGGAGAGAGAGGACAGGCAACAAACCAGGCTGCATGTAATAGATATGCACTGTTTGTTTGAATTAAAAACAAGTATGTTTTGTATAATTATGTGACTTTTATACAACAGTGTTTCTGTTAGTTTTCTCTGCAACAACCCTGGAATGAATTTCTGTAGCCTAATTCACACTGCCATTTCGAGGTGTAATATTTACGTCCCTGTGACGTTTAGCAACTGCATATGAAAATATGGGGGGAATGATTTTGAATTTGTGTTGCCTCCAGAAGTGACAGAGGTGTGTTATTGTAAAGAGAGGAAGGTTCACAGACTCTGCAGGAGACAGGACAGCTGGGTGTAAATTTTTCTGCTAGGGCAGACGCATGCAAGCCATATTGCAGCATGAATCGGCACAGATGTTACAGCCTTGTGGAATTAATTTGAATATCTCTAGGTGTAAACAAAACAAGGCCTTTGTGTAATGATTTTGTGTAAAGGCACTGTGCAATGAGCTTTTCTATTTGTGTGCATGTGCCCCCTTCCTCATAACATGATAAAATAACATAAGTACAATCATTCTTTACCCCTGCTCCATGTATGTGTGTTACAGTCTAAAAAAAGGTGGCACAAGGATGGGCACAATTTCCTTATTGCAAGTCCAAGTCATGTCACAAGTCGGGCAACCAGACCTCTGTCAAGGTCGACATGGTCTAATACAAAAAAATACTATAAATGACTGAAGTAGTTATAAAATGATGTTACTTAATGATTTACGGAAACATGCTAAGTATTATGACCTCCACCAGGTCATGTTTGTTTCACTGTCTCTTTGTTTGTCTCTCAGAGAGATTACTCAAAATGTATGAACAGCTTTTGATTACATTTTCAGGTAATGTTGGTTGAGGGCACAAGGCAGAGGTGATCCAGGATTTTTTTTAAAGGATTAGTTAACATGGCAAAAAAATACTTAACTCCTTTAACTTTATTTTATTTTATTATTTCATTTTTAGTTATTATTGTTATTACTATTACTATGTAGGTGTGTATGTGTATGTGTGTATATGTATGTATATGTATAACTTACTTATTACTTTTAAAAATATTTTATGATTTCTTTTTCATTCATTTATTTTCTGTTTTTTAAACTTCATGCAGATATGGCCTCTGTTTTTGTTTATAGATTTTTTCGGGGGAGGGGGTCTTATATACATATATGTCTACATATATGTATGTTTATAGATATGCATACCTTTATTCTTCATTATGATATGATTTGTCAATGTGAAAATGCACGCATTCATTGTAACAAATGGTAAAACTCTGGTAATTATACGCCAAAAATTAAACAACAAAAGAATGATTGGAAAAAAACAAGGCAAAAAAGTGCATTTTTCCACATTTTTACTAATAACTCGATGAGTTCTCAATAGATTTTAATGACTTTTTCAGGGAATGTTTGCCATGAAGTCATTGGATTTTGGTGGAGATCAAAATCCAGATGTCGACGCAGGATTTTTTCAGGGATTTATTAACAGTCGACGAATGACTGTTGCATTTCCGATGATTTCTTGGCCAACAATGTTGGAGATGTCTCGGTGGAATTTTTTTTGCCTTTAGAGCTCTCGTTAGACATTTTATTACAGTGGGTACCTGCTTATGTCAGAACTCTCCAGTAAGAAACAAAGTAAAAATAAATTAGCAAACAAAAAAAATTTGACAGCTTCTCAAACAGAGTAAAAAATAGTCAGGCAGGAAAAATCAAAGCCACATGGTCAAATCCGTCATCCAGGGATGCTTTAAGGTGTGTGTATGTATATTTAAGTCAGGTAAAATTGTCAGTTGAACATATCAATGTTTCATGATGTAAGCAGTGAATATTTCAGGGGAATCAGGGCGGCTGCAGCACTTTCACATTTTGACTCATATCTTAAAAATTGACAAACTCTTGTCATCTTTTAAAAGATAACAAAAATGCAGCACATGCAGACTTATTGCTGACAGTCTAGCTGGCTTTCTACCAAAGTGATTGAGGTTATTTCACCTGCTCTCTGTGACTGCATTAAACTGGATTTTACCCTAGCAGTTCATATTCATTCAGCTCATGCAGTGGGTGCTGCGGGTTTCAACTGTTTCCACTCACTGCCTGCACGTTATCTTTCTGTCTGCATCACACACAGCTGTCTGTCCGTCAGTGTCTGTCTGTGTTACACAGGATTTGTATGTTTTCACACAGACAAATTTTGGCTTGTTGTGCTTTGCCAGGGATGGGCAACTGGCCATCTGGGGGCAACATGCGGCCCTTCGCCTCATTCAATGTGGCCAACCAACCATTTCCAAAAACAAACAAACAAATTGGAAACATGAAGAAAACACAACAACAGCTACTAAATATGATTCATCGTGAGTAAGCAGTACTTCATAATGCACAAATTAGGATAGGTGATAAAATACTCCAATGTGTATTAGTAAAAACTATATCCAGACACAAAAGTAAACATAATATAAATTCCTATAAATTGGTTTAAAAAGAACTAATACTGTTATTGCATCAAAAGAAGGTTAAACTGACTTAAGTTCCGTGTCATACCTATTAAATCATGAATTTTTATTGTGTTTGAGTTCAAATATATTAATGCTGGCAGAATCTTGTTTTGAAACCCATTTGCAATTTTTTTGTCCATTCATATTTTTCCTCATTGACGGTGGCTGTAAAAATGTAAAAGTGTGGCCTTCAGGGACTGAAAAAGTTTTTATGAGGCCCTCTTGGTAACCAAAGTTGCCCAGCCCTGTGCTATGCTCTCTCAACCAGTTGGGACTCTCTTATTTGATTTTGTTGATAACATTTGCATCACATAAGATTAGGACATGGTGTTAGACGCCAGCCGCTGCAGCTCAAACAAGACTGATGAGTCGAAGAAAATGGATAGATAGAACAAAGTTTTTTTTCAAATGACAAAAGCTGAGTCTGTATTTACATATAAAAAACATTTGTACTTATTTGATTATATTGGATCATATCATTCAACTTTTTCTGCCCCCGCCCTGTTATATTCCCCCCCACTTCTGATCATCTCTCCAGACATCTTCCTTCATCTTTCTCCCTTTCCCCGTTTTCTTTGAAATGTTTCCCTGGTCTCCTGCTACTTCTCCTTGACTGCTGTAGAAAGATGGAGGGTGAGGTCATAAATCAGAGGAAGTGAAGCGGTGTGGAAGAACAGGTTTGAGGGTCAGCGCCTTTGGGAACACTCCAGGAACTCCCATGGAGACCTCAGGATTCAATTAACCATTGAAACAGTCTCTCAGTTCCTCCATCATTCTTTTTATGTCTTTTATTCTTTTCCACTTTTACCCTCCCTCCTTTAGCCAGTTTTGTTTTTTATAACAGGTTGCTGCAGAGGTCAAGCACCTGACAGAAGAGCAGTTTCTTGGAAAAGAAAGTTTTTTTATAAATCATAGAGATCTGCAGGATAAAGATTTTATTCATGCTCAGCTCTTTCCAACCAGACTTTGACAGACAGGTGAATGCTGGAGAAGGCCAAAGTCAACAGCAGCTCCCTCAAATCAAAATTGTAAGCACATTTAGAGAGGACCATTCAGGTATTGTAAGGGTCTTTTTCAGCACCTGGATAAATCTGATAGATTTTTTCTCACAGAAACATCGTAACTGTGCTGCTGATCATAGTCGAAAAGAACTATTGTAGAAACATCTATATGTCATGTCCTAGGATCTTTTTAAAACATTTTTTTTCTAAAAGATAGTATCAAGACCATCAGGAACTTAGGCCCTGTCCACACAGAGACATAAACAAATTATTTGTTTTTTTTATTTGAAAAAGATTTTTCACAAGCAAGGCATCTTTTTCTGTGTCTGTCTCCATGAAAACACTGAAAGCACTGTAGTGTATTCGTCAGACCTGTAAGTGGCGCTGTAATGCTGCCACAGGCACACACCAGGATGCAGGTTTGAGCTCAGCTTTTGCTGTCACATGGCAGTATGTTTTTGGGCAAGGCACTTAACCCCAAGTTGTTCCCTCAGTGGCTTGTGAATGTGTATGAAAGGTCCAGGGTGTGCTGTACTGATACTGATAAACTGACATTGAAACCCTCAACCAACAGTGAGTAAATGTGAGAGTGAATGGTTACATGTGACCTGCAGTGTAAAAGCACTTTGAGTAGTCAGAAAGCCTAGAAAGCACAAATTAAGCTTAACCCTCCTATTATCCTCAAATATTACTAACACATTTTACCCTTGGGGTCAATCTGACCCCAGGGATATTTGCCTCCAGAAAATTTACAGAAAATTGTTGACCAAGTTTTTTGTGTCAGGAATTTTGTTTATTTGTTGAATACATAAATAATCCCTTGATAATGAAACCTTGGCCTGTCCTCTAGCGCCACCATCAGGCCAAACTTTCAATCAGAAATAATTTATCTTGAAAAGTTTTCATCCAAATCTTCTCAAATTTACTGACAACATTAATGACCACAAGAGTATGAACCCTATTGGTTTTAGTGATGATATGACCTTCTCTGCAGCGCCACCATCAGGCCAAACTTTTACTTTTAGAGTTACTGTATCTTTCAAATCTTTCAACCAAATCTTTTTTAATTGGGGTGCACATTCCTGACTCTCACAGAATGAACCATATTGATCGATGTTGGTAACCCCCCCCCCCCCCCCCCCTTTCCTCTCATAAACGTATTTATTTACTTATTTTTATTTACTTTTTTGTAACATGTTTGGGGTCACTATAAAGTCTCACTCACCCGTCCTCTTTTGTTATCCGGTCTTGGGACCAGCAGTGGCAGAGTCAAAGAGGTTTTTTTTGTTTTTTTTAATGATTTTTTTTTATTTGTTTCTTTTTTGTTTTTGTTTTTTTGTTTTGTTTTTTGTTTGTTTCTTTTTTGTGTGTTTGAGGGAATTTACATGTTTGAAAATTCACCCATTTGTGAAATACACATTCATTCCCCCTATGTTCCCCCTCCCCCATGTCATGTATCAACTCAAAAGTATCAACTCTGCACCTGCAGGTGTGGGAATGTTTGGTCACACATGGGTCACACACAGACAGACAAGTTTTACACAGCTAAAACAGCTTGGGGTCAAATTGACCCCAGAGGAACACCGATGCGTGCAATATGTGTAGAGCACAATGAAAAAATATCATCATAATAATTTTATGCTAAATCAATAGTACCTATCAAATTAGGAAAAGTCATGAAATATGAAGCCAAAAAAAAAAAAGTCAACTATTATTTTTTGAATGATAAACATTGAATGGGGTCAAATTGACCCCAAAGATAATAGGAGGGTTAAGTCCATTTACCATTTACCACCAAAACCAGAGAAAAAGACATTATTGCTTATGGTGGTAGAAGAGGAGCAGAAGACTTTGCTGTAAAAGCCATAAGCTCAGTAGCATGAACTGTATTCATCATTTCTTTCTTGTCACTGTAGGGTTCGTGCAAAAGTTTAAGGGAGAATAGGACTGTGACTTCATCATCTCTGAAAATGTGTGTACTCATTGTATACATGGGAACAGGGACAGCATTTCAACATTTAACCCCTCTCAGATACGGTTTCAAAGGTGTGTTTTCGGGCTTAAAAACTCTGGATCCCTGCGGATGAAATGCCCATATCATAAAGTTGTAAACCCATCTCCTTCTAGATGCACTTGATGCCTCAGGTCACAGTTTCCATTAACATGGAGGCAAATCTACTGAAGCAGGATAGTGGAAAGGAAATCGATGAACAGAAAATAAAATTCCACACTCAATCTGAGCTGAAATTAAGAATTAAAACAGATTAAGAGTGTTAAAATAGATAAATAAACAAGATTAAATAACAATAGTAAATATAATAACTTAAAAGCCAGACTAAAAAGGTAGGTCTTGAGTTTGCTTAAGGGACACTATATGTTTTTTTACAGGTGCCAGAGACTAACCTTAATGATGTCAGCAAAAATAGATCCAAAACAGTAATTCTCTACTGTCATAAAATGACTGCACATTAAGTGACTTTACTACAGTTGAACCAAAAGTATGATGATGCACAGTGGCGGCTGGTGAAAATATTCTTGGTGGGGCAGTACTGTGCAACACTCAGTTTTTAACAACCATCCCACTACGATTTGACACAAACTACAGGATACCTCTGCTTCGTAAAAGTGTTATTATTGATTCCAAATAAAAATAACAGATTACAGAATGGTGAACACACATATCACACACACAGACACACATAAATATATACAAATAGTCAACCATATATTGCCAAAAAGCTTACATAACCTACATACAAAGAAATAAGTAAGGTGAACATGTGCATGTGTAAATTAACAATAACTTTATACAGAAATGAGTAAGGGGATCATGTGTGCATGTGTACATTAAAAATTACTATATTCCGAAATGAGTAAGGTGAACGTGTGCATGTGCTAATAACAATAACTTTATACAGAAATGAGTAAGGTGAACATGTGTCTAATTTTCCACATTACTTTTCCTCCACATAAAAAAACTACTCCTCTGTACCTATTTTCAAGTCCTCCCGACTCCGCTATACGTTGAACATGAACGAACTGTTTGTTGATACGCCGAAGTGACAGTAAAATGCGGGTTTCGGGGCTATCACAAGTTGACACTGTCGAAAGTTTGACATTTTGATCAGGCATCTAAGATAGTTACCTATATATTACCTTCTGTATATTTACGCCGTCAAACAAGTCCGTAATTCTTCAAAATCTTTTGTTGTCATGCTAAATGTTGTGAAGTCACTTCCACCACTAAGTAAGTAAATGAGTGTAAAGAGCTAATTTTTTTGTATAATATGGATTCGGGAGATGTTTGCATAGTAAACAAAAGGGGTCCTTCGAAGGCACGCCCCCTTCACATCTGCCTGGACTGTCACCAGTTAATCTAACACCAGTTAATACACCACACCGGCACCGACACGAGCCGAATTAACCCGAAGGGCGATTTCAGAAGCGTCCTTCGGAGATTATTTTCAACGATGCTGATTGGCCAAATTCACGTTGATAGGCGCTTACCTTGCCCTAGCAACAGTCCCTTGGCTGTTCGTCACTGTCTGATGGGCGATTTTTCCAGCGCACATCAGACATGGAGGTAGAGAAGAGTAGGCTTACTTTTGTGTTACATTAATGAAAATTAATTACTTTATATATTAATATGTGTTTTTTTGTCATACTAAAATTTTTTATTTTCTCTTTACAACAAAAGACAAATAATTTAAAAAGAATGAGTACAGTAAATTTGATAACATATAACATATTCAACAGTCACAATACATAATAGTTGTTGCTATATCTTCATCAAATAAGTTTTATAGGTTACATCTGGGTTTATCTCATTGTCCTAACATAGTTTTCTTGGACGGAAGGGAACATTGACAAGGTGAGGAGCCATATCTCAGAGGGGGAAGGGAGAAATTATACCTTTTATGTTTTCACTTTAGGCAAAAAAGCTGTCCATTTTGACCATCTAGCTACATACAGATCACTCCTCTATTGGTCAGTTGCCACTGATGGTGCATAAATAGCTCATATACAATAGCTATTCCTTTTTTTGTTTGTATGACCATTTGTATGGACATTGTTCACATTTGTCTGTTTGTGGTCTTGGCAATATAATCATACAGCACAAACAGTTTAATTGGATTTTTTAAAGCTCAATATTAGTAAGCGGTACTAGTGGCTTTAAGCAGTGTGCACTATATAAGAGAACTGCAGCCCACAAACAAATACAAGTACACCAAAAATAGTTGATTTGGATGCTCTGTTGAAATGGGGATAAAAGCTATTTTCCCATTAATAGCTACTGAACTATCAATTTCTAAAAGTCTAACCATGGAGGAGGAATAACATCTTTGCTTTAGTTAACCAAGAAAGGGCATTTATCTTACTGGAACATAAAACAATTTTTGAAGTTCATTAAGCCATTGTATTTAAGCTATATGATTTATTATAATCTCATTTATACAGATATAATGCACCAAACAAGCTCAGGATGAATGCAAAGATTTAGATCAATTTGACCTGCAGAAAGACCCTGAAATTAAAGAAATCTGGAGCAGCAGCTGGTTTGTGTGCTCAACATGAGTTCTCTGTCTCTGAGGACGTAAATCAGCTAAACCAATCACTGATTCTGTATGCAGGAGAACAAAAAACCCAACAAACCATTCTACAAATTCCCCCTCAGGACAGAGCAGCACACAAAAGGAAATATTATCATGTTTCTGAGCTAGTGATTAATGCTCTAGATGTTCAAACACACACTGAAACCAGTCCCATTCACCTCCACACATACCTGCAGGCTCTGTGCAGCACTGGGTGGTGTAGATGGGGCAGCAGGTCAGTATTTTCATTTATGTCGATAAAGAGGAAAAGCACTCACAGTCTGCTTCCTCTGTGTTGCACAGTGATGGAAAGATTACAGAGAATAGGTTTTGTGTTTTTGAGTAAAGTCAGAATCTCAGTCGAATCAGTGGAGCTTATAAAGAAAGCCGTGAGACCATCCCGCTCCTCTCATACACAAATAAACTCTCAGGGAGGTTTCTGCCCCTCTGCACTCTTGTATATATAAATGCTGGTTTTGGCTTGGAGGCAAATACAGGCTACACTTACATACAGGCACATACCAGCTTTGAAATATGTTGTTCCATGAACGGACTGTTCGCCCCCTGTGAACATGAACCACTTGCTTCCAAAGTCACAAGCCAGAGGACAGGAGTGGAAAAAACGTAATACCATGAAGATGTTTAACCTGGAGCTGATCTGCTGATGCTAAACAAAGAGCAACTTTGTGGGAACATGAGGGTCTAAACTTTACATTCAGTGTGACTCTGGGCTACAGCTGTTCTTTCAATGTGTTGACAGATCAACAGAGAGGCATCATGAAAGAGCTACCATGAACAATCCATCCTTTTATTACCGTTACCCCTTTGTCCCTCTTAGGGTCTTGGCAGGCCAGAGCCTCATTGGTGTCATTGGGTCGGGGGCAGAGTCCACCCTGGACTGGTTGCCAGCTTTGAGCCTATTTTTCATCATGATGCGAGGGATTTTATTCCAAAGATGGTTGCAAAAAGTAAAAAGACTATACCATGTGAAGCAAAACATAGTTAGGGAAGTCATACAGCATTACAGGACGGACAACAGGAGGCGTTTCATGTGGGAGACGGCCTTGCTCTGGGGCATCTTGGAAGTGCTCAGGAAGATGGCAGGGAAAACTTGAAGAGTCTTGAAAGTTTATTATTATTATTATTAATAATATATAATAATATTATATTATTATATATTATTATTATTTATTTTGTAGTTCATCTCATCTGTGGGGGTGGTCCCACAGTGGAATCTGTAAGGACCCGAGAGAGGAGGACAGCAGTCAAACTGTCTAATGCAGGGGTGGGCAACTATCAATACCAAAGGGCCACATTTTTCTTGCATGCCTGAGGGCTGCATTGTTACATATTGTTGGCACTGTTAACAAAGAACAAAAGAAACAAAACATATATATATATATATATATATATGTATATATATATATATATATATATATATATATATATATATATATATATATATATACATATATATATATATATATATATATATATAAATGAAAAATTACAAAGATAAAGCTTAACGAAGGATCATACCAACACTTAAATATTCTAACTCAAACACAATTAAAAATGATCAAAATGAGCATGACACATTTTTAAAGCTAATTTAAGCTTCTTTTTAATGCAATAAAAAAGTATTGTTTACCAGTTTTTAAAGCTCAAATATATTACCATTGCCATTGTTTCCAAATATGGTTTTTACCAATGATGTAAGATATATTTTAATGCATCGTGAAATATTTCTAGAGACACAATCTTAGCTAAGTGAAAACTTTAATGACTTGTAAAAAACAAAGCACGTACCAACAATTTAAAGTTAATAAAAATATTTAATCACCTATCCAAATTTATGCATTACATGGTACTGGTTACTCTTGATGAATCATATTTAGCATCTGTTGTTTTATTTTTTTATTTTTCCAGTTTGTTTTTGTTTTTTGTGGAAATGACTGGTGGGCCGCATTGAGCGAGGTGAAGGGCCACATATGACCCTTGGACCACCAGTTGCCCACCCCTGGTCTAATGTAATAAAAGGACCTGAAGCCCCTTACGGGTTAATTTAACATTCTTAAGTATCATGATTCACAGACAAACTCCAGTGCACTGTTTAATTTTACAGAAAAATCACAATCATCTCCATATTTGGTTTCCTCTATACTTTTACTCAAACATAAAAAGACAGTTTAAATGATCAAGAGGCATTTTGGAGTAGACAGTTATGTCACAGTGGATATGTGTACACACTGGGGTAAATACAAAGACATGGTTCATGGTAACTTACTGATAGCTGAGAAAGAATCAGTTATGGTTCTATTAATTGCAAAAGACATTGTTGCCTTCAGTTTTATGGAGATTTTCAAAAGTTACATAATTTGCAGCTGGTTTAATAAACTAATTTACCTAAAAGCTTTACCTAAAGGCATACTTAGACTTGCCTCAATCAACACCCATAACACCATCTGAGAACCTCTGGACTAAGCTATCATCACTCCTTTAAATCTCAATGACAACTCACTTTATACGTAAGCATAAAAAATTAAAATGAACTTTTACACCATGGCCCATCTTTGGGATTATGCACCATCGGGAGATCATGTTTTCGCTCTGGATGCTTCTCTGCTTCAAATGTCCCTTCTCTGGAGATTATTACTCCATAAAATCTCAGTATTTATGTCTGCTGATAATAGAAAAGTGATGTCTTCAGAACATTTTGACATTTGTCTGCAACACTTTGAATAGAAAAAAAGCACTCAATATTTCATGTAAATCCCCTAGTTACTTGACTTTATTCAAAATCATGACAGCACTCTTATCACATTTGTAACCATTTGTCAAAATGAGCAAAGCCTGTCTTTAGAAATCCTTTCCTGCTCTGAGTTAACTCTCCCTGTCACCTTGCTGCTATCATGCATTTAAAATAGTTTCCTTTTCTGTGGCTCTTTGCTGCCAATTTGATGTCTGATCGATGCTGTCCACATTCACCACATTCACCTTCAGCTTTCATCGGAGCCATCTGTTCTGTTGCTTCTCACAGTGAACATATCAGACTGATGTGCTCTGAGGCTTCATAACTAACAGAGTCTGGACTGTGTTTACCCAAAGGATAACAACAGGGAAAGTAAAGATAATAGCTAAGAAGAAAAATTGTTATCTTAAACAAAACTCTAATATGTTTTTTATATCTAAAGGTTTGTATCTCAAGACTCTGAACCCATTGCAGTTTTTCAGGTTGAAACCTATGGAAACAAAAATGGTCCTGTTATTTAGTGCGAAATTCAATCTCTTTAAGAAAAAACATACTCTTATGATATGGCTAGTTGTTTTTTTTTTTTAAATTTTGTACGGTTCCTCTTGTATATATGTTAAGATTTGGCTAGTTTGGTTTATATTGTTTTTTTTTCTTGCATTTCTGTTACTATTTGGCTAAGTTGGTTTTATATTGTACACTTTTTCTTGTATTTTCCTCTTTTAGACCTGCCTGCTTTACTGTCATGTCCCCGCTCTTGGTTTTAGTTAAGTTACACATTTTGTGTTCAGGTTTTGTGTCTTGTCTCATGTTTTCAGTTTTATTTTGAAATCCCTTTGTTCCTTGTGGTGCTTTCCTGCCCTTCCTTCTGAGATGCCTCTGATTGTCATTCCCTCCACCTGTGTGATTGTCTCACCTGTGCTTGATGTTTCCCCGCTGTTATCTGTGTTCCCCTTCGTCTTGGTTGGGTCATTCATCTTCCCTGTCTCACTCCATGTGGATGTCTTCAGTGTCTCTGTGTTTTCTCCAGTGTTCCTCCTGTTTTGTACGGAGTTTGTTTTTTTGTTCCTTTTTGTTGAGAGTTTTTCGATTTGCCTTTTTGACTTTTGCCTTCAGTGTCTTTTCTGTGTTTGAGCCTGCTTTTCTTTTACTTGTTTAAGTTTAGTTTAATGTTTGAACATTCTTGTATTCTTGATCCCTTTTTTGTAGGTTTTTAATTAGAAGTTTTTGTTAATCTGGTCTTTGGTCCTTTTCCTTTCCTTGTTACTTTTCTTTGTCTTTTCTAACCATGACACAAATTATATCTTTAGTTACTTTGTTTTAAACTCTGCCTTTTGATGTAACTTTGAGGTTTTTGAAAGGCATCCACAAATAAAATGTGTTATTTTTAATGATAATGTGAAAGGCCTAATGTTCTGGTGTGGTCAACCTTTTACATCCTTTTTGGTGTTCATTGAGGACTGATTTAATTTTAGTTAGATACGAAGTGAAACATTTTGTACCGGTAAAGGATCAGATGCTGCTCTTTTCCCCTCCTCTTTGGAAACACTGTGATCTAAGGGGGTTGGGGAGGCTATGATAATGATCTCTGCACTTATGGCTGCACAAATAATGTCTGATGAGAGGGGGGGAGGAGTGATTATAGGCCTTGGAAAAGACTTTAGACAGTGATGGCAACTGTCTATGAAGGGCTGAAAACACACATACTGGAGGCTGTATTGTCTTGACATCATAAACCCCAGAAAAAATCAGCAACTCAAGGAACTTTTCTTGAAAGAGGCATTACTCATTTATCTTTGAACTGAGAATTGAATAAAAGGTGATGTGTTCATCTGCTCCCCAAGCCTATTTGCCAACATTAACAGCAAAGACCACTGATCTTGCAGGACACTGGACCTTTAAGTGAAGGATTTCAGGTGTCTTTGGATATTGTTCATAAGTGAGGGCAAAGTGGATAAAAAAATTGTCAAGCACATTGGTACAGCATGTACAGTGTTACAAGGATTTGATTTGTTGATCTTTTTTTTTTCTTTCAATACTCATCTATGTTCTAAACTATGCCGAAAAGAGTACAAGTGGCTGAAATGAAGTTTCTCAGGAGGGTAGCCAGATTCACCCCCAGAGACAGGGCAAAGAGCCCGGTCTTTATCTGTTTTTAGCACACCTTTATGTATTTTCCTAAAGCCCAATTATATATGGCTCTGTTAAGAGTTACATGACTGAATACTTTGTATAAAGCAAGATAACACATTTAAATTTCTAACTTTTTTCTTGTATTCTTTTCTAACCTACCTTGAAGTGTCTGTGCTGCTGTCCGTTTTGTCATACTCCTGCTCAATGTGCCCTGCTCAATTTAGTTTCCCCTTAGGGACAAATACATTTATTTAATTTGATTGAATTGGACATTGAGAGGGATCTTAAAGGTGGGGTCAGGAAAAGCAGGGCTCTGTCTAGCCCCTCCCACCCCTCCTCCAAAATGACTCCCCCACATGCACATGCACGTGCGTGGCAGCTGTCGCGAGATTAGAGCCAGTAGCGGAACAAACCAAGAAAAACAAAGTGTTTATTTTAGATTTCTTGTACACCTGTCTTAAAATGTGAGGGATACTGGAGCTTGTTTAGGGTTGTGGGACGGCTCGTAGCAGGCTTCCCTTATTTTCAAAGACAAAACTTGACAGGTAAGCATTCTCCAGCAGGCTTGGATCCCTCTCAACTCGGCTTCACGCACTGAATCAGAGTCTGTACACACCGGCAAAATGTACGCGCAGGAGGCAGGCAGAATGACGACGGGATTTGATTGGTTTAAAAATGTGGATTCCAAAGGTTTTATTGGTTGGTGTTTTCCTTGTCATACTCCTTTAGTAGATTGCGGATATTTTTCGCTCTGTTTTAAGAACACATGAATTGATTGCCATTAGGTCACAAAGACCATTTTAACCAGTATTACAAAAAGTGTATCTAAATCAGATTACCAACCCTAGCTTTAAGTAGAGCTGTTATTCGCATTGAAAAGAACCAGTTGAAATGTTTGGGTTTTTGTAAGGATGCCTCATAGTTCCATCCCTGTGGAGGTCCTTGGCATGCAGCAGCTCTGAAAGACACCTAAGTAGGCCTAAAACCTCCTGGAGACTGGAGAGGTTAGAAAGATAGATGATAGAGAGAAAACTTTGTCTGTCCTAGCAAGAAATTTGTTTTCAGGCTGTAGAATGAAAACAAACATAGACATAAGAAACAGGGAGGATTGTACACATGAGACATTTACATAAAAGGAGAGGCAGTGAGTTATTTTACTAAAGATGGACGTGGCAGATGGTACACAGCTTCTGTGAAAGCTTTCCCTTCTCCATCTCAGCATCCCGTTCCCATGACCAGGGGTTAGATGTTTAAGGTGAGTATGGAGAGGTGCTTGTCATCCATGGCTATTGTTCTGCCAAAACAGACTATTGCTCTTCCATTGTGTTCAATATAGTTTGGTCTGGAACCATCTGTGGATCCTCCGAGATGAAGAGGAGAGAAGAGAGGTGTCTTGGTTGTACTGCTTGGCTTGCTTTGACCCTAATTTCTATTTACAGAAGACAATAGATGCTTAGATCAAGTATTTGCTCATTTTACATTTGTTCAACATACCTGCTGAAACAAGGTCTACAAATGAAGAAAGGCCTCGAAGAATTTAAAAGACTAAAACAAAATCAAAAGAAAAAGGGCACAAAAGCCATTTATATTATTCAAATCACTTAAGTTTGAGAAGCCTGAACAGTGTCACAGTCAGTGAAGGCTGCTCTCACTCTGAATGAGGTGACATGCATGTTGTCTTGGATTTGGTGCACATTGTATGTTCTAAGCTTTCCCTATTGGTGCCAGCAGCATGTAGGGCTCAGTGTTCGTCTCTGCTCCAGGGGAAGTGAGGGTAGCTTTTAGGTGGAATTTCCCTTTAAAGTCCAGCCATGGGAAACCTCACATTGACAACAGAAACCCCACAGAGCAGACCGAATCAGGGCGCTCTGTTCCAACCAAAGTATGTAAGCATGTCCAAGAGCATGTGTGTTTGGCCTGTGTGAATAGCTCTGAAACACACGCAGCTCTGGTCTGGATCTTTTTAAATATTCAGCCCTGTTGGGATCTGTGTATCAGCTGCAGGTTCATACAAATATTCCACACGAGAATCAGTTTGGATCAGCTGAGGCTACTGTGATATTCAATCTTCATAAAACACTGTGGGCCCTCTGTTGGTGTGTGTGTGCTTGACGGATCGCCTCTTTGGCAGGGAGATTTGTCACTCAGCAGGGGAGAGCATGGTTAAAACACACACACAAACACACACTGAACAATGATGGTTCCAGTGCTTTTGGTGATGAGAGACAGAGGGGATGAAGAGAGTGTGCTGCAGGATATGATGAGAGCGTCTCTCAGGATGTGAGCATGTGTTTATAATATAACATAAAGGGTCAAGCATCTGTGAATTCATTTGGAAAAGGGAAAGATGTTACAAGCATTAACAAAAACTGATTGTGTGCATGTGTTTGTGGGCATGTAGCCTGAGATATGTTGTGACAAATACATTTTAGGTTGTGGGAACAATGCTTGTTGTCACGTTGCTGGAAATCACAGTCATAGTTTTTGCTGCAGATGCACACACACACAAACAAAAGGACTTTTAGTGGCAATGATGAGTTCATATTGTGTTGTCTCAACATTGACGCAAATGTCCAAATGGTTACCAGAAGTTGTATTTACTCAGTGCATCATGTTTTTTCTAACATGAGGGGAGGTTCAGAATAAAGTCCTTAAACAAAGAAATATGCTAAGCAGCCAATCTATTAGGTAAACTCTTTCAACTGTTTATAAGAGCAAACACTTAGTCAGCGAATGACATGGTAAAAACTCAATGCATTTAGAAAACGCACAACTTGCAGACGTTTAAACTGAGCATCAGAATGGCAGAGATAGGTGATTATAAAGTGATTTACACATGCATGGTTATTGGTGCCAGATGGAATCAATGATCAGCTTAGATTGACTTGCATAACCATCTGTAGGGAGTACAGAAATGTTCTAAAAAAGAAAAATATCCATTAAGCACCAATTTTCCAGGAAAAAAATGCCTTTCTTTTCCAAGAGGTCAGAGAAGAATGGTGGAGATGATCAACTAGTTCAAGATGACAGGACGGGATTAACTGAAATAACCACTTGTTACTACAAGGATTGCAGAAGAAGACCATTTCTGAACACACATGACGTGATACAGCAATGCAGGACTACACCAGGTGCCACTCCTGTCAGCTGATAACAGCAAACTATGGCTGCAGTTTTCAGGAGCTCACCAACAGAAGATTGGAAAAATGTTACCTGGTCTGATGGAACTTGATATCTCCTACATTTCTCCTACAACATTGAGATTGTAGGGTCGGAATTTGGGATAAACAACACAAGATGTTAGAGCCCAGCCATGTATCATCAGTTCATGCTGATGGTGGTAGAGTAATGGTGTGGGGATATTTTTGGCACACTTTGACATCCTTAGTAGCCTACCTATTAGGCATTATTGAACTCCATAACTTGGTTATTGTTACTGACCATGTCAATCCCTTTTACTACATTATCACTACAGTGTACCTATCTGCTCTGATGGCTTCCTCCAGTAGGACAGTAACATTGCACATTCGATGGAAAAGCCTGATTCAATGTCTGTAGATCCATCTTTGAAGCTCCAATCTACAATGTCTGTGCTTAATGTTTTCTTCTCTTGCTTCACTTGCAGCTCACAAACCGCTAGTTAGCTTAACTAAGATGCTGGATGACAACCAGTAGGGCTAGCCTGTCTCTGCCTACAGTCTTTAAATAAACACTGAGGCAACTCTACACAGTCCTGTGTAATACATTTTCATGTTATCCTCCAGGGGCGGCTGGCCCATAGTGGGTGAGTGGGTGCATTGCCCTCCTTAATCCACGTGAAAAAAATGAAGAGAAAAGAGTTTATAGTGCCTTGATTGTTCCTGTCTAAGTCTTCATATTATTGTTTAATCAGCAGCCCGACTGTCGCTGCGATGTCACTGTCCAACCAGCGGCCCCGCCCCCTTGGGGCGATTTCAGTCAGACTTTGGAAATTTTGGACCTCACAATGCATTTCTATGGGCTCAGGGAGGGCTTGCCCCAACGTGATAACGTCATACGCACTGATGCCTGCTCGGACCAGATGCACAGCGCGCGCATGCGAGAGAGATGATTCAAAGTTAACGTGAGTGATTTATCGGTGGATTATCAGTATTTTCGGAGTAAATAGTGTACAAGTATTGCAAATAATAGCATTAGTTTAACTCTGGGGTGTTTCCTTGTTGTTCTTTTGTCTAATTTTTGCCGTGTTTTGCCGTTTATTTGCCGTTTTTGCCATGTATTCGCCATATTTTTACCTTGTTTTGCCATATATTCACTGTTATGTGCACATGTTAACATACACACTAAAACCAAGGACGGGTATAAAAGCAAACTCCAGCTGAGGATCGATAAAAACTCCCTAAAAGAACAATAGAAGAGAGCATATTGAGAAGTGACAGAGGGAGGAAGGGGGAGAAGCAGTGAACTGTGCAGAAAAATCCCTCCATGGATGTGAGGACAGCAAACTTGGACTCTGTCTTCATCTGGACAGGAACTGCTTCAGGAACTTATTGTCAATTAAAAACACCTGGATATGGTCTAATATAACAAACTGTAACATGGACACTAAATACAGTAGGCCAACAGAATGTTTGAGTGCATGCTAATATTTTTTTATCATCTCAAAAACATTTGTACATGTTCATTTACAATTTTTATAGAGAAACCTGTTGAAAATTCATATCAGTTTTCTTTTCTTGTAATTACACACTTAGCATTTATTAGATAATTCTGCCAAATACTTGCCAGACTTGTTTACATTTATTTCTTATGAACATAGGGTGGATAAAATTTGTCGAAAGAACATTTCTATGGACATTTAAGACATTTTTTGACAAAGAAAGACCAGGCTGTTATAATTACAGTATTAAAAGAGTTATTTGGGACCACCTAATAAGTAAGTGTGTACTTTGGAACCAAATGTATAGCATTTTAGACATTAACTTGATTTAGCTTTACAAAAATACTGTACAGTATGTACATGTTATGTCTGGTGTTGCCATCAACAGCAAAAACCAAATCAAACAATGTAATTATAACACTGTAAAGTAAGCTATCTGACTTATATTATTATTAGCTATTGAAGGGGTGATCGTAGCCAGTACCACGTCTGTTGCCCCCCCTGAAAAATTTTTCAGGAGCCGCCACTGTTATCCTCTACTCCTAAAGGCTTTGTTTTGTTGATTCACTTCCGCAGCGGTTTTCGAATGAGTCAAGTCTTTCTAAAACCTCTTTTAGATGAACGAGTAGGAACATTCGCAGTTGTTACTGAGCCATTCTTGCTTAAATTTGCAGCCAATTTGCATTTTAATAATGGCTCACAAACAAACTCACAGAGAACTGTGAATCGGTTCTTCTGGTTAATTTAAAAGAGCTGTTCAAAAGACTTAACTTGTTGAAGAACGTCACATCTCTTGTGAAAACCACTGCAGTAGCAGGTCAACAAATAAAACCTCTGTTTAGGAGTAGAGGAATAGTAAAATAACAATGTGAAGATAATATGAAGATAACATAATGGAGTCACAACAAGCACACAGGACTGTTTAGATTTGCTGGAAATTTTATTTAATGACTGTAGAGATATGTTAGCACTACCAGTTGACTCACAGCGTTTGAGCTAAGCTAACTAGTGGTTAGCCATCTTTGTCTGTCTTTTCCTTTTTACTGCACAGTACAGTTGAAAGAATACTGTCTACCAGCTGGTCATGGACTCAGGAGTGAGGCAAGACATGAAAACAACAAAAATGTTGGAGTGTTTCTTTTAAAACAGTAATGCCAGAAAAATACACTTTCAGTGAAATCAAGGTGCATATTTAAATATTAGTTGGCAATTGTGTTTCATAATTACAGTTATTGGGAAAATAATTTGTGCCATAATCATGCAGCCCTTGCTCATATCATCTCATCATTTCTTGTACATGACAGACAATTCACTGTTCCCCTGTGGCCTTCATGGACACCAGACCTCAATCAAATGTTTCATGGAAACCAACTCAATCCAAAACTATCATGTCAATATCGAAATTAATGTCTGGGATGTCTTTTCAGAACCTTGCTGGATTCAAACTACAAAGAGTTAAAGCAGTCTCAAAAAAAAGAAGTCCAACCTGGTTGAAGGAAGTAAGTGAGTGTACCCTAATGAATTGGGTGGTGAGTGTAAATGAGCACTTCAGCACGTCCAATTCTATCCTCTCAGAGTCTAAAGGCAGTTCACCATGAAGGACTCCGGGCATGGATCACAGGACAGTCTGCATCAAAGTCCAGATCAATTTGTATGCACTGGACTCAGGCACTGTGTCCAAATTCATTTGTGAGGTGGTCCATGGTACAAGTCAAGTGTGCTCAAGAATGGCACACAGGAGATCTAATGGCAGTAATACGGAATAAAGTATAGCAAGTAGAGCTGTAAAGAAATTTCTAGATGTCTTTTTTTTCACATACCATTTGATATTAGCAACAGGGAGTTATTTCTTCCTTTGAGCAGCACAGTAGCTACTGGAAAAGATAGTTTTTCATAACCCCTCTGTGTCAGTCCTGCTCAAAATAGGCTGTTAGTGTAGATCATGCCATGTCTTTATCAGAAAGTGGATTTGGTTTCGGCTCTCCAGTGCTGTGCTCCAATGTTTACTATGCTTTAACAAACATGCCAAGACATTCACCTCATATAGAGGCACCCGTGGGCTGACCAAACACCTGGCTCAGGATATGTCTCCTATAAGGGGGATTTGACACATCCCTGGTGACATCATTAGGGGGACATTTTTTCGTCTGGACAGTCACATTTCTAAAAGTTTGAGCTAGCAATCAAGGGAGAGAAGGGCTATTTTTCTTGCTGCAGGATTAATAGACAGGTAATAGACATATACATATTCTGGTATAAAAATAATTAAAAAGTACCCCTTCCAGGCTACACAGGGCAGGGCTGCGGGAGGATGCATGTTGCCGGAGGTGTTCTACGAATATTGGAGACTTGATACATATGATATGGGGTTGCTCAAAGGTCTAAGAATGTTGGTCTACTGTTCATAATTATATCAAAACAATTATTGGCCAGCACATCCCTTTTACTTCAAGTTTATATGTCTTGGGTGATCCTACTTTGTTAAAAGATTTAACTCCTTCTAATGCTGAATGGGTGCAAACTGCTCTCATGTTGGGGAGAAAACTTCTAGTAATAAACTGGAAAGGTTCCACTGTTCCTGCACCGTCTCCGTGGTTCATCCAATTAGCGAAACTAGCTGCTTTAGAAAAACTGTCCTTTAGGTTGATAAACAGGGTGGAGAAGTATTACCAGATGTGGAGATGTTACCATGACTTTATAGAGAAGTGCTGACTAAAGAGATTGGGTCCCTTATGGTATGACATTAAGAAACACAACTCTGAGATCTGTGGCTTTGTAATGCTATGACTAACATTGATCTACCAGTACATGTTTACTTGTTTGTCACGTCTTTTGTTTGTTAGTTTATTATTTTATTTTATTTTACTTTATTATTTTTTTTTTTTTGAAGTGTTTTGTTTATGCTGTTTTGCTACCTTATTTATCTATAAGTATCAAAATGTACACACAGAAATAATGTTTCTTCTCACTATCCTGCAGTCATGTATGATTTTGTATTCAGCAGTTGTCTAAGTTGTTAAGTTGTTGGCCAATGTCCTTCTTTTGTTTCTGTGTGAATACTTGTCACTGTTAATAAGAAAAAACTCGAATAAAAAAATATAAATCATAGAAAAATAATTAAAAAGTGTGTTTTGCAGTAGTTTGGACTTTAAAAAGTGTGACAAAAGTCCTTTAATGATGAATCTTTGCATGAATCTGTGTGTTTCTGTGGTATTGCTCTTGGTGATGTTCTGATTATCCGTGCTGTGAAGGTGAGGATTACCCTCTCTGACCCCAAAGTGAAGACACATCCATCACAGACACACAAACACATGTAGGTCTGTGGATTTTTCTCTGAGGTTTATGTGGAGCGAACCTGTGGTCTGACTCTGAAGTCAATCCAACAGAATAAACACTCTTAAATCATCACATGATCTCATCAGCACACGTAAACGCACAAACGTGAAGACATCTACAGGGATGTAAACACACAGTGAGAGACAGAAGAGAGAAAGAGTAGGAAACATCCAAAGTTTATCATCACCTAAGCAGCTTGAAGGAATTTTATAACAGAGGGATCTAGGACACTAGGAGGTGAGGGGGGTTAAGGAGGCTTAGAAAGGAGGGATCTATGAGATGGAGGGGGCAGCATAAAAGTGAATGAATGGAGGAAGGAAGGAAATGAATTCTGAACCAAGGGGGATTGTTCGTGGGCTTTGTTTGTTATAAACATTCAAAATGAAGGAGCAGGAGCAGAAGGGCCTGGACTTATTTCATTTCATGAATCTTTGGTGAAGGGGTTGCTGCTGAAAAGCGAATATTATACTGGTTAGAGCAGAACAAAGCATTTATTATCTTTCTGTTGTTATATTTCAGAAAGTTCACTGATGGTTAAAGTTTGTCACCCAGTGTTGTTTAAAGAGACCTTCACCAGTGTCCTAACTTTTTTTTTGTTATGAGCATAAAGGAAAGTTTGTGCATCTGCGTCAGACATCAGGAAAAAGGACACCATGCATGTCTATCCCCATTCACATTGCAGTTTCAAGCCATAATATCTCACCCCCTGTGATATTTCCCCTTAGCTGTAAATGTAGAAGGGTAAATGGGGGGATTGGCCTGACCTTGTATTTGCCCTTTCACCAGAGGCAGTAACCCTTGTAACAGTACATTTCACCACATTGAAGCCCTGCTGTTAGAGATTTACATTAATTTTGCAAGGATATGATACTTGGGTCATTTTACAGAGTAATACTGATTTGGACGAGCTGCCGCACAAGGAAGTTCCAATAGCAGGGAAAGACTCACTGAAGGTCCTCCTCATCTAAACTGAGCTTCTGCCTTGCATGAAATATCTGTGTACCTGAGGCCCATTTTCTCAGTGAATTGATCTGCAGCCATGTTTTTATTTAAACGGGTGATGAAATGCACGTGTGTGTGGTTTTTTGCATACTTTTATCATCATTTTTCCTTTTTAACCCTCTTAAAAATATAAAGGACCAATGCCACAGGGGAAGCAGCTCAGTGCATGCTCCACTGATGATGTTATGATTGTGAAAAAGTAGTTTGGCTGCTTGAGATTGTCTTGTTCTCGCAAGAAACTGAGGCTGGAGATATACACAGTCAGGCTAACTATTACATCCACTGAGAGATGATGTGAATACCATTGATTGTCTTTTCATCATGGCACCTGTAAGAGGGTGAAACATATTATACAGCAAGTCAACATTCTGTCCTCAAAGTTGATGCTTAGATGTGAGGATTTGAGCAAGTCTAAAAAGGGCCATACTGCGATGGCTGGACAGTTCAGAGAGAACCCACACATGCACAGGTAGAACATGCAAACTACAAACAGAAAGGCCCAGACCAACACAGGGATTGAACCAGAGACTTTCATTGTCCCATCATCCCACACCTCAATTATTAAACTTAATGTTAATGCGATGTGATGTTTTTGACAGTTGTGTCAGCTTTGTGGCATTGGTATCAGTCTTAAAATCCATATCCATATATCCATGAAAGATGCATCTTTACCCAGTTCAAAATAGCCTGACCCTCACCTACCTGAAATAATCAAGATTGATGAGCCTGAGTTAAACTTTGGGGGTTTTATCTGCTTTTTCATTAGATCAGTAGTAGATTTTCTATGGCAGTTTTGCTGCATTGAATTATTCAAAGTTATTGAAAAAAAAGAATATTACAAATAAAAGTGATTGATAATAAATGACGATAAAAAGGTCAGATAAGGGTAAAACAGCATTTACATTCCTCTTGAGACTCACAAATATCTGCAAAGCTGATTTGTGTCACAGATTATCTTTTCATTCATGACAGACAGACAGCAGAGTCAAAAAGCAGAAGTGTCGGTAATCTGTTTAATCATTTATGACCGTCTGCGATCTGTTCCACCAGGAATTACATTCATTCTTTCCTTGTCTTATGTAAATGGAGCTGAGATTAATTCATACATGTGCTGGTTGAGGGGGATTTTGGAGGAGAATGGGGACTCGGCTAAGAGGGGCACAGATGAAAACAAAAAAGGAGAGAGGCAGCAGAGGAGGTGGGATGAAAAGGAGAAAGAAAGGAAGGAGGATATAGGAAAGTGGAACGCTTTCCTAGAGGCCCCATGTCATGAGATTCTCATTATTTACCTCCATGGATACCGAGAGCCCTCCCACTGTCTTTATATTCTCCTCTCCCATCATTCATTGCTCCTCTAGCATTATTCTTCTTTCCCCATCCTTTTGACATGATGTGATTCTCCACTTTTTGCCTCCCACTTGGATCCCAAATCTTCTCCCTCTGCTCTCGGTGATCTTTCTTCCTTTTTTTTCTTTCTGGTTTGTAACTGTTTTCATGACCTCCTTTGCTCAGCTTTGGGCTTTGTTCCTCTGCTCTGATTTTGTCCCAGGATTGTTGAAGACACCAAAATCATGAGATGAATAGTATTCTGCTATCGCAAACAAAATGTTGTAAAGGCATAATTTATTTGCTTTTGAATCTGACTTCCCTCCCGGTAAGGCTCAGTTAAAACAATGCAGAGCCACCATAGCATGGCACATTTTGTGACAGAACTTCCACCACTTTTCAGCTGATCATGACGCTTCATTATGGCTACAACAAAAGCAAGAGAACAGTACTTGGCAAGTTAAACCTCCCTCACAGGCTGGATAGGTACACTTTGCACTGGCAATCAATCTTTGAATTATTTTATAAGGCCCAGTAATTAATCAGTAGAGCAGAAGCAGCAGCCCACGGACTGCCTTCTGTTGATTGAAGTCTGTTAGGCCTGTCATGTTTGGTATAGGATCTTATTTAGAGAGTCAGGTTTAAATATATTTTAAAGCAATTGCTATTTTTATATTTTAATGATTTTCGACTTTTTTTTGTTGAAGAACTACTTGCCATAAGCACCCCAAAGCCGCTAGTCTATGTTTTCAGTTTGTTGTCATATGGTGAAGTTGCTACTCTTGACTTTTTGCAGGAAACATCGTCATCATCATCAGTAACTCAGGGTTGAGTATGACTGTCCTTATTGGTTCTTGTGGGTCATCAGGTAGGTGAAGAGGCCTATCCTGGACCTACATACTTGTGGTGCAGTGTGGACAGGGGTGGTCTGTTGAGGTTGTGGGTTTGCTTTGGGCCTTTCTGGTGGAAGTTCTATCCCTTCTGGATCTGCGTTTTCTTCTGCAGCACAGTGGTGGTCATCATTGCAACATGCAGCTCCCTCCTGGACATGCTGCCCTCTTAGTTTCTGTGTCCTCCAAGATTTTAGGGTCTATGTGACACTTTTTTTACACACTTTTTTCCTGGGGCACCTTGTCCTGTGAGGAGTACAGGTATTGTTTGGAAGACAGGAGTCGGGCATGAAGACTGGCCGGTCCAACTGAGCAGGTTCTGGGCGAAGATGGCAGTGATGGTAGGGATGTTGGCCTCCTTCAGAACGCTGATGTTAGTGCGTATGCTTTCCCGGGACAAAACATGAGAAGCCCATGGCATGACTGATGTTGTGTTTAATGTGTTTTAGTCAGTATTAATGAGTTATTGTGTATGGTAAAGGTTTGGAATCTTGAAAATCTTTTCCTCTGGTCAAGGGGGTAAAGAAAGGTTGGGAACCACTGATAGAGGATTTACTGAGAACAGTTCATAAAAGAAAAAAAATATCTAAAAAGTGGCAGTTCTCTGGGTTAAAATGCCTTACTAATGCAAGGGATTAGAGGTAAATTGCCGTAGTTGTTTAAGATGGTATAAAAGCAGCAGTGTCTTGAATAATAATGATAATTCGTTACAGTCGAGGCATGTAAAGGCATATAGACCATTTTCTGAATTCCTAAAATGTCAAATCTAGGAGCAGATGGACTAAACTAACAGAAAAAAAACACAAGGTACCCATCCTGCCAGCTAAGAACCTGAAACTAAGGCTGTAATTTGCAGATGACCACCAAAACTGGACAATAGAAGACAGGAGAAATATGACTTGGTCTCATAAGTCTCTACATCTGCTCACACAAACATGTAAGGCCAGAATTTTGTGTGAAGAACATGAAAACATGGATCCATCCAACCTTATATCAAAGATCCAGGCTGCTGCTGGTGGTGTCTGGGGGATACTTTCTTGGCACTCTTTTAGCCCTTTTGTACAAAGTGAGATTCATTTATACACTGCAGCCTATCTGCGTATTTTTGCTGGCCACAGTATCTGTTCTCTAAAGATACTCCCAACAGGATAAAACACCATGGCTCATAGCTTAAATCATCTCAGTCTCATCTCTTCAACATGTGGTCACTGTACTCCAGTAGTCTACCCACAAAGTGGATCTCAGTTCAATAGAGCGCCTTTGGGATATGGTGTAACAAGAGATTTACACCATAAATGTTCAGCCAACAAATCTGCAGCAACTCCAAAACATAAAATGGTAAGTCCAAAGACTATTCAAAACACTATTAATGGTTGTTTTGATTGCCTCTGCCAAGGAGGTTATGTTTTCGGGAGAGTTTGTTTGTCCGTCCATCTGTGAACAAAATAGCTCAAAAAGATTGAAATGTTTTGGAAATGTTCAGCATGGGAAAAGAAAGAACTGATTCAATTTTGGTGTTGATCTGGATCAGCGTCTGGCAGCCATGATGAAAAATGTGATTTTCGTGAATAACTACTGAACTAAAATAGATATCATTATGAATCTAATTGCTAATGGTATGTTTTCATCGTCAAGGAAGCTAAATATTTAGTTGAGCTAAGGGTAGGACTCATATTTATGGTCAAAATCACAATATGGGTGATGACTGGGGCACTGGAGGAGGTCTGCACCCTCTGAGTGCTTTTCTAGTTGTCTTATAGTCTGTATCAAAATGTATAAATTACAGGAAAAGGTTTGACAAAATAAAAAGATCTTTTCAGCATATGCTTGGAACTTTATCTGTTTGTGTTGTGCTGGTTGGTTTAGTTAATGTGAGAGCCATTTCTCTTAAAACAAGCTGTCCTTGTAATTTCCTGAGTAATCTAGCAGGTTGGCAGGACCATTTATTTGTAGAGTGTGATGAGTCAGGATCAAGTTTTAAAACAGACCACCAACAGCCCACTAAAGAGGTGTAATGCAGTGATAATCCCTCAGCGTTATGCACAGTCTTTTTAGTCAAACCTAACCCTTCGGGCACATTTTTTCCCCCGTCTTCTTGGACATTGTCCATTTTTAGGACAGAAAGGTAATCCTTAAAAAATGTGAAGGGTATCCCTTTCTTTCTTCAGGGGCTAAACCAATAATCCTTTAAAAGTGGACCAACTCTTGTTCTCTCACTCTTCGTCTTATCGTTTTTAGAAGGAAGTTTAATCTGCTTTCAGTTTAGTGCTGGTTTATCCCCCAACAGGCATCTAAGGACATGATGGCAGGTCTGGATGATGGACTGAGTGCATAAGCAGTTAATGTGAGAGGCCTTTTGAGGCAGCAGGAATCCGAGAAACTAGAGGACAAGTAAGAAACTCAATGAAGCGAAAACTGAGAACAGTAGGCTGGATAGGTTGACATAAACCATCTTACAAACCCCAAGAATAAAAGGGAAAGATTGAAAGAAATGATAGATGAAATGACAGGATGACAAAATAATGACGGAAAGTAAGAAGAAAATATCTCTGAACCAACATCCTCCAATCACACAGGATATTGAGTTGGTCAGCAGGAGCAGAGTGATACAGTACTGAAGTGGCTAAACAGGAAAAAAAGGTTGTACACACAAACACTCACAAACACACACACACACCTTGAGAAACCAAATCTCCCAGTTGGAGCCAGTGTGGTTTTAACCTTTGACCCCGTGACCTCGTCTTAGTTACGGCACAGTTAGTTTAGCCGCTGTGAAACCATCAGATACTTGTGGTAAAGTTGTAGCTTGGGAGCGATTATGTGTCTTTAAATCGCCTTAAGTGGCTTTATATCAGTCAAAAGGAAATTTTACACAGGTCATTACATGCAATTCTTCTAAATATTGTGACTGTGGGAATTTAGAGTTCTGTGAGATATGTGTCTGATACTGAGCCTTCTGAACACTGAGAAAATGACAAAAAAAAAAACAACAACTCACAAGTTACTTGGTCCACCGTAAATGCATTGGATTAAACCCTGTTTACCTTCAGAACTGCCTTCATTTTTTCATTGCATGAATTCATTGAGGTGCAACATTTTGAATCCATAATAACATGATAACATTACACAGCTGCTAAAGATTTATCATCTGCACATTCATGAAGCAAATCTCCCATTCTTACATCTGAAAGGAGCTCTGTTGGATTGAGATCTGGACACTGTGGAGGCCACTGAGCAAAATATGAGTTCATTTCCATGTATATGAAATAAAAATCTAAAGCAAACAAAATTGAGATGATTTAAGATTTGTAACATGGTGCATTCTCCTGCTGGCCATGTTCGTAGACAGATGGACATCGTCAACTACAATACCTAGGTGCGCTGAGGTATTGAAACAAGGTTAAGAGTTGTGGCAAAATGTGCCAAGAAATTGTCACCAGGCCCACATGTTGATATAAGGATCCATGCCTTATTATATATTATGCCAAATTCTAGCCCCACCATCTGAATGTCACAACACAGACTCATGAGACCGAGTAACAATTTGCAATCTTCCACACCAATTTTGGTGAGTCTGTAAAAATTGAAGTTTTAATTTCCTGTTCTCAGCTGACTGGAGAGGCGGAGGTGTGATCTTATCTTCTTGTTGTGGCCCATCTAGTTAAAGATTTGACATGTGTACCTTCAGAAACTATCTCTTTATGAGTGGTTATCTCTTATTGTTGCCTTCTTCATTGTCTTGAACCCCTCTTCCCATTCTCCTCCAACCTCAAGAGTCAACAAGGCCTTATTGTTCAGACAACTTCTGCTTTCTGGATATTTCCTCTATTTTGGACTGTCTATTGTAAACATTTGAGCAAGGCATCATGACAATGTCTACAAAGCTTGAATGCACTGGTGCCATGAGATTGCCTGGTTATTTGCATTAACATAGAAGAATAGCCAATGCTTTTGCTTGTGCTCTTGGGGATCTTAAGAAAGTGAGAAAAGAAAGAAACAAGAAGTTTAATGGACATAACTTCAGGACATGGTAAAGATACCAAATGACTGGACATGTATAGTAAGTAGACATGTTGAATGGTGAATTAAACAAGAAAAAACAAATAAAAACAGTTTACTCCTCAGGACCTTGACCTTTGTTTGAAATTCAAAACTGAACTAAAATCTTGAAGTAATTTATTTAATTTGTAATTAGACTTTGAACATTTTTTCTTTTAGTAAAACAGTCAAATAATCTTTATTGTTCTTGCTAATCTTTCAGACCCTGGTAAAATTCAGAATGGAAACAACATGTTGATTCCTCTTGTAGTCTCCTTCAGAGGCAGAGAGAGCAGAGAGGTTATAGAGGTAGAGCAGAGTGGTTTCAGTAAACTCTCTGGAGACAAACCCTTTCACCTCTCTATCCCAGTCTCCATCCCTCATTTCTTCTGCCTGTGTGTGCGTTTGTAGGCCACTCTGAAGTAGATCCCCCCTCCTTTCAGTGACTTGTTTGAATAAGTCTGCATGTGGTCAGCACAGGCTGGAGGTCTTGAGGCTGGGTTTGGTTCACCTTGTGTGTGAGTGAGTGTGTTATGTGAGGAGATTAGTGGCTTTGGCTGAAGCTAATCTGCAAGTCCCCTGGGAGTCTGCAGAGCCCACCAGTGGACCGAGTCTGTCGAATGAATTGAATGAGTAATGTGGGTGTGTGAGTGTGTGTGGCAGTACCACTGTGCACACCATGCTGCCTCTCACACTCTGGCTGCTCCATTGAGTTGTGATTAAGACTTATCACATCAGGAAGTGAAAAAAACAACTTTGTGGATGTGTGTGATGTCCGTGGGAAATATGCACATATCCCTGTATTTATGATCTGTATTTCTCAGGTCATCATTATTTTCTACATTTACAAACTTGTAGGACTTTCCTTTAGATGCTTTGGACCAAATCAAATCAATAGTAGTTCTTATTTCCAATGTCAAAGTTGGATTTCTTGAAGAGAAAATAACCCATGGTGATTTGTTTGTATATCTGTGAGGTTTTAGGCTGGAGACAAACCCACAGTTTGTCTTTGCTTTTATGTTTTTTTGCAGTTAGCATCATGAGTGTTTTTTTCTTTAACCTGCTTGTATGGCACGTGCTTCACTAGAGATTGTAAAACACTTCAGACTATCCAGTCCTACTTGTTGTGTTAGAAGCAAACTGCCAACATGCCAGTAGTTCTGATGGATCCATTTGTATGCACCATAATATTCTGTGACCTCCTTTATTCAAGAAAACTACTGGATCAGTATTTCAGCAAAAATTTCCAGTTACATAATGTAACTAATTTAAGCAATATTTACAGCCTACATCAACATGCAGTGTTGATATGGAAGACACACTTTTACAGTTAAAAAGACACTCTGAGGGAGTACATTTCCCATAGTTCAGAGAAGTTTTGACCACAAGTTACTTTGTAGAGTGTTACAGAGTTTTAATTTTAATTCTCAAAAGAGGAAAAAAGTACACTTTGATCATGCTAACATACCAAATCTATGAAAACAGCTAATGCAACTCTCTGTGGTCTGGATCCATTTAGAGGTGTTAAAGGATAACTTCGGTTCCTACAGCTTTCACATTGTTTATAGAATGAAGAAGAACAAGGACAATATACTCATCCAGAAGGCTTTCCTGACCCAAACAGTGCTTCGGGAGATATTTAGATCCAAAATCTAACGGCGAACATCCGTATAATGGTAGCACGTAGGGCATAGATCGCCGCTCCTAAAACTGCATTAATCGTCCAAAAGCTCATGTTTTTCACCAATATTCCATCATGATTAGTTCTGGCTACTCCTCCATTGCAGTCTGTGTCACTCCATACAGCGCTGTGTGGCTGTGCCGACCTCTGAACTCAAGAGGTTGCTTACGTGCGCCCGTGCATGCGCAGTACTCTCTGGAGCGCTTCCTCCTTTCTATGAGCTCCTCATCTGTATACTGTGGCTCGAAACTGTAAGGACACCCATCATATTCAAAGTTCTCCTCCACAACATCTTCATCCGATAGATTTCGTCCATTTTGCACAAAACTGGAAGAAGAAAGTCGATTTGTAGCTGCCGGTCTTCCCCTGAAACAATGAGCCGCACTGCGCATTTGCGGGGGCACGTAAGCAAACTCTTGAGTTCAGAGGTCGGCACAGCCACACAGCGTTGTGTGGAGCGACACAGACTGCAATGGAGGAGTAGCCGGAATGAATCATGATGGAATATTGGTGAAAAACATGAGTTTTTGGACGATTAATGCAGTTTTAGGAGCGGCGCTATACATGCCCCGTGTACTACCATTATACGGATGTCCGCTGCTCGATTTTGGATCTAAATATCTCCAGCCTTCTGGGTGAGTATATTGTTCTTCTTCATTCTATAAACAATGTAAAAGCTGCAGGCACATCAAGTGCTTTTATTGCAAAGATGGAGAAAAATGTGCTTGTTATTGGTAATTAGTTTACTCAAAAAAGTTAATGAATTGCCCATAGTCACAAATATAGATATTATATATTCTCAGCTTGATATTGTTTACTGCATAGTGATTTCTGTGTGAAGCAAGCCTAGTATGTCATAATGAAATCACTATTCTGCAGTATCACCTTCTAAAAAATGAAAATAAAGCCAATAAAGAAAAAGGACAAGAGAAAGACTTTGAAACCCAACAAAGGAAAATATGACGCTGAATTTCTCATGTTCCATAAAGTCAAACAAAGAAGAGTCCAAAAGGGACATGATCATTGATCAAAAAACTTAAAAGCTAAGAGTTAAAGGAAAAGTTCGGTTCCTGCAGCTTTTACATTGTTTATAAAATGAAGAACAACAATATACTCACCCAGAAGGCTTTCCTGATGCAAACGGTGCTTCGGGAGATATTTAGATCCAAAATCGAGCAGCAGACACCGATATAATGGTAGCCCGTAGGGCATAGATCGCCACTCCTAAAAACTGCATTAATCGTCCAAAAACTCATGTTTTTCACCAATATTCCATCATGATTCGCGCCGAATGGACGGCCATTGCAGTCTGTGTCTCTCCACACAGCGCTGTGTGGCTGAACTAACCTCTGAACTGACGAGCTGTTTACATGCCCTTTGCGCAGTGCCGCTCATTGTTTCAGGGGAAGATCGGCAGCTACAAATCAACTTTCTTCTTCCAGTTTTGTGCAAAATGGACGAATGTCTATGGGATGAAGATGTTGTGGAGGAGGACTTTGAATATGATGGACGTCCTTACAGTTTGGAGCCACAGTATACAGATAAGGACCTCATAGAAATGAGGAAGCGATCGCAACCCTCCAGAGAGTACTGCGCATGCGCGAAGAGCATGTAAACAAACTCGTCAGTTCAGAGGTTAGTTCAGCCACACAGCGCTGTGTGGAGAGACACAGCCTGCAATGGCCGTCCATTCGGCTCGAATCATGATGGAATATTGGTGAAAAACATGAGTTTTTGGACGATTAATGCAGTTTTTAGGAGCGGCGATCTGTGCCCTACAGGCTACCATTATACCATCCGCTGCTCGATTTTGGATCTAAATATCTCCCGAAGCACCGTTTGCATCAGGAAAGCCTTCTGGGTGAGTATATTGTTGTTCTTCATTCTATGAACAATGTAAAAGCTGCAGGAACCGAACTTTTCCTTTAATTAATACTGCTGATGACCCTCACAACCTGCACACATCTGCATCTGTAATCACAGGCTGAACGAAGCTTCAGGGCTTCCTGAGGGCCGCCGGTGGGAAGGTTGCAGTCTGTGTGTGTGTGTTTGTGTGTGTAAGAGTGTGTTTGTGTGTGTGGATTTAGCCTCAGGAGTCGTTTCACTGGAGGAAAACCATGGATTAGGACCAGGCGCCTTGTGGAAATGAGAAATTAGCCTGAGGGCTAAAGAGGAGTTTGTGTGTATGACTGTGTAAGTTTGATTGTGTGTATGTGCATAGCCATGGACATTCAGAAATGTGCAAATGTGTGTTTATGAAGGTGAACATAAACAATTCATGCTGACTTCTAAACAAGGTAAAGTTGCTCTCAGCCTTACTCGGAAATGTTGAGTGTAACTCTCTGCTAACATGTTTTATTGAGGGTCTCTTGACCTCTCACTGCTGTTTGTTCTGTGTGTTTGCTCTGAAACAAAAAGACCTGAAGCACTTTTACTGCTGTCATGTTGTGTTGGTAATTTATCTTCCCTGATTACTGCTGTTTGTTCTTCTCCAACATAAATCACCATATTTTCAGCTAGGTGCCACTTCAGTATGGTGGTCTAACTCCACAGATTTTATCTTATTATGCAGTTAAAGGTATAGTTCAGGATTTTTGGAATGGAGGTACATGGCATGAGCCTTTACACGTCCCAAAGCATCACTGCTCAGTTCTCTCTCTGTTCAGAAAAAACTCGAGACAGATGCTAATGCTAGTCATTGCTGTGCATGTTGCCAAATTCTCTGTATAATCAAAAACAGCATGTCATGATCATGCCATGTTTGTCTGTCAAGTCACCTTGTCTGTTTCCTTGTTTCTTGTGTTCGTATTCACTTCCTGTTTTATTTTGACACTCACGTTCCTTTTGTTCTGTTTCAGGTTTTACTTCCTTGTTCCGGCTTGTCACACTTGTTCCCTGATTGTTCCTCCACAGCTGTTTTTCATTACCCCTCGTAACCTCTTGTATTTACCTCCTGTCTCCCTTTGTCTTGTGCCAGATTGTTGTACGTATTGTCACTCTCTAGGCGCTCTCATAGTCATAGTCTGTTCACGAACCTCTTTTTGTCTTGACCACGTTTTTCTGCCATTTGCCTTACCGGAAACCTCTGCACCTCTTCTGACTGCCTTTTTGTTACCAACCTGTTTGGTCTGACTTCCGCCCATGTGCCTGAACCAAGCCTATCTGAGAACCATCTTTGTGTACCAAACCCTGGACTGGAATAAACCTTGTTTTTGGACTTCTGAACGTGCCTCCTTGCATTATTGGGTTGCTCAAGCCTGTGTTCCTTAGACGGCATTGAGTCATTGCATCCTACAAACAGTTTATTTACAACAAGTTATATATTTCCACTAACAAGAAGCTTTGAAAAACCTCTATTTTGAAACATTGCACAGACCTAGTGTTTTTACGCCAGTAGTGTTCAAACAATGCTTCATTTCATAAAGATTAGCCAAATGTAGGACTGTTTAAGGATTATTCTACTGACCCAGCACAGTCATTTTGACAAAGAATGTTTTAATAAGTCAGTCCCACAACAATGAGAGTCGGTTGTCCTATCATGAAGTACACTTATCATTGAAACCATGGTTTCCACCATGGTTACAGAATAAACAATCAGTATGAGCTAATACTCTGAAGATGAGCTTTCATTTGGACTCTCTGTTTTGTCCTTTCAGGTTTAATTGGGGTCTGTACAGTTATAAATACGTATTAAAGCAACAAGGCTCTGCGTGATAAGAGTTGCTTACTTCAGAAGAAAATAAAAAAGCTGATTGTATCTTCTGATCCTTAGCTTCCTGAGACATCCAGAAGTAATTTTTTCCAAGTCAAATTCTTATTTCATATAGATTGATCATATAAGTTCCTGATTTATTCCCCTGAATCAACAAATGTTGTGCTGTATTGCTGCTGGTGAATGCTATGAAGGCTGTGCCATGTCTCAAAAGTGTGCTTAATCAAAGCGGCTTGTTAGTGGAAAATTAAGTTGTTGTTAATAAACTGTTTGCAGCAATTTATGACCTCTTGCTGTTTTATTGGCTTTTTTTTGGCTTTTTTTCTCTCTAAATTCTTTTAATTATGTGGAGAGTATGGCACCTTACAAAGCACTGTATAGTATTAGTGTCTGTCTCAAGTTTTGTCTTGAGAGAGAACTGATCTGTAACACTGTGAGACACGTTCAGGCTAATGCCATGTACCTCACACAATGCCATTAAAAAAAAAAAAAAAAAAACTATCCCTTTGAAATGATTTAAAAATTGCTTGCTGAAAGCAACCCTACTCCCCCCTCCATTTTTGAATGGAGGGGGGAGTAGGGTTGTTATGGAAAGCCTTTTCACCTTACATTTCCTTATGTTCACTCTAGTAACCAGTCCATAGCATAGGCTATGTTATTAAATTTAGTACAGCTACAAAAGACCTCTTGAAACAACGACTTTAGACAAACAATCAGCATAACGTGGTCACATGGCAGAAGAAATATGCAGCTTCAAGGACAATAAGACAACCTGCACTGATACAAGTAAACAGCTTGCAATGACAAGCAGAGACAGTGTGCCTGTACCTGCTGTTCGCCTCTAAAGATCCCAAAATGGTGTCCTCTCTTAAACTGTTGTTCTATAATCAATAATCAAAGCACATTTAGATATGGAAAATCTCACCTAACCACTACCAAAACTGTTGGTTTTGCTTCAGACTGATGCACCCACACAGCTGTCCCCACCTTCTAAACAGCATACAGATGTTCGTCATGCCAGTACAGCCACTTTGCTGACAAGTATCCCTGCAATTGTATAGATTTCTCAGCATGCAGCCACTTGGAACGCCTTTCCTGATTGGCTAAAAAGTGGAGTGCACCTTAAGATTGCAGCCAATGGAGGCACTTTCCCTAGTCAAAACCCTCCTAGTTGAAAAGCATACATCCCTTGCTAAACTTTCTGAAGGCTGGATACTGAACCAGACAGCTCAAATAACATGATCAATCAATCAATCAATCAATCAATATTTCTATAGTGTCAATTCATAATAGGTGTTATCTCAAGGCACTTTCCAACAGAAGCCACGCCATAATCTTTATTTTACAGATACACATATATACACACACATACATATGAAATAAGCACATACACACGTACACGTACACATAAATCAAGAGATGTATCCATCGAAGCACAGACAAATGGACTAAAATTAAGAATTCATGATGGCTTATGTTTTATTTTAGCCAATGACTTAAAAAACAATCTGATGTAAAATTAATCAAAAATAATCTACTTTTAACTGCAGTTCCAGATTTGACCATTTTTGGCAGTAACATAAAAGGGCCGGGAGAAACCCTTAAACCTTTCAATGCATCGACTTTAAAACATTAACAACTCTCCAGATTATGTCTAAAAACTGCACTGATGTTCAGGCAGGTGTGTTCCAGCATGCATTTTGAAACCTCTGACTGGTTCTTTTGAACATCACTCAGCCTTTAACGTAAACCCTCCATTATAAATAGTTGCCCATAAACATAATTTGTTGCAGGTTGTTTTTTTTGTGTATATAGAGAGGGGCTTGGGTCTACATATGTCTGTTCGGCAGATTTAGACTTTGCCACTTTCACAGTCACTCCTCTATGTGACCTTTTAACAGGGATTAAATAAGCTCTATTCACAGCGGCTGTGTGGTGAGTTATGTTGGCTGCATTAAACCTTATGACCAATGAGAGGTTTTGGGGGTTTTGAGGGATTAAAGGAGGGTCTGGGCTTCATCAGAAGACTCAGGATCAGTGGAGGTGTCGAAACCACAAAAAATAACAGACCCATATTTCCAAAGCAACAAGCTGTCATTAAGTTATATCACTGTTTATGGGGTAAAGCTGCTCATTAAAGCACGTAAACATTCTAGATGGACTAAACCATCATCATTAAATATAATGCAGGAGCTTATTTTAGGAAAAAAAGCAACTATTTAATTGCCTTCATCTGTGTTTATGGTGGTTTAAGAAATGCTATGAAGTTTAAGAGCCTCTCTGTGTTAAAGCCAAACATCAAAGAATAAACGCTCCAGATATTTCAATGTTTACTTTTTGGAAGGATTTTGTCAACATACTTTATAATTAACTCCATTCATGGTGAATCCTGTAAAATCTGGTACAGGCTGAACAATACTGCTTTGATTTCTCCAAACTGTATTTTGTTATAGATGCCATTATGATCAAAAAAACTCATAATAGTTTGCTAATCTCCATTTCTTTAGGAGAGAAGTTGACATCTAGCAGCCTAAGGGCCACATGCTCAAAAAACCAGGCAGCTCAAAATGTCATAAAATGTTATGCACATATAGAAGTTCTCACACAATGTTATCACTGCGATGGGCTCTAATTGTATCTGTGATCCAATAATTCTGGAAAGAAAAAATTGGTGGACAGAACTGAGCACCACATCTCTGGTGTACATGACACAGGATGACTTTTTGCACTAAAGGATAAGTTTGGTTTCTACAGCTTTCACATTGTTTATAGAATGAAGTAGAACAATATACTCACCCAGAAGGCTTTCCTGATCCAAATAGTGCTTCGGGAGATATTTAGATCCAAAATCGAGCGGTGGACATCCGTATAATGGTAGCACACGGGGCATGTATAGCGCCGCTCCTAAAACTGCATTAATCGTCCAAAAACTCATTAGTTTCACCCATATTTCATCATGGTCCACTCACGCTACTCCTCCACGACAGTCTGGTGTTGCTCCACCCATGTTTTTTGTGACTGTGCTGACCTCTGAACTGAAAACCTTGTCTACGGCTGCCGCACAGGCGCAGTATAGCTCATTGTTTCAGGGGCGACCGCTGGCTACTCAACAACTTTCTTCTTCCAGTTTTGTGCAAAATGGACAAATGGAGGCAAAGAGAAGAACAGCTCTCAGGAGAGCAGTCTTCAGTTCAGAGGTCAGCACAGTCACAAAAAACATGGGTGGAGCGACACATGTAGAAACCGACCTTATCCTTAAATGTATATTACCTGCTTGATGGATGTAGTGTTTGTGTTTTCACTTCATTAGGCATGATATCAAGTCAGAACACAAATGTGAGAGGTAAGTCATATTGTTACAGTGCTCAACATAAATGAGTACAACCCTTCAGATTTATCAGAAAAATGTAAGTTCCCTTTTAAAGATCAACATTATCTATGGCATACTATACCATGAAATACTCCCCTAAATGTGGGACATTGATTGCATACAAGATTTTCTTTAAAGTTTTTTTTAACACAGACAAGATAGAATCAGTTGAGTTTCATGTCCTTCAATGCCTTTCAAAACTAAAGCTCAGTTTGCTAACTCTGTTGGGAAACTCCCTCGAAAACACTTCCTGTGTCAGTTGTTGAGTAATGTCTTCTGTTGTGGGATTTATTTCAAACTTTCCACTGAAGCTCTTTATTTAGAGGAAATGTACAGAGAAACAGAGCAGTCATAGCAGGGAGGCACATATGGCGGTGAAGGAAATGTAACAAACATCCACCTGAAAGCCACACTTCCTGGCCAAAAAAAAGTCGCCACCAAAAACAAGGCCACAGACTCTAATATTTCTTTGGACAGCCTTAAGCTTTGATTACAACATGCATTCGCTGTGGCATTGTTCCAATAAACTCCTGCAATGTCACAAGATTTGTCACAGTTCATAGCACTGCCCCCACAGGCTTATACAGTAGACACTAGGCATGATAGGTGCATCACTTCACCTGCCTCTCTTCTTACCCTGATTCGCCCATCACTCTGAAACAGGGAAAATCTGGACTTACCAGACCACATGACCTTCTTCCAGTCCTCCAGAGTCCAATCTTTATGCTCTCTAGCAAACTGAGGCCTCTTTTTTCCAGTAACCTTTACTGGTTAGTGGTTTTCTTAAGGTTACACAGCTGTTCAGTCCCAATCCCTTTAGTTCCCTTCACATTGTATGTGTGGAAATGCTCTTTCACTATCAAGCATACCCCTGAGTTTTACTCTTGCTTTTCTTTGATTTGATTTGGCTCAACGTTAAAGAGCTTGCAGATTACGATTATCCAAGATTTTATTCTGATCACTTTTCTTTCTCGAAATCGATTGTTCCCCACTATCCTTCCAGTTTTTTATAATGCGTTGGACAGTTCTTACCCAGTTTTAGTAGTTTCTGTAATCTCTGCTTGATGGATGCCAATGATTTGACCCTTCTTAAACAGACAAACATCTTTTCCACAACCACAGGATGTGTTTTTGAACATGGTTGTTTAAGAAATGAGAAGCTACTAATTGCAACGGCTGGGGTTAAATAACTTGTTGCCAACTGAAAGACATTCACCTATGCAATACTTATCTAATAGGAGGCTCATACCTATTTTCTTAGTTATAGGTGCTATGAGGAGAATCTATTTCCAAAGACATAAAGACTCTGCTACCCATGAGCACGCGCGACGACTGTCGTAGTGCTGCGTTCCAGTAACCTCGAAACTGGGAGTGACATCATCTCCGATTTATCGGCAGTCCAGTTGAAGTCAGAAACATGTTGATCTACCAGGCTATTGTTAGCTGTTGCTAGCACACCCTGTGTAGTTGTTCACAAATTTCTCATGAAGAATGTGATTATCACTATGGCAGCAATTTTGTAAATATAAGTCTAACAATACGATGTATACAGCTGATCTAGAGCGACACACCCCAGTCAGAAGTGCAAATAAATTGATTATTACAGGAGCTAAATGACTGTTCACACTGGGGGTATCCATCTTCGATTGTCAACTCAGGGGTGGTGAGGTTTCACCGAGTTCCTGGTAGGAAATTCCGACTTCGGGGATTGTTCCAGTTACAGTTTCCTACTCAGAACCCGGAAAGTCCTACTTCTGACTACAACTGGAACGCACGAAAAGACGTGACCCAAGCCAAAGTGTGTGTTTGTTGTGATAAATGCAGCTCTGACCTTCCTCAGAACTCTGCATTGCTTTACAACTTCTTTTTTACAACTTACAGTACAGGATGCAAAGTGACGAGGTAATGTATCTCTTTCTAGTTACATAGCAGTAGTTTTTGATGTGTGACAACAAGCAATTTTTGGAAAACTTATTATCGTAGTTTTGTAGCTGGCTGTCCGACCCGACCACTTAGCTAAGGAATAGCATTTATAGATAACCTAATTTGATGCTATAAAACTCATCTTAAAGTGTGTATTTCGATCAGTCATATATCTAAAAGTGAGACTTTTTTGTAATTACTTAGAAACTCCTCATAGCATCCAGGTCGCAATTGTTTTTTGGCCAGGCAGTGTATGAAAGCCATAGAATCACAAGTTGGGGCTAGCACATGCAACAGCCTCACATAATGAGTGTTTGAGCCATTAGAAATGTCTAGTGGGGCAGGGATGTGAAAAGAACAACCAAAATTGGCAACCCAAGCAACAGATTCTATTATTGTACAACTCCTGCCTTTGTATGCTTTTAGTGTGTAACAAGATCACACCAAGATCACACTGTTCAAACAGTCTGTGGACATGAGCCGATCACAAGATACAACAACACCACCCTGTCCTGCTTCCTCAAGGGGATTTATTCTGAACCTTACTGCAACTTTCTTTCCTAAGCTCCCCCTGGAGTAACTATAGGAAGTCCTTATGAGTTTTATGCAAGCATGAACTAGAATATCTAATGCCACAGGTTATGGTGAGCCCTCCTGACAGAACACAAGGACACTGATGTCCTCTGGTGCCTCTCAGGGGGACGCCCACCTCACACTTTAAAAGCCCCTGATGTACAGGTATTTATTCCATAAAAAGCCAATAGGATAATCAGATGACAGCAAATTGATGCCTTTAGGCATGTAGACACGGCCAAGACAACCTACTGAAACTCTACTGGTAATCAGAATGGAGGAGAAAGGAGTTTTAGGTGACTTTGGACATGTCATGATGTTGATAGGCTGATCTAAGTAGTTATGAAACTGCTGATCTATTTATTAACTATCTCTAGGGTTTACAAGCGGATACTTTAAAATAAGAAATATCCAGTGAGCATCGGTTTTGTGGGTAGAAATGTTTTCTTAATCTGTTTTATGCACCATTTCACTTCAGATAAATTGTTTGGAGTTGTGTTCTTTGGGAGCTGATTTTCTTTTCATTGTCCTACTTAAACCGATTTTATTGGGCATTTGGTGTTTTGCTCTCTAATTTTACCATTTTATCATTTTGAATGCTCTTTTAGTGATTTTCTTCTATAGTATTGTTATCTTATTTTCTGTTTTTTATCCTTTTAGTGTTTAATAAGTGTTTACCTGTGCTTACTCATGTTTAATTCACGATTTCTTTCAGTCAGCATTCCTTCTGTCTTCTTTTTCTGTTGGAATCTCCTCTTGATGTCTTTGAGTTGTGATGTATGTGCATAAGTGTGTGTGTTTGCTGGATGTGTATTGTGAGGGTAGATTTGGTCTTGTAAATTGATTTTACTGTTTTTATGTAAAGCGTTTTGTCTTGTATGAAAAAAGTGATGGACAAATAAAATGTGGCTGATTTATTGATTGATGGTTTTGGGCACAGGTTAGAGGAGAATGGACAAGGGACCCAAGATGATGGAAAGGCACAAGTAACTCAAATATTCTTCTGTTACAACCAAGGTATGGAGAAGACAATTCTGCACACACACCAGATTGAATCTTGAAGGAGTTTAGCTATAGCACCAGAGATCATAGGTGGGTGCCCCAACTGTATCAACTAAGACCAAGAAACTGAAGCCATCAATCACTCAAATGGACAAATGTTGCCTGTTCTGATAAGTCTCATTTTTTAAGGTCATGTGCACATCAGAGTGGGTTATTTTTAAACAGAGTTTCCTCTGTGTTTTGGCCTTTGGTACACTCAAATGGTGTTTTGATGTTACTGAAAAAGCAAGGAAAGTCCTGCCTTGGTGAGGTTGTACAGGAACTTCACTAAGAGTGTTCTTGTGTAGACATGAAAAACAGCTCTTTGGGGTTGAAACTTCACGCTGTACAGCAGTTTCTCCTCTGAGTAGTGTCACACATTGAGGCATTATCACAGTGAGATGTATTTAAGGAGCAATGCTGTGGCAGTCAACATCTCTGTACTATTAAGGTGCTTATACATACTAACAGTTGTTACGTCCTTAACGATGTCGCTTCTGACAACACTCTGATAATATAAACCTTTCTCACATTTCAGATTAGACGTAGTATTGTGATTTAAGGACTGACCATGTGAAGTGGTGACCCATGGCTGCCACCGTCTGTGGTTGCTGTAGTTAGAACACACTCGAAATAGTATCTGGTTGTGCTCATAATTTATTCAGGCTAAGTTTGTTAGCTCATTCTACAATCAATCAGGAGATTGAGGGTTTGAGTGCAGCTCCTGTCACATGTTGAGGTGTCCTTTAGCAAAACTCTTAAGCCCATGCACTGCCATTTCAGAGGTGTGTAAATAGGAATGAAAGGGCATATATGTGTTAGTGCTGGGTTTAAAAAATCAATTGAATTGATTTTAATCGATTTCCTTTTAAATGGTTTATAATCGATCTTTAAATCCAAAGATCGATCTTTTATCTTGGGTATTTTTTTCCTCATCGGACGTGCAGAGAAGCAGCCCGTGGTATCAACCCTGCTAGCCTTGCGTGATCAGCTTTTGGCGCTGCTTTCCACTGAACAAGATCTTGTGAAATGTTACTGCAAACAAACATGGCGGAAGCGAGAAGCACCGCAGGGAGACCTCTGGAGAGTATTAAAGCTGATGTTTGAACGTATTTCAGACTTAACAAGCACAAAGGAAAAGACGAGTTGGACAAAAAAAAAAGAAAAAGTAATATGCAGAATATGCATTAAGGTATATCAGTAATATATATTAATGTAACTGCTTTGGGTTCAGTTCTTAATGTAAAAACTTTTTTTAATAATGTACCAGCTTCATTTGAATGTGTTCTTTCTAAGTAAACAGCAGGGATGGTACAACAGTATCAATTTGGGAATCATTCTGGTCCTATATTACTGTCAATCAACAAGATGACAGTTGAGTTACTTAGTATGATATTTTGTTGTACTAAATATAATAATGTATTTATGTATTTAATCTGAATTTCCATACTATTTCATCTACTTATATGAGGTAGTTATTTATTATTATTACTTTTCATCATTTATAAATTTATTTATTAACCTTTTCCTACCGGTTAACACTTCCACACCTTTCATGTAATATGATGTAATATTATTGACACTTTTTATTTTCCATTTGTACATGAAGGTTCTGCTCAATATAACTATGTAGCACTATATTAACTGTCATGCAGCAAATAAAAACTTGAGTTAAAAAAAATGTACCAGGTCAAAAGGTCACTTTTTAAATTTACAACATTATTTTAACAGAGATATCCCAGACTGGATAAATATCGAATTGGGTCATGAATCGAATCGATTTGAGACCTTTTGGAATCGATCCAGTAAATCTGAATTGATACCCAGCCCTGATATGTGTTAGTAAATACTGGTGAACAACTTGGATAGAAACTCTGAGCTGTCTGTGAGTGAATGGGTGTAAAAGGGAAAATGTGATCTGCAGTATAATAGTGCTTTGAGTATTCAGAAAGACTAGAGAAGCACCATACAAGCTCAAGTCTATACACCATTTTCCATGTTTATGTTTTGATTATTCATCTACATAAGGATAAATTAGCTTTAACACCCACTGACACCAGTTAACATTGTCTTAGTTAAAACTGGTAACCCTGGTAATACTTCAATGAGGCATGACTTTGAAATGGCTTTTGCATAGAAATAGCAAAAGTGATATGCATGCCACAGTCATCATCTGATGTTATTGGATGAGGATGATTTTGAAAACTTCATGTGTGGATGAGATTTTTTTTCGACTAAAGAGTAAAACCTTTGTTTTCACCTTCGTGTGGGAATAGCCTCAGGTATTCTTCTCTGGGGATTAAACATTTCAAAGTAAAAAGTTTTACCTAAAGTTTTAGCTTAAGAGAAGTAAGGTTTCATTTTTGTTCAAACAAATGTGCTCTCATCAAAAGTTAACAAGAGTCCAGAGAGAATGAGGCGTCGATTCCACTTCAGCATTGATGGAAACAGGTTCTTGTTTCACTTTGAACTGGAGGAAAAAATGCAGCAAAAAAATCCTCATTTCATCACCCTGTTTCAAAATCGTCACCATTATTTTATCCCTCCTCTTTGTCCCTATCTCACCTCTTAGAAATCCTATTTTCATCATTTTTTAATTCTTCTGCAGTCACCTTCCTCAACTCTGCTGGTATTCCTTTGCTCTGCTTATTGTTACTCCGCCCTTCTTTACCTAGGGCTGTAAACCTCTTGACCTGGGTCTCTCAGGTGTAAACAGAGGGGCAGAAGGTTTAAGGAGTATGTGCTTGAATGAAGTGAGGACATAAAGAAGGTAATTGGATCAGACACGTATTGTAAATCACAGAGGATTTAGGCTCTCATAATGGGAGTGTATTTCTCTTTAACATCTCACTTTCAAAGCCTGAAAGTGTGAAGGAACACACAAACTCACACTGGTGTTATGTATCTGGGTGTTTAAGTGGATTGGTAACATGTGGAGCATGGATTACCAAAACTTTCTGGAAGAGGGGGCTACACACAGAACAAGAGGTATGACGAAATATCAGGAAAAAAGTGCATGGTGAACTAAAGCACAAATAAAACTGTTGGGCCAAAATGTCACATAAATCCATCAAGAGGACAGGTTATTATGCACCCGTACTTGCAATATGAGGAATCCTTCGTATCTTTAGGGGGAAATTGATAGTTCAGCATGCTACTTCTTTGTTGGTGAACATTTAGAATCCGTCTGTACTTAGAGGGCCATCAAGAAATGCCATACTCCACAAGCACACCGTTTCTCCTCGTTAAGGTGCCTACACACCAAAAGCGAAATGGCAACCAGGCCAACCACTCATCATATAAAGTCAATGTACAACTGCGATGGGGTGGGTTTAACCCTCTCTGGGTGACTGTGTTACTTGTCACTTGGTTGAAAAGATGGAACTCTTAAGACAATTTCATGTGTGGCTGTGCGGCAACAGCCAATCAATGTTGTGTGCGTATATGACGGTACCTGTGACAGACAGTTTTATTCTGGATCACGGAGTCTACATGGGAAACACAAGTAAGTGAGTACATTAGTTTGACCTAGACAGGACTGAAGAACACTTACAGATGAAGCTGCAGGGCCATCAGCTGCAGTGTTTTGTGGTTGGTAGATGAGTTAAAAGGACACAGTTGGAATTATGTCAGCTAATACATTATATTATATGATTTGATCACAGTTACCAAATTAGGTATTTATGGACAAGCAACGCTACTAGGGCGATGTGATTCAGTCCCCAAGTCAAGTTCAGTGTGAATGCAGCTTTATAGATAAATCGACCTGTTTTTAAACAGAAAATTAAACTATAAGTACTTTCACTGAAATTTTGATGATTACTCAATGCTGGTCAACGTCAGCTACTATATGTATGAAGGCCACTTAACAACAAAACCGATAGAAGACAAGTTGTATCACAGGTTCAGCTACTGTGCTGTGATGCACCTTTAAGTAGAAAACATACTTTTTGATTTTTAACAAGTAATTTCTTTTCTAGACAACTATTAATCAACCCCTAAAATTGATTTATGACAACCACATGGGTAAAGCGAGACAGGCTGATGAGCTAGTGAATGTTACGTAAAGATACGTTTAACTATAGGGAGAACAAAATGTGTGTGGACATAAGAGAATGGGAGGGACAGGAATATAGTCTAAGGAAGGAAGGAAGGAAATATGAAGGACATCAGAGGGTTCTCTCTTGATGAAAGGAAGAGAGAAGAGAAAGGAAAATAGGGGTCAACCAAGGGTGAACAGATGGGACAGGTAGACAAGCAAAAAAGAAAGAGGGAACGAGAAAAGAGACTTTTTAAAGGCTAATGCAAGCCAGATTTAGAGAATATTGCTCTGTTACTCATTTAAACCATGTCCTCTTTCACAGCTTTTCCCTCTGACTGTTTAAACAAGAAGAAGGATTTAATTTTGATTCTGTTCCCTGCTGCAAAATCGGCCAAAATCCAGGTAAACAGCATTTTTGGCAGAAACTTAAAGATGACAAATTAGCACTCAGCTACACTGAACTTGGCAACAGAAACACCAAAAAGTTCGAAATGTAGCTGTGATCTGCCAGACAAACACCATCAGGGGTTGTAATCGGGTTCCTCTAAAGCACCCTCTGTTGCACCAGCTGGCTCTGTGTGTTGACAGGGAGGGGCGGTGTTGGCTTTAACAGAAGAGGAAAGACGAGGCGCTTGACTGGGCATCAGTGAAGCAAAGAGGGACTTGTATTCAAGAGCTTAAAACAAAGAAGAAGTACAGAAGGTGGGAAAGGGAAACATGATTAGATTGACTTATGTTTCTGAGATCACCACGAGTGGGTGTTCCCTTTATGGATCCAAACATCATATAAATCCACCCTGAGAAGATGTTTTGGACCGATTTGCTGTTAATGGTCTTTACACCTTGATCATTTGGAGACTTTGCTCCTAAACAAAGGAGCATTTCTTCTTTGGTCCAATTCATTTAGACAATGCGAGCACAGCAACTGCTCTCTGATGTGGAATAAAACATGCACGGAAAGTTAACTTGGAAAAAGTGGTTTCTACTCTCATCAAGTCAAACCCTGGAACGGTTCAGTTGCCGTGAGAACACCATCAATCCTGCCAGGTGCAGACAGGGATAATAATTCAGATGAGTTGTTTGACTTTACTGCAGGCCACCCTGTACACATGACCCACTGAGTGTGTAGACCAAGGCTTTGTCCACACTTAGGCTGGGATTTTTTTTTTTTTTTTTAAAAACAGGTTTTTCTTTTCTTGCATGTCCTTCTGTCCAAAAGTAAATGGCATTTGAGATCACTGAAAGTTCATAGGTGCATTTTGGGCCTGAAACATGATGCTCTGCTTTATGTCACTCTATGGGACATTCTCACTGTTTTTACAAGATTACAGTGGACACTGTTTAACTGTTGCTGTTCGAAAACTGGACTACTTGCATATAAACATAAACTTTCTGCCACTCCCTCACTATGATGCTGGATTAAAAACACTCCAGTGACACAAAAGTTGCTGACATTTTGGACAAGACAAGGCAGGTTAAATTAATAGTGACTGAAATGAGTAGATGGATGACTGAATTAAATTTAAATGCATTTCTGCTAGAAATACAGCCTTACATCTAGTTCACAGCATCTTATTCTCTTATAATGCAACTTCTAATGCAAAATACAATCCTAAGAATCTTTCGTGTGTTACTTTGAATCACAAAATCTGTCAAATCAAGATCAATGATGTGTTTGGATTATACAGATGAAGACAATATTATACCATATTATTCCATATTATTACTTTGAGTTTTATGAAGTTTTATAAGCCTTTTATGTGTAACATGTCTCTACTGTGTATTAAAGCATGAGCTCCAAAGAAAATACATTACATACAGAAAATAGATCTTAAAACTGGCTCATTAATTCTCTTAAAGCCCAGAATGTAACTTGTTTGAAAGCAAAAATAAGAGTATGACATCTTTCTCCTGCTTCTCATTTTTTGCCTCCAGTAAAAGGGTTTAAAAATTCTCAACCGAAAGTGATCCTGTAAATGTCTCAAATAATTCTCAGTGTTTTCAATACATTAAGTCTTTGTGCTTAGGCAGAGAAATCTGAGAGCTCTGTAGTTGAACTCTATCTAATCTCATAAAAAGTTTAGAAACTCTCATGTAAAGCTCGCACAGAGCAAGAAAAGAGACAAATCAACTCTCCATTTCATACCTCAGTCCAGCAGGTGGCAGTAAGTCAATGAAACCGAAACTCGAACGAAGAAGAAGAAGAAAGTTTGAATGTCAGTAACAGACAACAGAGCTTCACACTCAGGACCATGAATGTATTATAATACTGCACATCCATGCTCAGAACAGGAGAAGCTAACAGACATTTTTGTAACCTAGAAACAATAGTACACAGTAGTTCATTGAAAATTTTGATCCACATTTTGATGAATTACTTGAGAGTTTCCATTATACATCTCTGAACATGATTTACAGTTTACAATGGCACCATTATCTACAACTAACATGTTCTGAAGGGAGATCAGAAATTAGTTTTTGATAAATCTGCAGATGGTTTTTATGTCAAAGGACTGTAAACGATTATGATGTGGATTGATATTTTTCAAAGGGATATTGTTGTTTAATGTTATCAACTTTCTCTGAATCTCTTGTGAGTTATGTTCCACATTTAATATTATGGCTAATTTGAGCTAGACATTAGCTTTATTCTAACAGTGATATTTTTTCACACTTTTAGAGAATGTTCTATGTTTTGTGATCTTTTAAGTACCATAAAAACTCAGCTATTACTATCAGCAGTGTTTCTCTGCATTCAGTTATGTAAAACATTTGTTCACGAACAAGACAAAAGGTTTATTTTCCTCTCTATGCAGCACCAGATAAAGCTGCGATATGTCTAAAATGCTGCGATTATTACGTGGACCCAGAGAAAAGAAAGTTCCTGGCTTTCTTTGATTAGAGAACTACATCTAGATGCACATTACACAGTATACATGTGCTTTAGTACACGCACAAGATTTTTTTATGCCATAAACCGACTACATACTCATTCCTATCCACAGACCCAAAGACAAATCACTGCTTAAGTTGTTTTACAGGCTCACTGATTATTTTGATAAGCCTTAATGATGATGGATTGACAGACCATTTATGGAAAGACATATAATGTCTCATAAATTTTAAGGTGGCACCTTGTTTTCTCTTGTGAAAACCATTACACAGTGAGGGTTACGGGACATTAACCAGCCAACCTTTAAAGCCTGGAGCAGGACCTCAGCAGCAGGAGCAGGAGCAACAGCACAGCTGGTGTATTTCATCTGAGGCTTAAATGTTTAATTGAAGAGTAATGCAAAAAAAAAAACGTAGCTCACAATTTCAACTAAATCCAAACAGAAATGTTAGCTTTAGTCTAAATGTTTTCATTTGTCTTAAGCTCACTGAATTTGATGAAGTTGGCAGAAACCTGTAGTGCTGTGTTACATCTGGAGTGTGTTTTTCACTTTCTGCAGGTTCAGTTTTGAAAAATGTGATCTGTAAGACTGGGAAATATTATTTCAGCCGATCCACTTTAACTGTTAGTTTTGGTAATGTGATTTCCAGACATGAGGAGTTACACCTTCAGGCCAGGAGGTGACATCACTGGTCATTTACAACAGAACCTGAGTTTATGGAGAAAACAACACAGAGAAGTCAAAAGATCTGGCCTGGTGGTTTCAAACTCAATGAAAGTTTCTGATAAGTAATATGACCCCGCTATCCCATCTAAAAAAACAACTACAACAAACAAAAAACACAATATGCTATTAAAAGAATGAAAAAAAATGAAGTGCACTTCATTCCTGGTATTGCTTAATGAATTTCTGAAAATGGAGTGGGATCAGATCCCCTCTGGATTTGTTTTTCTCAGCTCTGTGTTTATAATGATGGGACATCACTTCTCCAAGCTTTCATATCACAAGAGGGCCGAAAGACTTGTGGCTGTTTGTACTTATCTGTTGTGTTAGAGGTAAACTGAAAACATGGGAGGAATTCTCAGAGTAACACTGAAAAACAAAGTAACAAAAAAAACATCAATATAAGTAATGTCATCATCAAATATTTATAATATTGTGAACAACAATCAACATTGTCTGCTCTCTGTTTCTATAATATTATCCTTAGCGCACACTCTCGTAAATGTCTTTGGTTTATGGTCTAACATTCACTGAAGTGTTAAAGTCATTTTCTCGAAAATACTAATGAGTTGTTCATATGTAAGGAAATTCGGCCAAGGAAACAAGGCTAACAAAAATACAAACATGGAAGAAGCCAAACATGGTTTCAACTGAAGTTTGACTCAAAGTCACTAATTTACATGGTCATGTAGTTGAACTGGTACATCAATCTTATTTCTCTATTTCCAAACCTCTGAAAGATAACTCATCCATCATCAGCTGGATAAACAACAAGAGACATGTTTGAAACTGTGCATTATTGCATATTTTTTAAATGTTGGTAACTGTAGCTATCTGTTTGTATTTCTGTTTTAGTTGTTTCAGTTGCTGTGTTGCTGTGCCTGTACACCAATCCTTCTGGTCATGTATTTACATCCTGCTTCTGGGTAGCTGAAACTATCCAGTGGATCTAAGATAAACATAATTTCTTCATTTGTCATGATCATCTTCTGCGTTAGTCAAGTTTCTTGTTGTGTCCTCTTATTTTATGTCGTCTTGTATTTCCTGTTTAATTTTAAAAATTCACCTGTCTTTCCTTGTCCCTGTACTTCCTCTCTGGCATTGTCACACCTGCTCCCTGATTGTTCTCCCCCAGTGTGTCTCATCAAGCCCAATCACCTCATGTATTTAACCCCATGTCTTCCCTTGTCTTGTTGTTGAATTGCATGTACCTTGTGTCACTTTCCAGCATTCCTATTCATAACCATTGTCTTATTTACCACCCATTTTGTCTTGACCTTGCCTTTATGCCTCATGTTTGGGATACATCTGCATTGATTTACCTGCCTTTTTGTGTACCAGACTTTGGATTGTCAAATAAACCCTGCTTTTGCTAAACGGACCTTCTTTGCCTGCATTTCACTCTTTTGTGTACCTCGTCTGTTCATGTCAGCTTTATCTGCAAAGTAAACGGTTAGTATATTGGTCATATCCCTGGGTTAAGTTCCCCTTTTTGTTTCTTCCTCATGTGTCATGTCTTGTCATTCATTACCTCCGCCAAGGAGGTTATGTTTTCGGGAGAGTTTGTCTGTCTGTCTGTCTGTCTGTGAACAAAATAAAAAGTTATGGATGGATTTTGATGAAATTTTCAGGAAATGTTCAGTATGGGAAAAGGAAGAAGCAATTCAATTTTGGTGTTGATCTGGATCACCGTCTGGATCCAGGAATTGTTCAAAGGATTTTTTGTGGAACTGTGCTGCTTGGCGGCGGCCTGCACTCTCCGAGTGCTTTTCTAGTTCTTTTTTTTTTTTTTTGGAAGCACTCACCCTTGTCTCTTATTTCAGGCTTTGTTTCCTTCCCTCCCCTCTCTGTGTCTCCCTGATTGTTGATTCCCTGCACCTGTGTTTCCTCTTGCATCATCTATATCTCATACTTCATGTTTACCTCATTTATACCCTCCTTCCCCACTGCTTCTCTGTCAGATTGTCATTGTACCTCATCTTCACTCTCCAGCGATCTGCTTGTGTGTTCCTTCGTGTGCAGCTCTCACAAGAGTATATAAGAATATTTTTGACCTTGTCTTTTTGCCTGCCGATTCTGATACCTCTGCCTGTCCTAACTGCCACTTTGTGTACCAAACCTCTGACTGCACTAAAAGGCTTTTTGAGGTCTTTGACTTGCCAAGTAATGCCTCTTTAGTTTCAGTGCTGTGAAACTAAGGCCAGTATCTCTGGCCTCAGATGGGGATGGTTTTTGTCTTGATAAACCAGCTGCAACTTTAATATGTAAACAATCCCACCCCTATAAAGGCAGAAATCACTTACTCATCTATCATTATTAGAACACAAAAGACTTTTAACATCCATGTAAATACTTAATGAGCTCAGTGGAGGAAACATCTTATTATTATCCTCTGGATTACTTCCACTCTGTTACTGGATCCACTTACATGCAGACCACCATCTGCTGAATTCCAGCGGGGTTTTGCTGAAAATGATTTTTGGAAGTGAAGTTTATCAGTGATTCTTTTGGCAAAGCAGTATAATTACAGCATGATCACAACAAGGTGTTCAAGAGTGCAGCTGTCTGTAAACATGATTAAAAACCACATGTAATAGATTTGTCATTATTTTGATTTTATCTTGAGGGAGAGATAAAATTGTGTGAAGAGTACTGTATGTTTAGGCCCTTGGGGGTTTGGGGGGAGTTGTAAATTGATACAAAAATACACTAAACTAGGACATTTAATCAGTTAATCATTAAGTACTATCACACATTTGTGAGGACTTTCTGTGACTCAAAACTTTCTCACTTTATGTTTAGTTAAACAAAACAAACACAAAAAAAATCAATAATTTCAAGTGCAAACACACGCTTACTTGACGACCGCCCATGTTAATCTTTACATTTTATTCAAGCTAAATATTGACACACATCATATCACTCTACACCCATAATGCAACACTCACACACATAAACACACTCTCCTGCGCAGCACTGACAGCGATGATGGATGTCTTTCAGGATGGAGGGAATCAACAAATAAACATCTGGCTTGGCGATCTTTGGGTGAAGAGGTCATGGACCATGGCCAGTGTCTGTGCTTGTGTGTGTGAGTGGTAATGACACCATCACACTGATCAACCACGTTAAGGGATTGTAACCTTTAGTGAGGGGTCGTGACCTCGGCGTGCTGTAGGAACCACACAACAGTCATCACTTTGTCCTCAGAGGGTGGATGCACACGCCCGGGCTGTTTGTTTTAATTTAATGATTATTGTTGAAATCTTTCTGCTTTAGTGATGAGTGACAGGACAGAGTGGAGCCAGTGGGAGCAGAGCCAGAAGCAATTACATGAAAGTAAAAAAAGAAAAAATGGAATATGTTTTATCCATTAAGCAGCAGCTGTGGTTGTAGCTCTACAGGATTTGTTAGCTTAAGCGGTTAAACCATGCAGTGGATAAAATTTAGACCAGTGAAAGTGTTGATTGCCAGCCAGTAAGATCAATTAAGACCAGTCTGTGTTCTCCTTATTGTGCAAAGATCTCTTATTTTTATAGTTTTACATGCCTGGCCCCCTGAAATACAGAAGAAACAAAAAATTTCCATAGACCACCCAAATTACATTTCAAGGTTCAGTGTTGTCCTTATGTGTGCAGTGAGGACTAGATTGTAAAATGAGGTAATGTTGGAGAAATATATTGCTTTAATTAACATATTTCTTTTTTAAGGATCGTACGTGTTGGTCATTTTTTTAAGTGAGATTAGTTTCTATCACTTTTACTTCTGACTCTTGAGCAGTTGCTACATCTTGGCCACTCGTTTCTTGTTAGAACTGACCTTTTAATATTGTAGTTTACAAGTTGACCCAGTATGCAAGAAAAAATGGACCTAAACTTAGCATTTTTGTTCCCTCATCACACAAACAATTTAAACAAAATCTTTTTTCTTTTAAAATATTTTTCGTTTTTCCATTTTTTTTTGGGGGGGGGGGGGGGGGGGGGGGGGCATTTTGTGCCTTTATTGACAGGAGAGAGACAGTGGATAGGCTTGTGAAAGGGGAGAGAGGGTAGGGGAAGACACTCTACATACTGGTCACATGCGGGATTTGAACCTGGACCAGCAGAAGCAAGTACATGGGGTACCTAACCACTCCGCCAAACCAGCACCCCTCATTTTTGCATTTTTAAAACCAGAATAGAAAAATGTCGTTTTTCTGTTATTCGGTTATTCATTTTTTCTGTTTTGGTTTTAAAACAGAAAAACAATGAAACAAGACCGTTTTTACATTTATTTTTTTTTTATTTTGTTTTGGAACAGAATAACGGAACAACGAACCATACGCAGATTTTTGAGGCTCTGAATCCCCTTTTACACGTTTTTCTTTCTTTCTTTTTTGACTGAGTTCAACTGACTGGAATAATTCTTCTTTTCCTGATCTCCTGATTGTAGGAAAAGTAACTAACCCCACATTGTCTAATACCAATACAAGCAATGTTTTATTATTACTGTTATTATTTTTTAGCAATATGTGACACTGCAAAGTAGGTTGGGGGCCTAATCAGGTTAAGACACTTATCTGTAGATACTGTGACACAAAGTATGGTCTTCTAAATGACTGAGCTTAGAATAGAGGAATTTATGGCATGTCGAGGTCTTACCTGCTATTTGGTATGGAGGAAATTCTTAATAATGTTATTTCATAATGTGAGTGGTCACACTTGTCATTGCACTCAGCATGTCCTAGGATTTAATTCTTAGATTAAATACATTAAGATGTGAAATAACAGAACCAGAAAGGAAAATCAATGTACATAGCATTGATTTTATTGTCAAGAACCTGCAATATAATGATATGCAGAGGAAAAAAGCATGGCAGGCACAAAACTTTAATTTTGTATAAAAAAAATAAATGGCAAATCACTTCACTGCAGTTAATCTGTTATCATTTACTGACATTTGTAATGCATGTATCCCTAAAATGCACTCTGGGAACTGATTTTGAAAGTGGTGTGCAGTGGAATGCTAGTTACAGGAAAACAAATCCCAACAAGCTAATCAGGGAATTTATGTTGGCATTTCAGCTGATAATGTGGAAGTTTTTCTTCCTACAGTCTGTTGTAAATATTAAGTGGAAGAGCAGCTGAAGAATCACTGCAGGGGAGAGGAGCAGCAGGAGAGCTCGATGATTTAGATGGAGAAGGGAGGGTGAGGACAGGAGAGGCTGCTCAGAAGGGTTTCAACATAAGGTTGAGTGTGCATTGGTCTGTACATTAAGTTTTTTTACTGTATTCATATACTAACAAGAACCAAGTGTCCTCACTGGAACAGAAAGACTTTTTTTTAAATCTTAGAAGTTGAAGGGGCAATATAAATCTAAACAGCAAAATCAAAAATAGGACTTTGGTCTGGCAGTTTTATGCCTCCGTGTTTGTATAAAGCATGATGTCAAACCCTTAAAGTGCTCTTGTCAGATTAGATTCACAAGGGGAGTGATAAAGAGGCCAAATAACCTCTGACACATGACTGCTAAAATCCAATCAGTCTATCCTTGAGATGGTAGGGGAATTGTGCAAAGTTTGACAGAAATCCCTAAAAGCATTCTTTCGATATCAAGTTCATGAGCAAAGGACGATTGGGCCAAAAGAATTCTGACCAACCAAGAACTTCAGCTGATGTCAGAGTGACGTTGGATATTTGTGGGAAGATTGACAGATATTCCTCAGTGTTTTTGAGATATCACTTTCACAAGCAAGAGCTGATCCTGAGACCCAAAGAACTTGACCTCCATGTACCAGAACCAATAAATTCATCTTTGGTTAAACAGACATTAATACAAAATTTTAGGAGAGAACACTTGGCAAAGTTCTAAGAATCCAAAGAAAGCAGTAAGAAGGGTAATCAAAGTTTAACAGACATACAGGAATCCCTAACAGTATTCTTTAGACAGCAACTTGAAAAGCATTTAATGATCAAAAAGAAAAGACCTTCAGCCCATGAACTAATGGCCCTTTTCCACTAGCACGCCTTGGCCCTACTCTACTCGGCCCTACTCGATTTGCAGCGTGTTTCCACTAGCCTGGTACCTCCTAAAACAAGCTAGTTTTGGTACCTAGTCCGCTCCGGTTCCAAGTGAGCTGAGTCAATACTGAAAGATGACATCACCGACTGCCGGCTACTGATTGGTCAGACAATGTCATCATCGATGAGTCATGAGCGCGACGACCTAGCATGCAAGCAGTAGCTACCGTTCGCTTACCCTCATACATCTTTTCTTTGCAGCTCGATTGCTCTCGTCCTCGGCTTCATATAGCTTCCAAAATTCTACTGTGCTTCTCAAGGGGTATTTCTTCTTACCACCTGCACCCTTCCTCTGTTTTCCTTTTGTACTCTGTTTGTGACAAAAAGCCACAGATTGTTGTGTTGTGCTCAAAATGACATCACCGCAGAGCCACTCAGCGACACTGCACCCCGTTGGGCAGGCGACTGGAGCTAATGGAAAAGCAGCACAAGGCGAGTAGAGAGCCGGGCAGAGTTGAGTAGAGTAGGGCTAATGGAACCGGGCCAATAGACGCAGTTTATATTAGAGAAGGGATGGGCATCAAAAACTAATTCCAGTTGAGTTTCGACAATAACTTCTCCATGAAATCAACATCATTAGTCTTTTTTCACCATTTCCTTATTAATTTCTTTCATTTTGTTCTACAAGATTGCAAATCAAGAATGCTACGCTCTCATCAGAGGAGGTCAGCAGAAACAAAGACATGGATGTCAGAGCTGTAATCACTGTAGACAGGACAGATGTTGTCAACATCCATGCTTAATTTTTTTTTAAAAAAGGTGCCTGGTTCATTGTTCTATGCAGCCTGGCATCAAATATCTGGAATAACATGCTTGACATTCTTGCCTGTGTAGATAATCTGTGCCATAATCAAAGCAATTGATCCCTGTGTCAGAGTGGAAAAAGTCTGCGGAGAACGTTCTGCACTAAAGTACTGCAGTTCAACAAAGAGATGACTTTTACCTTTGACTTCCAAAATCTTATCAATCCAGTCTTAAGTCAGAAATGTAATTGAGCAAAGTTTAAAAGGAATACAGAAATCCTGTAATGGCATTTATTAGAAATTAAGTTCACACTGAACGCTGATGAATATCTGAACATTGGAGTCACAGCCGTCATTTGTGTAAAGTTTTAAAGATTAATCTGAAACAGCTCTTGGGACATTAAAGGGCTCAATGACCTTTGACGTCTGACCACCAAATTAAATGAATGAATCTCTGAGTCATTGTGGACTTAAAGGGACTGTGAGGAAATTCTAAGTAATTGCAAAAAAGTCTCACTTTTAGATATATGCCTGATCGAAATACGCACTTTAAGATGAGTTTTATAGCATCAAAATAGGTAATCTATAAATGCTATTCCTTAGCATTTGTGGTCTGGTTGGACAGGGCTGGACTGGGCTGACCTGGATACTCAACTTCGGGAACAAGACAAATAAAACTAGAGCAAATTTATATTTTTTGGACACGTCTTAGAGCACCGGGCTGTAAGTAGAAATATATAGCCGGCTACAAAAACTACGATACTAAGTTTTTCTAAACTTGCTTGTTGTCACACATCAAAAACTACCTCTATGTAACTAGAAAGAGATACATTACCTCGTCACTTTGCATTCTGTAAGTTGTTGAAAAAAGAAGTTGTAAAGCAATGCAGAGTTCTGAGGAAGGTCCGGGCTACAACACAACAAACACACGCTTTGGCCTCGGTAACGTGTTGTGGTGCATTCCAGTTGTAGTCAGAAGTAGGAATTTCCAAGTTCCGAGTAGGAAACTGCAGCTGGATCGCCCCCCCGAGGTCGGAATTTCCTACTGGGAACTCGGTGAAATCTCGTCACCCCCGAGTTGACAATCAAAGATGGATGCCCCCAGTGTGAACAGTTATTTAGCTCCTGTAATAATCAGTTTATTTGCACTTCTGACTGGGGTGTGTCGCTCTAGATCAGCTGTATACATGGTATTGTTAGACTTATATTTACAAAAATGCTGCCATTGTGATAATCACATTCTTCATGTGATATTTGTGAACAACTACACAGGGCGTGCTAACAACAGCTAACAATAGCCTGGTAGATCGGCATGTTTTTTTCAGACTTCAACTGGAACGCTGATAAGTCGGAGATGATGTCACTCCCAGTTCTGAGGTTACTGGAACGCAGCATTACGACAGTCGCCGTGCGTGCTCATGGGTAGCAGAGTCTTTATGTCGCCGGTAATAGATTCTCCTCACAGTCCCTATAAGGGCAAATTTGAAAGTAACCCTTCAGCAGTTTTGAGATTTTACAGTCTAAGGGATTCAGTGAAGATGAGAGCCAATGTCACAAAACTCTGACCTCAAAATTCCAATCACTTTATTTTTGAGTCAGTGTAGATATTTGTTCAGAGTTTTGAAAAAAAAAATAGAATTGTCTCTGGAAAAAGTGTAAAAGACAGTCGACAGATGGACTGACAAACAGACAATATGTAAACATAGTGCTCAAGATGGGCCGTCGTCAGAGGCTGCTTTCAGAGGCGTAGATAAAGGAAGCTTCTGTTAACACTTTTCTAATCCTTGTGGATGTTTTAGTGAGTGTGTAGATGTGTGGCAGGAGAATACATGCTTTGTTTTTTTGTTCTTGATTCAAATTTGTTTCTCCTACAAGATAAACTCTGTTGGGTTCTGCAAAAACCTGCAGTAAATTATGAATTACACCGAGACAATTATCCCCCTGGAAGGTGAGAGGAAGTTCACATATTTTCAGTGTATCGGTGGGACACCACAAAAGCCAACAAGCACGTTCACAGAATTAAAATCTGCTGTAAGATTGTTTCCAGTGGTATAGGGGAGATTTAATGATCAGTTTATGCACATGATTGGAACATTTTATATCATGATTCTGCACGACGTCATGTGTTTTATATGAACTTGTGGTGGGGTACAGATGCAGTCAGTTCATGTCCAGACCTGATACAATCACTTTATGCATGTAATGGAAACTTCTGTTGCGTCCATGTCCTTATGAAAATCATAAAACTTACACATTAAGTTTTACTGGATGAAAAGATGGAAAGAAATGCAACTTATGTCATTCACATTTCCTGAAAATGTGTAACTTATTACAGTTGCCAAGAAGTGTAAACCACAACAATAAATGAAGAAAAACAAAACAAAATGAAACACTCAACCACAACACATCACAAAATACAAGAAAAACAAGTTCTGAGAGAGCACACACCTCTGCCAAGGCATTTGCGATAGTGTTCGCTAAATTAAAACCCCAAATTATGGAAAGCTGCCTTATCTTGTTATGTTATTCAGTAATCTGCGGCACAATTTAGATCATCACCAAAATCAAACTGCTTCGCCCTTTTGCTTTGGCAAACATCTCCAAAAAATATCATCAAAATGTGTTGAGAACTTTTGAGTTAAAAATGTAAGGAGAAAAAAAATCTGAATCTGTTTACAGTTAAAAGCCACAATGTAATCACTTCTGTCTTGTGTCAGAACCAACAGTCTATGGAAATTTAATCCAAGCCCCTAAAGAAATTTTTGAGTCTCGGACAAACAAACAAGCACATGCAAAACATGGCAGAGGTTAAAAAAAAACATCACTAAACAAGTAACACATCTAACACAACATAGATGTAAAAAAAAAAACACAAATTAAAAGCAGACAGAACAATAGTGAAACACAATGCATATATACATTTACAAACCAAATCGGAAAAACAAGATTTTGTATTTTTTCAAAGAAGTCATTATCTTACAATTTGTTGTTGTTGTTTATCATTTTAGCTCTGTTTTTTTAAACTTCCTATGTTGTTTATTTATCTTTTGTTGTGTTCTTTAGCTTTTTAGGGGTTTCTATTTTGGTCAGAATTTTAAACTCTGCCAAGGAGATTTTCTCCACCATTTGTTGGTTGGTTTAATTTTCCCTCTGCATGTTTGTCTGAACAGTTTTCAACTGTAATTTTGATCATACCACAAGAGGACGGGGTTTGTTTTTTGTTGGTAATTCAAGTCTGAGCATGGACCAGAAAGGTCTGGCAAACATTGTGAGATACAGCATTTTGCCAAAACCTGTTGCAGCAGATGGACCTGCATGATTTAATGTCAGTACTACGGCGAATGCATCTTGCCAAGCTCCAACCTACAGCGATTAGCATAGAGCTAACAGTTTTAGTAACAACTTTTATCAGATCTTCACTGCATTTCTTTATTAAATAATAAAAAACATCAAGAATATGGATATTTATAGTATCGTCCAATCACCTGCCTCATATGCTCCGAAATGTTTTGCATCCCCAAGCCCCCAACACTTTCTATGAACCCCTTATCCAGATGGACTAGCTGGGTTGGGCTCTTTTTAGTTGGAATAGCATGGCAGAAATGCCTTGGGGGAGGTTTGTGCTCTCGGGCCCTTCAAGTTCATTTAATCATGTTTTTTTTTCTTTCTTTTTTTTTTTGTAATTTAGATTTCATTATGTTCTTTTATGTTTTTTTATTTTAGTGTTTTAGTGTTTCTCTCTCAGTGTTTTGTTCTTTTATTTGGTGATATGATTTCTATTATTTTATGTGTATTTTATTTTAATGTCCAACATTCCACTTAAATTCCAATTAAATTTTAAACACTTAAATTGTTTTTATAGCAGTGATTTTAATTTGTTCTGTTTCTTGTTTTTAATTTGCTGTTTTCAACATACCATGTTTTTTTTCTCATTGTGTCTCCTAATTGTTGTGTTTTGTGATTCTTTCAGTGTTTTCCTAAGTTGTTATTGTGTTATGATGCATTTTCTTTTTGATTTCTTTCTTCTGCACCTAATTATTAGAGTTTGGATCAGGTTATTGATAATTCAACTTAGGATTTTAACACTTAAGTGTAAAAAACAAAGCTAACATTTGATGTAAAAATTATTAAGCACACAAACATCAGTTTTGTTAACCCTCTCCTCTGGTAAGAATTAAAAGTACCCACAGGGAGCAGATTAAGGAGATCTAAATGACTTCCTCATGCAGTTCCAGGCCTTTAGTTTGTTCTTTTTTCTACATAAAGGAAGTCTCCTTGTGGTCTGTCTGCTACATCAGCTCTGCTTTATCCTGGTCTGGGAGTGTTTAGTGTCCGGTGGTCAGTGGCGGGGTCACAGTTTAATCAGGACAGACAGGAGTTCTGTGTCAGTGGTGTGTGTCTTTGTGTGTGTGTAAGACTTTGGAAAGGTCAGAGTTTAATTATTTTAATTTCAGACCTTTGGGGGACATCGGGATCCTGAAAGGGTCCTGCATGGGTTGTGAATGTGTGTTTGTATGTGATCACCTACAGAAACACACCAGATAAAACTACCCTATGTTACTTCAGGCCAATGTGTGTTAACACTAGAACTACTATGAGGTTAAGTTTGCTAGAGGCTGTTTTTCAGTTGTGTGTGTGATAACATTCATTAATTATTGATGTCTGCCTGTCCTTGACTTTTCCACAGAGTGGGTTTTGTGGCACTTTATGATGTTAAATGAATATTTCATACTAAAATCTTGATTTTACAATGGCTGTTTAAACTCTGAATCCCTAAACTGGTAAAATTTCCACTCCTGGTAATTTTGCCCAGGTACATAAATAGTAGATGCAGCTCTAGCAATGCCTCCTGAATATGACTGTGCTGCTCTCTCATATGGATACCAACAAGAATACCACAGTTAAGAGACAGACTAATGAAGGTAAATTTGGCAACAGGTATGTTTAATGCACTAACTCTGCTGTTAGGCATGACAAGTGCAAAGTGGTAAAAGCTTGTCTGTCATTGATGTGATCTTTAGGCGTCCTGTTCTCCTGATTTTCTCCAGCATGTGGCGGAATGAGCCAACCTTCTAACATGATCCAGCAGACACTTTCCGTTTAAGATTTGTCAAACTTTGAATTTCCTTATTATTATTTTTGTGGAATCTGGAAAGATCAATTTTTCTGGCTTCTCGGGGCCATCGTATCTGAGTGTCTCAGTTCCACCTGAACATCTTCTTTCCAAAGTCCAGACAGATTGCTTCCAGACACCTGTTTCTGCTTAAAACATGCTAGTTTCCAGCCTCTGAGTTAAAGGTCAAGTCTCAGGCCTTGTTGTGTCCTGTTTCTGCTAAAGTATTAGACCCCCTCCTTCTCCTCAACTGACTGGTCAGTAACCCTGTTTTTGTCTTTGGGTTTACAAAGCCTTGGGATGAGTTCTCCACTTGCAACCTGGCAGAACCTTTTTCTTATTTGGTTGGATGGATTGACCATCAGATTTCTGTGGGTGGTTCAACTAACTCTTGGTTAATTTTTTATAAATTACAAAATTAACATTCTGGGAGCACCGTGTCCTCCATTGGCAGTGTGGCTAACTCCAGGCCACAGATTTCCATCAGTGGTTCTGTCATCTTCTAACAATTGATTTCTCCTGGCTGTTTTGTTGATTCCTGCCTGTGGTCAAGGAAACCTAGGGTGAATTGCAATTTTACCCCTTAGCCCTTCCTCTTCGTCTTACCCCTTTGTCTTACCCATTCCCTCTGTTTTGAGGGCCAAGAGGAAGGAGTGAAAACACATAGCTGAGAAACGAGACGCCACTCGATTCCTACCACGTCATCACACATAGCCGCTCACTGCCTGTGACATAAGCAGATGTGACAAAAACCGTAGCCACGGCTGTAAAGGCTAGCTTGTTATAACAAGATATTTTAAAATATGACCAACAACTAAAAACATGACTAATATTTACTATATAATTTAATAATTACTTATAATTAAGTGTTTCCTTTGGTTTGTCTCTGCTTCGTGTCTGCGGGTGCAGTGTATTATGGGAAATTCTCTTGCCCCATCATTTCAAGTGAGGTCTCGGTCTGTCTTTGTTTTGAGGGCTGTGTAGCCCTACATCTTAGCCCTTCCCCTTAGCCCTATATGGTATTGAGACACCACTTCATTAGACGTGAACATGCAAAACCAAGGGGCAATGGATAAGACAAGGGCTAAGGGGTACAATTGGGACAGGCTCCAAGTATATTGGTGTCTTGAGCAGAGTGAGGGTGAAATGGACAGAGAGATTGATGTGTGGTATCAACAGTGTTGCTGGGGTGCTGAGCTGACTGTTGGGGTAAAAAGGCAACTTGGCTGGCACTGTGCCTGGCTGGTCCTCCTCTCATTTTACTGTCTTCCCTGCCTAAAGTCCATCTACCTGCTGTTCCATATATTGTTTTCTTGGAGTTCCTTTCCTTCCCCTTGCTCATCCTCCAGGTTCTCCAGCTGGTTATACTGTATTATATCCAGAGCCGTAGTTCTGTGCCAAAGCCTTACTTAACAGACCAATTATGTAAACCACTTTAAACAGACCAGATAGACCTATAATGAGTGTTAAAATCCTTCATGTCTGTTGTGACTCCACTGAGAATCAGCTGGCACACATGTTCCAGGCTGCAGCAATCACCCACAGGTGTAGCCACAGCGGCCTGATCAGACATTTACAAACAACTCCTGAGCCCATTGTTCAGTCTGCTCTGCTGCCAACATGATGTGTATCATCCTGGCTATCAGTTGCTTCAGAAATGACTGTTATGTAATGTTATTCAATTTATGGACTGTATTCAGGCCAATTTTGACTGTTTAATTAGGTGAATTTGTGTTAAAAGCAAACTTTAAATCTGAAGACTTAGATAAAAATTAAAGAGCATTATTCTGTTGTTAAAAACAATCAATGTGATGTTTATACATTTTTTTTCCTTTTTGTTATATACACAGTCACCACTCGGTAGCTTGTGAATAAACCCTTTTTATTGGAAGTTTGTCTTTGCTTGAGTGATTCCTCACCTTCAAACTGATGTCGAATAACTCCAGCCCTATAAAACTGTCTCACATTTACAACAATGAGCTTTTTACATCTCAGTTAGACACTTCAACAGAGTTTGTATTAGTAGAACTGGGATGAGAACATAACAATTTTACATTTAAAGCCATTCTTTGACACTGGGCCCAAAAATTTTCTTCCAAGATGCAGAAATTTCAGCCTTAAGACCATTCTCTGATCCTCCAGGATTAAAGTTACGACTTCTTTTCTTACTTCAGCTTGGATGATTGAGGAGGGAATTATTACAGCTGTGTTTGTAGAGGGATTTCTTAAATTTTATGATCCATCCCTGACAGCACATAAAGTTCTTGAAACACCAAGTAATCCATGGAGGACAGTGATGGAGGTCTTTGGTCTGTAACTTCATCTAAACTCATGTGCATTGTGACATTAAATCTGGTAGAATCATTGTTGGCTTGCAAGCTTCGATCTTCCATCACATCTAAATACCTGTCCTCCTGGTCTGCTGGTTGGCTGAAAGAGGAGAACTATTTCATCATGCAGTTTGCCTTGTGTTTGGCCAAAAGATGATAATGCAGAAGAGACAAATTATGCTTAACAATACCCTATTATCATAATTTATAGTAATAAACACCATACTAAATACAAACAAATGAATGAAATCATCGAAGTAACATCACAGAATCCAAGATACACTGCCATGAGCTAAAAATGCAGAGCTGTGTGGAAAGTGGGTCAGTACATTTCCCTGCTCACAGATGCAGCAGCTGTAGGAGAAGTATTCCTCAATTGATTTTTTTTCTCAATTGATGGGAAGCTTTCATCTGAAGTTCAGAGCTGTTCATTTTTTCTGAACCACTTGTCATGCAAAGTTTGTACCTTACAAGTTCAAGGTCATCACAATGCAGCTTGCGGGGTTTAGTTGTGGATTTCAGAGCATTACTCTGACTTATTCTCAGATCCTCGACTTTCTGTTCTCAAATGCCGACCGATTGTGATTGGAATTTTATTTCTTTGAAGTATTTTAAACCAAACCAAATCATTCTACAATCTGGAAAGTCTGTCGATCCACCTTTGATGTACTTGTGTTATATCACTACCATTTTGTCGTTGTAGACAGTGTCCCTGAATGAAAGGAGCCACCTCTTTACGCCCCAGTCACACATTCCTGTTTCTCATGGCGATTATGCACATTGTCATAATCCTGATGAAATGTGCTTTGGTCGTGGTGCATGCGCTTCTTGGACTTGATCAGTGTTGTATAGTCATGGATAAACGGCGGGGAACGTGGAAGGGTCCCAACAGTTTTGAACAGCTCAAAACTGTCGTGAAGAATTGCCGCTCTCAGTATAGCGGGATGGAAGCCTAATGCAGTCCTAATGCAAACGGTATTAGCGTGGCATGTACGGAGCTCAGTCGGGCTGATCGTGGCTCAATCCTGAAAGCTTTATGAGGACGACTGACAAGAATGTATCCGTTTGTGCCCCGACTGTGTCCCATTCAAGACGACGCAAGCGACGGGGCTCAGTCGGGGCTTACGTGACGCGAACTGAGCTTGAACGGGGTTGACGTCGTGTCAGCGGGATGGAAATTCAAAGAATCCTCATCATATCGTTGTATTAACCTAACTGAAGCGGGACGAACACCCCCGAAGCGCTGTAGAAGTGCTACTGACGGTGTATTTACGGGGTGTGTCCAGGGGTCAGACAGTCATTTCATCCCGTATCATAGCGGCCACACCAGCCTCGTCAATCGTGTACAGTCGTGCACAATCGCCATGAGAAACGGGAATGTGTGACTGGGGCATTACAGAAAAAAACAGTTTGATGGAGATGTTCAGATCAAAAACGCATACACTCACCAACCACTTTATTATCTACACCACACATGAACTAGTTGGATCCCCTCTTAGCCTTCAGAACTGCTTTAATTTTTTTGCAATAGATTCATCAAGGAGCTGAAAAGATTTCCCAGGGCCTTATTGGCATGACAGCATCAAGGTGTTGCAAAAAATCTACTGGCTGCACATTCATGATCCAAGTTTCCTGTTTCACCACATCCCGAGTGGAGCTGCATACCTCCAGCAACCTCATAAGATATACAGTTTATCCCATTTAGAGGCCATAATGCTTACTGCATAAGACATTCGCCTCCCCTTTAACAGAATCACTGACAGATTTTGTATTTAAAAAAAAAACCACAAATAACAAGGACAGAGTTTAGCTCATGTTATATTTGTTCAAATATTTGTTCCACAGAGACTTTGATGTAATTGAAAATTTAGATGCACTTTGCAGAGAGGATGACTCACCTTAATGCAGGATCAGACAAAAGCATGGGAATGTTTCTAATCCCAAAGTAAAGAGAGATTCAGGAGCACTCTGTTCGTGTCTGTGCCTAGCCTGAAAGTCAACTCTTGACACAGTGACTAAGCTTCTTAAACTTAAAGCTTCTACACCAAATTTTTGACAGTGGTCAACAGTTCAAGCTGATCTGATGTCCCCATTTATTACTGATGTTTTATCAGTTCTTACCTCTGAACTAAAACCTCCCACATCAGGAGTTTGAGCGCTGTTGTGTGCCTTGACTGTCTGCCAGTTAATACCATGTTGTATTGATTTGAGTATTGTTAATAAGCCTGATTAATCAACTTTACAAGGAACAATTTGGAAGGAATTTGTTGAATTCTTTACCATATTTGTTTTTTGTTTATTGATTAAAACTTTTTTTCTTGAAATTGTATTTATTATGCACTGCTGATCTCTTGGTCAGGCCACTCCTGTAAAATGAGATCCTGATCTCAAAGGCAAACTAGAGAATTTGCATTTCCATGCAGGAAATGCATTGAAATGCTGAGTGTGACTGCTGAAACTGTGAGATGAAATTGCTAAAAGTAATGCAAAGAAAGTTGAAAATGTGACATGAATAGTTGTAAGCAGTAAATCACAGCTGAAAATGTGTGAAATGTGCAACAAAAATGTTTGCAGAAAATTATAGATACTGGAGCTCAGGTGTGCAGGTCACGTGACCACGCTGTAACTTCAAAGAAATGTGTAAAAGTTGATACTGCTTCAACAGTCATACCTCAGAAACTGTAGCAGGTAGTGAAAAGTGCAGTAAAAACTGTTTGCAGTTGTGAAAGAAAGCAGAAAATGAATGACTGTTTTGTAACATGGTTAAATGTGTTATCTGTAGATGTACCTAATAAAGTGGCCAGTCAGTGTAATACGTCCAAAATAAGGCTGTGTAAAGACATGCATGATTACGCCATTATAATGAAGAATCTGTACTAGATGGAAAGAAAAGTATGACTGCCTCAGCTGAGACTTGAACCTGGGCCTCTCGTGCAATAGTTCGCTGCCCGATCCTTTCAACCACGGGGCTAAATATGCTGAATCATGGAAAGCACGGTACTTCTCCTATCCATCTCATAGGGCACTCTGATAATGCTTGGTACTTCCGGGTAAATGAACGCTCGCTGTGTCTAAACCGGAATAGATATCAGGAAAAGGATTTCACCATGAGCATTCCAAGAACCTGCTGAAACGTTGAATATAATTCTCATATCTGTACTGTTCAAAATGTTAACACAGTGACGAGTTAAAAACGCGCTTCAAACTGCAGCACTCGGCTGTCCGGGGCTTCGGTCTGACACGCTCTAACAAGAAGGATTTCCTCAAAAGTTGGTGTTGCTTAAAAAAATCATATTTAAAAAACCGTAGATGCCAGCAAAGTCAGTGCAGCTTTTAAAGCATGAATGAAGTATGTAGGTGGAAGTATGCCCAATCTGTGGAGCTTCAAAGTTGCTGAAGTTTTCAGCAGACCTGCGGAAATGTCCCATTGATTTCAATGTAAAAATACATGCAGAAATTATTTTTTACTGTAAAAAGTATAACTGTTAGACCTGTGAAAAATACAAGCGCACTTCTCCTGAACATGCTGCATATGTCAATGTTTTCTGTGAAAATCTGTACAAATTTGAAGCCTGTGAAAGGTGCTAAAGTCTGAGGAATAAGAAGCAGAAAAAGAACAAAATGGAGTTTAGGGAGAACAATATGTTGAAATGCTGACTCAGCATTTCAACATAATTACCTGGTTAAATAAAAGTTAAAGGGGGGGGGGGTCATGCATTCTGTGAATCCTGTGAATGCATGACCCCTTCAGTGAAACAAGGTGAGGAACCTGGCCTTCTTGGAGTGTTGTCATCTTGAAATGCCCGCTCTAAAGTCTGTTTTGACGTCTCCATTCATACTAAACTTGGTCCTAGGTTTTGAGGTAGTACCAGGGCGGACACCAAATAATACTGTCATTCTGCATACCAGAACATCACTCCCAACACTGGAGGTCAAAAGGTCAAAAAGGTTTGATCGGTTACCAAGCAGAGCTCAGTATACAAAAACGCAGTAAGGCAAAAAAAAAAAAAAAGGCAAGGTCAACAAACAAGCAAGGTAATACACACAGCAAGTAAAGAATAAAATGTATGCTGGGTGGAGACTGAGGTACAAAGAACTGGAACATCACATTGGGAGAAATGAGGTTAAATGAAGGAGAAGAGAGATAAATTAGGGGTGATAGGAAACAGGTCGGGTGATGAAATCAGAGAGCAGGTGTGACAAGATGGGGGCAGGGCAGACAGGAACAATCTGGAACAGAGACAAGGTTAGTGCTCTCAGAATAAAACAGGAAGGACCAGAATGTGCAAAATTAAGGAAAACTTGACCAACGTGAAAAATACAATACCAATTGGTTTTATTCAAGGGGGAAAATAATTGACAGAAATAATGTTTTGAAGATTTTTTAGGACTATATTTAGAACTACACTCAGAGTACAGGTGAGTGCATAAATGAAAGTTTCAATTCTTCATTGTTCAGCTAATGGTGATTAAATTATTTCTTTTTACTTCTCTGTGGTCCAGTCCTGAATGATCTGTGGCTTGGTACTGATCCACTGTGGTTGGGGACCTCTGATTTAAATACGTGGGATGGGATTGTAATGGATTTTGGGTTTGTTCTTCTGTTTTCTGCTCCATCAGGATTTGACTACCACATATCTCCATGAAGCAGCTCCACTGTTCAACACTGAAACTCTAGTAATCGCAAGTTTGTCACCTTTTCCATCAACCTCTCTTAAATTATTCTGACTGTCCTAAAAACACTTTGTCCTTTTCTGTGTCAGCTCTGTTATTGGTGTCCCTGCTTTTATTGCCAGGGAGATGAAACTTTTATGAACCCTCAGGCACACACACAAACACTCCTCACTTTGCTCTTGAAAGTCGTTCTCTGTCCTTTACCTCCCACATTGTGAATTCATGAACTTCTGCCCTGCCATTCCCAATCAGCTCTCAAGGAGCACCGCTCTGATTTGACAAAGTGATGCAATGTCAAGATGTTTTGTAAGTGGTCTTAAGTTTCATCTCCAGCGACAGTTTGAAGAACATAATTCGGCTCCGGCGGGGTTGTGGGGGGCGCAGAGAAAGCCCTTCAGTCTGACAGAACAATTCAATCAGACAATAGATCGCCTTTCTTTAACAGAGAGAAGTCAGACATGGATGCTGATCCTGACAAAGTGAATTACATTGTCCAGAGTTTGTAGGCCGAAACTGAGACAAAGAGATCATTCTTTGGATTTCCAGGAGCAGAAAGTTAGAAGCCCACATGAGTGTAGTTTGTGATTTGTTATGACATTTCGGTATTAAGTTTAAGGCAGAAGAAGCAAAATATAGGAAGGAGAGTTCATTAGGTTTAATCAGCACAGCTCCACATTTTTCTTTTTAATGTTGTGGTCAAAAACACATATATTCTCCAAGGTCACTTTTAGTTAGCAGTGCAGGGTAAATACCACTCACATAAAAGGACAGGGAGGCAGCCAAGGTTTTTGAATTTCCATGAAGTCTGGAATATAAGTCATATCTGCATGTAATTGTCTTCCCCCAGTCTATTCTGCTCAAACAAGTCCCCAGCAGGACGATTCTGTGCAGATTTTGTTGTACCACCCACAAGAAGGTTACAGCAAGTTTAACGTCTGTATTTAAAAAGTATTTTGTTTGAGTTTGTTTTTTTAGTAATATTTGGTAAAACTTACGGGGGCAGTAATAGTAAATAACGAATCATTAATAATAAAAAAAAGCATATTCCTTAACTTCAACTACATCAACTTAATTCTGTCTCGTCATCTGACCTGCAAGTGTGCGAGACAACTATTCATGGTCACACTTATACCTAAGGGCAGTGAAGAGTCACCAATTAATATCATGAACATGCTTTTGGTCAGTAGGAGAGAACCCATGCATGCAAAGAAGAACATACAAACTTCACACATTTTTGTGATCAACAGTATCTTACTGTATATACCACATACAGTAAGGAACTGATGATATTCCTTTAAGATACTGTTGAATTTAAAAACAGCATTTACAGTATGAGCATCCAAACGTCAACAGAAAACAAGAGTTATTCATTATTTGATCAAGGTATGTTTGTTTTTTTAATTGCTTCCAAAACTTGGCACAAATTTCAAGATGAACCAAACAATATCAGAAATCAATATGAAACATGAAATGCTAAAAAGTGATAAATGAACATGTCACACATGAAACAATTCTTTTTTTGATCAAAATATAATCATTTTGACCAACATATTTACAGTATTAAAACATATTCATTCTAATCTTGGTCATTTTTGTCCCCACCCATGGAAGAGTGTTGATATTGGTAGGTCATCCATCTAAGGGTTAACAGTGTGAGATAGGACAGTGAGTTCTGACAATGTTGGAACTGCCTTGGTTTAAATGTGTGCTCTAAGTGGAGCACTTTTAGTTTAAATCTGTTTTGATGTAATTTTTTTCATATATTTAATAAAATATAACTTATGTTGGCTACTAATATTTTGGTCTAACTTTATAGGTTGTGGTGGTCCTGAGGTCTGCACTGTGCAGTTTGTATGACCAGCATATTGACATCAGAACAATCAATACTACAACAACAACTGGCACTACTACTATCAATACTAATATTAACACTACTATTACAACTGCTACTAATAATAATACTGTATGTCATTTGAATTCAGAGGCCAAAGTGATGATCAACTCTTTCAAAAAAAGAAACTCTGGCATTACTCCCTCTTTGCATCTGTTATAAAGTATATCACATTATAGAGGATATTTGGCTCTGAATTCCACATCACAGGGATGATATATATGCCTTATGGCACATAAAAGAATAAACAGACTATAATTTCGAGCTTACATGATGGCACACAACAAGTCCAGAAAGAAGGCAGATGGAAAATCCTCATAAACAGGTTTGTCCCCTTTAAGATACCAAAAAAGCGTGGGCCTGAAGGCAATGATATGTAGAGACATCTTTATTTAATCAGAGAGCATCTGTGTTTACTGGAACCATGATCTTAATTTCAGCCGCACTTCGGTACTTGAATAGATGAGAGGCCGACTGTTGTTGGTGCTGTGGTTTCATTTGTCCATGGTAAGCACTGTGAGGTATTTTGATTCTTGTCTCAATGAATAAACCATCGAGATGTCTGACTAATTTTATGACTGATTTTAACACTAAAGGAAGGAGACTCATGGCACAACAATTTCCTCATCATAAGATGATCTGTTCCCTGAAAGAAGACATTCATTTTATTGGCATGCCTGAGGTTGTGCTCGCAAATTCCTCATTAGCAGAACCTTGTCCTCAAAGAAACTGTCCAGTCCAGTAACTCAAATCTGAAGTTGTAACTCTTCAGCATCCTTTTTTCCAGTTTCCTCTGGGCTGATTTGAAGCTGAGGACAGTGGGAAAACCAAAGGATTTGCTTGGAATGGCAGCCACAAACTGGGTCAACCTTTGCCTCATAGGGAGCTAGGAGAATTTTATTTGGGGGTTCCCTGACCCCTCAGTGTCATCACAATTACTTACTACAGTTAGTCTGATCATTAAGATTCCAACTGTTAAACTAAGCACTCAGATATTTTAAGCCTAATCTTACATTCAACCCAGCCCAGTTTCATTTTTTACTTGCACAATGCTGGGAAATAACTGTACCTACAAACAGCAGTGTGACTTATAAGTAGTCTCAGCTCACTCTTCTTAAAGGCACAGCACTGCTGGGAGCCTTTCTGTAACTTCACTGACTATTGTTACATACCTCATACAACTTGAATTAAAACAGACTGAAATATTTATTTTATTGGTCTCAAAGGGCAATTCATTTTTGCAGTCTACCAAAACAAACAAAATGTCAGTACACATCAGGCAGGTAAAAATAACTTAGTACACAATAAAGCATAGTTATTTTTAATGTTATATGGTGAGTGGTGCTTATGGCATGATGTTCCTTAATCAACGAAATACACATGGCCTTTAAAAACAAACATTTCACAGCCTTAGTAAAAAGTTGAGAGCAGTGCATGTTGATAAATTCAGATTAAATAGATAAATTCATTCCACCATGATGTATTGCACAAATTTGGAGTCCACATTCACAGAATGTATGGACAGACCACTAAAATAAAAATCCCAAGAAAAACATCCTGTGGTTGGGCACAAGAACAAGAATACAAGAATACAATACATATAAGAGGAACTGTTCCTTCTAAGTGACTACCATCACGGTTCAGCAGCCTGGTGGCAGAAAAATGAAAAGATTCAGAGTCTTGATTTGTTTTCCTGACAAGCGCTTCAAAGCAGCAGTCTGAGGACATTACCATAAACTCAGACGACAGGATGTGGTCATGCTGGGAAATTATTCCTTTGGCTTTTCGGACCACCTATCTCCACCATAAAGAACAGAAGTCTCTTTGCGAGAGTCAGATTATTTTAGTGCAATACTGTAAAAGACATCTTGTCTTTCACAGGCAGACCATCAAACCAGCAACAGACAGGAACAGTCATTGAGATAATGAGAATTCTGAAGAACTTTTGCCAATTCAGTTCTGGGGTTTCTGTTCCGAAGGGCTACTTTGAAACTGAGACTGTGATATTGCATTCCTGTCAGCTGTTAAGGCCATTAGACTGCTAGTTTACAATAGTCTGTTTAAATGAGCATGATTAGGAAACACATTCACATTAGCTTAATTTTGGTTTACTGCTTTAAATATAAAATCCTGCTCTTGGGAAAACCCTGGGCCAGAAGCAGCTGCTTAAGCAGGCTCTGCTTCAGATTGATTCTGGCTCAAAACACAACACTTTGTTTACTTTGACTTTGGATTTTGATTCCTGTTAAAGAGGTCATATCATGCTTTTATTAGATTGAAATGCCCTTTCATGTATTTATAATATCTCCTCTGTGTAATAGGGCAACTCAAACAAAAGTCCATGGCCTAACAACCTCCACCTTTTCCCATCTTTGCGTCACCAGCAGCTGCCTGCTGTTTCGTCATCATTGTCAGCTCACTGACTCACAGTGGCCCATTGCAGAGCACATAAGAATTAATGCCGAGTTGGTGATAACATGGCACCAGGCAGCGCTGAACTGACTAATTACCTGAGAATTGGCCTGTACACCAATCAGAGCAGAGTAGGCCGATGTGGGGGGGAGGAGGGCTTGAAAGGGTCAGAGCTCTAACAGAGCTTTTAAGAGAGACTGAGAAGACAGCACAATCAGGGGAACTCTGCGTATGAAAACTATGTGGGGTTTTGTGTCATTAGTGTTGTCTCTGCAGTCTTTAAAAAGAAGTTTATATGAACCTGGTTTAAGACAAAATATGACAGATTGAAAACCATGTCAGTGCTACTGTCTTTGCTCTTTTTTTGTTATATGATATAACAACATGCAAAATTGAGGCTGATTCTGACCATATATTTTAGTGTCTGATTTTGATATTAAACTTAATTTCAGCTTGATTATGCAGGATTTAAATGCATTTGTAGGAGGCCACGAGGGCTGAACATGACTCAATCAGCTGCTCCTGACAGGGTCAGATGTATTTCTGCATGCCTGTCAGATGTCTCCCTCCTCTCTCATTACCAAAGACACGAATCGGAGTAATATTTACAAGAGCCATGGACTCTCAGCTGACAAGAAATACTATTCATTTATTATATTCCTAATTACTTTGCGATTGATGGTGTTGCTGAAAATGTGTAGGTGTAACAGAACAAGAGCATTTTTGAAACTGAAACTCCCACGGCACACTTTTACGTCTCAGCACCCGCAAGTTTAACAAGTACAGAATTGCATAATTTTGGATGAGAAGCAGTCGTACATTGCTAGGCAACATTCAGGTATTCCCCTTGGTCTCTATGTGTCACGTTTATGCATTACAACAAAGGCATGGACCGTCAAAGATCCAAAATGGCTGTCTGCAGGCAACAGTGAAGCATTAGAGTTGGGGGCTGAGTCTCTTAAAATAAACTGAAAAAGTTCTCCACAAGGTGTGGCTAATTGGCCCCAAATGTACTCTGCAGCATATCTGAGGGATTATCACAAGTTTGGTACAAGCTATCAGGGGATTCTGCTCTCAGTTATTTGTCTTAATCAATTCCCTATACGATTAGATTTTCCATGTGGAAAAAAATCGACTTTATGTGTTGACATCATCAAGTGGCACTCCTGATTTTAAATGCTGTGTCATGCTATAAACACTTTGGGATGCAAGTTGGTTGCTGGTTGTGGTAATTTTGTGTTAAATAAAATCACATTTGGACTGCCACGGTCACTTCCTCGACTCTTTTGGTATCCTGCTGACAGCCTCACACACAAGTATGACGTCGCTTTTTGGAGAGGCACACATGGCCTGAGTGGAAGGCACTGACATGGAAATTATTACGGCGAATTATATTGTTGTTTGACACTAAAACTGATTTTCAAAGGGATGTTTCACACTGTTAAAAAGGCTGGTTGTTTTAACTTTAAAAAGTTAGTGTCAGGGCTGCCTTGAAATTTGAAGTTATCTGAATTTAGAAATTTAAGTTCAGTTGAATTAAGAACAATTCAGATCAAGTGAACTTCTTAAGTTCTATAAACTTGCTATCAAGTCAGCTATACTTGAATTGTTTAGTTTAAGTGTATCTTGAATCTGTTCAGAGCTGTTTTGCTATCCACATTGAACATCTGATAAAAATTGCCAGTTGTGTTGTTAAAACATGAAGAACAGAAGTTGTTTTGGTTTGTCTGGCAATAATACCCTTTAAATACTAGACCTTTTTTCTGCTTTTAGGATTGTTTTTCTTAAAGCAAATATTAACTTTATTTTATAAACTTGTGTCAAAGCAGAACAAAATGAGTAAAAGTTAAAGAGAAATATTAAGTTAAATCCAAATGCAATAAGTCAATTTAGCTCAAAATCATCAGTGACCTGAACTTCAGATCAAGTTGTTTTACCTTTAAACTGTAGTTTAAGAAGTTTACTTACTGTGTCGGCTTAAAAAAATACTACTGGAATTGGACTGCTTTTAGAAGTTTGTTAAACTAAACAATTCAAGTATAGCTGACTTGATAGCAAGTTTATTGAACTTAAGAAGTTCACTTGATCTGAACCGTTCTTAATTCAACTGAACTTAAATTTCTAAATTCAGAAAACTAAAAATTTTAAGGCAGCCCTGACACTAACTTTTTTAATTTAAAACAACTAGCCTTTTTTACAGTGCAGTGGTTTTGAAGTTGGGTTGTATCAGGTACTACATAATAGCTAGTGAAGTGAATGAAAGGACTCCCAATGGTGCTGTACCTTTAAGGAGATGGACCTTGTTGTTGTGGGGCATGTGCACCACCTGCTGCGCCACCGTGCTGGCCTGGTTGAAATTTGTGTTACTCAAATGAAAATTTGTATCATTTTTGCAATTTTGGAGCATGAGCAACACGACTTTGGCATTTTCCCATTAACTTTCTATCTGTTGCTTTCATGCTCGGACTGAAATTTGCATTTTAAAGCTGAGAAGGTTCCCGGTTCCATCGCCGGTCAGACAGGGGCCTTTTGGAGTGAAGTTTGCATGTTCTTCCTTTGCATGCGGGGGTTCTCTCCAGGCACTCCTGCTTCCTCACACAGACCAAAAACATGCTCATTAGGCATATTGGGGACTCTGAATTGCCCTGAGGTATGAGTGTGAGTGTAAATGGTTCTCTGTCTCTCTATGTGGCCCTGTGATCGACTGGTGACCAGTTTTCAGGGTGTACATTGCCTCTTACCCAATGAAAGCTGGGATAGGCTCCAGCCCCCCCTGAATGAATGAATGAATTAAAATTTACCTGAAGCCATGTGCAACAGCCAGTAAGCAACAATACTGAACAGTGATAAGATGAAACTCTTCATGTTTGATGTTAAGGATCATGATGTCACTTTTTTTTTTTTTTTACTTTTCCGGGACATTCAGCTTCTTGTTTGGAGGAAGTAGGCAGCAGTTGCAGAAGCATCCAGCTTGGTGGATCATGGATGGAATAGACAGAAACACACATAATTGTTGCAGGGGGACAAATGCGCCCCCTTTCCTTATTGCCTGGTCTGGGGGGTGAAAGTTCACCTCAATAGGTGCATTATTTTTCTTCCAGGATGTCTCTGTGTTTGGCACTAATATTAAATTGTTAATTGGCATGAAACAATTCAACTGACACAACCCAAATATTTTTCTTTTGTTTTTGGTGTGAACACAGGTTATGGTACACTGCACTCTATTTTGTGTAGCTGTGTAAATTTTATGTAAAACAGGGCACAAAACTATGTTGGGTTGAGTGTACACCTCGGCAAAACATTTCTGAGAACATTGTTTTCATCCTGAAAGTGTCTGTTTAGCGCTATCTTATGCAAATGGTGTTTTGCCTGTGTGTATTGTCTCCTCTCTTTTTTGGCCCTCTGAATCCCATTCTGGAGATTTTATTCTTCTGTATACTTCAGCTCATAAAGCTGACCCTTTGCATCCATGGTAAATGAAACATCATCATCACTTAGGTCAAAGTAACTCATATTTGGTTCAGTACTGGTTTCCCCTGCTGAGTCTAAAGAGCGGAACAGCAGATTGGCGAAATAATGTGCACAGGTGGAAGGACACATGGACAACTGCTGCATCGTAAAATAGTGCCAAACACAGAGACTTCCTGGAGAAAAATAAAGCATTTGTTTTTTTCTAAGTGAATCATATGTAAGACTTAGCATAGATTTGTGCCCCCCTTTCACGACAGTCAAGGCCCCGACACAGCCAACTTCCAAAATTCTGAAATATCCCTTTAACTGGAACGAGGCAGCAGTTGTCAATGTCTATCTCTATTGCTTAGACATTACAATCTTATTTTTCATAGCAACAGTGACTTATTTATCAATAATGTTTGTGAGACAACAAATGATTCCCTCAAGTATGAACTGATCATAAAATAATAAACCAAGAGTTTGGCTTCAGAAAATATTGCAAGAGTTGAGAAGGAAGAAAAAAAACACATACAGTTATCAGCACTTTAAGGATGTTTTTGTGTCACTCCGACAAGCTGCCAAGACATGACAAGCTCCCTCATGAATCCAAGGCTTGAATCTGTTCTCTGGCACAAACAAGCTCTCAACACAACAAGACACGCTGACATCTGAAGCACCCAGCATTCCTGCCAGCACTTCAGCACTCCTCTTTTTCCTGCATCCTTTCTGCCTCTCAGTCTATGAAACATGGATGACAGAGTCTTCCTCGGTACAAACAAGTGTTCCCAAAAGACTCAGGGTTGAAGTAACTCTGACACCTTGAATGGCTCCTCTTCACCCTGCAGTGACCCCTGTGTTCACATGAGGGTGGCGTGTGAATAGACGCGCACATGAGGGGGTGTTGAGAGGGCACCCCGCAACTTAATTAAACTCCCGAACACGTACCATCAGAAGCGAGAAGGTTAAGAAAGGCCAAGTATGCTCAGGGGACATGGCTGAGAAAAATGTGGAGATGGAGATGTGCATGGGCGTAGAAGTGATGGAAAAAATTCTGGATGCTTTCCTCTGAAATAACTGTCAAAGTAAAGGTAAAATTGGCTGAACATGGTGCTTAAAGCTGCATGCACACATCATTTCATTGTAGCTGATGTTGACAAATGTTGAGAAATCATCAAAATTTTGGCAAAGTATGTTCCAGGAGTCAAGCTTGTGCAGGTCCACAAATCTGAAGTAGAGAGAAGCTTTGTGCTGGTGTATGACATTTCCTGGTGGACTAATTATTGACAGACTTTAAAAGTTCCCCAACATCAATGTTGCACATGGTTTGCAAGCTCAACTTAGGGGAACTTTGGTCTGATGTATCTTGGCTCTTTGTACAAAGTATTGTGACACGAGCTGGAGATGGTCTCAGTGTACCGACAGCATGCCTGGAGGATGAGAGACGGCTGTCGCTGTCCTCACAAAGCACTCTTCATCAGGAGTCCAGCCCTGAGGTGGACAGAGCCAGAACCGTCAGAGCTAATTTATGCTGAACTACGGGCAGACTGGCAGACCCCTCCAACAGAAATGAATGAAGCTGTAATTGGTGATGTGAAGGTGAGATGAAGTCGACTCATGCTGGTGTTTACAAGCATGTTGGATCTAACATCTGAATTTTTTAAGAATGTTTAAAATTTTCCTACCTCACATTCATCAGCACTGCCCAGCTGATAATGACTAAGTTCTGCTTGGCCTGACACTGCTTAAAATTCCCCTCCATGACTTGGCAAAAGTTAGCAAAAACCTCATACTGTGTTTTAACTGGTTCTGTAAACTATCTGGTGGCCTACAGTAATCATGATAAATGACTATCATATTTTTATGCTGTTGATACCAAAACTGATCACACTGAGTGAGACTGGCTGGTATCAATCATTCTTAGAGAGCATTCCTCACAGGAACAATAAAACTTTAAATCATACAAATCATCTTCAAAAAATCAGATGTTTCAAAAATATAAACTGAGAGAAAATGTGTCTGTGATTTAGAGAACTTCGTTTGTGCTTATTAAATTCTGTAGCAGCTGGGGGCTAAAGTTACTCAATTAAGTTTACAGAGGCACTGCTGTAGCCTCGGCAACACTTTCCAAAGCCACATCACATGTCCCTGGAAGTTCTAATTTAATGTTGAAATTGTGTTATGAATCATCGAGAAAAGCGTGCCTCCAAGTGCGCCTGGCTCGCGGAATCTGTCGTGCCCAAAGGAGGGGCGGTTAGATCTCTTGGAGTGCTGCTGCTCTCTCTCTCCCTCTCCCTTCACTTATTCACTCACACACACTCTCCCTCTCTCTCTCTCTCTCTCTCTCCTCGAAGTGGAGCAGACTTCTGTTGGGCAGCTGTTGGATGTGAACTGACGGAGCGGCAGCCTCTCCGCGGAGGGGATCGATCAGCTGCGCGGTCAAAGGCTTTTACGTACGGAGAGCGCGTCTCAAATGCTGTTGTAAAAAGAGTGTTCTAATTTTTTCCCCCAACAATTTCCCTCAGGAATTTTCTGTCTGATATTGGAAAATATACTCAAACAATCAAAGGAAAGTCGGAGGACATTTATCGGGGAGGATGAAGGGATTTTCAGCCTTCTTCAACATGATTTTGGTCGCGCTTCTTGTCGCCACCGTCTCTGCCACCAAGCTAAACGTGCCACGACTGAGACTCTCATATAAAGGTAAATAAGTGATCAATAATCAGTCTCTCTTTTCTGAGTTCTGTCTGTGAGCGCGCACAGGTGGAATTAATTGCCGATTCTCGGGAGTGATTTCTTTTTCTCCCTTCTCCGCTTCTTATACCTTTTTTTCTGCTCATTTAACTCCCTTTCAGCTTGAATGTTTATTATTTTAATTGCGATTTATTTCACACCACATATTCTCTTCTTGGTGGTCTGAGCTGGAAGCGTGAAATCCGGGCGCATGTTTTGGCTACTGTGCTGGAGGTTTATGTGTTTTAGGAGTCACACATACGTTAATGTGATGGTTTCCAAGTCGAAACCGCTGCGCAATGCGGGCAGGAGATCCAGCCAGAGGAGGTTTTGGCTGAGGTTCATGGTTCTGCGGTGGGATACATCAGGGTGTGAATTCTAATTATAGTCTTTAGTAGGTACGGCAACCGCAATGTAAGACCTGAGGGCATCACAATTACTCTGGAATGGTTGGTATCATTTTTTTATTAGATGTAACAAACTTTGAAAGGGAAGAGTTCATTATTGAGACGCAAACTTGAAGCGAGGGATGGGCTGCTTTGTTTCGGAGGGACACAAACATTTTATCCTTACTGGTTGAGGGCCACAATGTGACAAATGTAAGGGTCTTACCTTGCTTTTAAAGGGAATAGTAGGTCCTGCAGCAGGCGTTATTCAAACACAATTTCTCACCTGCCAAAACGTGCATATTTTAACAATAAAAGACAGCCAGTCAATGTCATGTAACAGGGAAATTAAAACTTGAATTATTATTTTTTTTATTCAGCATGGACAACGAGTATCAGTAGCATCACCTTTAATAGCCCAGCCCTCTGTTTATTCCATTTTGTATTAAAAGCAAACTTCTAATTTGCAGTACTTGCCCACATAATGCAAAAAAACTGGACTGTCAACTTTATTTTTTTCTAATTTGAGCATGCATCAGTTGAAATCATTAATTCACTGAATTAATCATGTTCCCTTTATGTTTTCATTTACCCTTTTAAACAGACTTGCGGGCCTCTTTGAGTGAGGTGGGGGCAGGCTTTCAGTTGCCCACCCTCTTTTCTGGAGTATTGTTCTGCTCTGGTGGTGTTAAAATTTGTAAAATCAAGTTCATTGTTTTCTGTATTACACACGAAATCAAGGATGGGAAACGTTGTCCTGAAGGCCACATTTAAGTGTACTTAAACCCTTTTTTTCTTCACAAAACCCATGAAGAAGGATATTTGGAAAACTGTTGATCACAAGGTCCAAAGCTCAAAATTTTAGTTGACATAAAAATCTACAAAATCTGAAGACAAGTGTTCTCTACAGGTTGAAAGCTGTTATCACATTATTGGGGCTATTTATCTGCGTTTGGTGTTTAGTTTGGCATTTAGCTTAATTATAATGAAGTGGTTGTTAATTTTTGGTGTTTTCTGCAATAAGATTAAGTCATTTTTTGCTCATTATCTCTTTAGCATTTTGAATTTTCATGTAGTTATATTAAATACTTGTGTTATTGATGATGGGGTAGCAATGTGGGAACCTTAGACCAATGTGGGTTGGGTGGAAGGTATAGAGGACCAACATGCACCTGAGTGTGCATAAAGTTTTTAATTTAAAAAAAAAAATCAGTGCAGGAGAGACAGCAGCCGTGCTCTCTGTGCTTATTTTTTGGACAAAATAGCCACTATAACAACAAAACGTTAGTGTTGGCTGATCCTTTCAGAAAGACAATGTGCGGTGTGCGGTGAAATTTGCTGGTGAAAAAATGACTCCTCACAGAATACCGACACTCTGGAATTGTGGGTGATGTTGTAAATCTGCCGAGAAGAAAAAGCAATGGTCCTTTACAGATACATTCCAATATTAGGTATTTTGAGACAGTACATTGAATATTCTTTTTACACAACACTGAGTTGTTATATTACAGTACAGTATTGATGGTGGGTTTTTTTTGTCAATGATTTATAGAATTTCTGGAAACTTGTCTTGTACTGTAGTTCAGTCTCTGGCCTTGAATTTCCAGTCATTTGACTCTCTGCCCCTTTGTTACATGTATTGTTCTTTATTCCTGTTACAAACAATACCAGTACAAACTATTAATTTTATACTTTGAGTTGTACTTCGGCTTATTATTGAATTTGACCCTCAAAATAATGTAATATATCATCCTGTTTATGAATGGCAATATACCTAGACATTTTGATCATACTTATCAGATTTTCGGATTTTGCCATGTTACACTTCTACTTTCTTGCACGGTGGCACTGTGGGTAGTGCACATTCCTCACAGCATTTCAAGATCAGTGGTTTGATCTCCATGTCAGTCAGGGCCTTTCTTTGCAGAGTTTGTATGGTCTCCCTGTGCATGCATGGATTTTCTCTACCATAGACCAAAAACATACTCATTAGGTGAATTGGTGACTAATTGCCCTTAAGTTCGAGTGTGTGTCTCTTGCCCAATATCAGCTCGGATAGGCTCCAGCCCCTACAACCATGAAGGGATAATCGGTAAGATAATGAATGGATAGATGGATGGATCTTCTCCAGGTCCACAGATCATTGTTTTCTCATTTAAATCTTCTATTGTATTTAACCAACTATCACACTCAGTTGAAGGTGGGTGTTGTACAGTCAATTAAGCTTAAACCATACATTTCTTAACAGCAGAGGACATACAAACCTCTGTCTTTGTTAGGAGCACATTGTTTTCGGCTTGTTCTGAGTCTACATCAGATTGTCATGACAGCGAAGACAGAGTGGACTGGAAGATGCTTTGGCTGATGCAAAGAGGCATAAAAAGGTGTATTCTTTCTTTTCTTTTCAGCCTTTTCTGTGACATTTAAAGGTTTTTTATTTTAAAGTTCAAGGGAAATTTGACTAACACTTAGTGGGTTGTGGTCTAGTTCCATTTTAATGTTATTCACATTTTCAGAGGAACAAACTGTTGCAAAGTGAATGATATCCAGTAAAACAACCCCAACATTTATACTTGCAGAGGAATAAAGAACAAATAGCTATTACTGAAGGTTATAATGCCAAAATTAATGTTTTCAACCCAAAAGCAAGTGATGCAGCCCTGAAACATGGCATTAAAGGGAATTAAAGAAAGGCTTCCATTATAGTGATCTGGTACACAAAACAGTGGTTATTTCAGTAATGGAACTGTAGTGGCAAATCAGACTGAATCCTTAAATGCACATTTGTCTCGTTCCCTCATGCACTGATGCCATTTTGTCATTTGTACTGAGTGAGGAGGGGCATTTTATGTGGCCTAAAGGTGCGTTCACACCAGACGCTACTAGCACTACCTCGGCAATCACTCTTCATGCAAAGTCAATGTACAGCCGCGATGGGGGGGGGCTAACCCTCCCAAGATGCAACAGCCGCTTTTCACACTACCACATAGCTTGTCGCGCGATGTGAAAGTGAAAAGGACTTGATCAATCAGCAGGTGTGTGCACGTGTGATGTTACCCAGACAGAAAGTTATTCATCCGGACTACAGAGTAACAATCCATGTCCGTGTGGGAAACATCAGTCAGTGAGGACATTAGTTCCGCCTAGACGGACCGCGGGAAACTCACAGATGATGCTGCTGCAGGGCATCAGCTGCAGTGTTTTGTGGTTGATAAGTGAATGAAAAGAATACAGCTGGAATAATGTCAGCTTATACATCCTGTTATATGATATATGATCTGATCGCTGTGAAACTCGAGCGGATGTGACGTCACCGAGCAACGGCCGACGGCAACGGTGACCAAAATGAGGTATTTATGGACGCGCAACGCTACATCAGTGGGCGACGCAATTTTGGTAGCTGGATCGCTTGCGGTGTGAACGCAGCATTAGAGCTGGCAGTTGTCCTCCCTCTCCTCAAGTTTAGGACAAGTATCCAGCTAGAAGGGTTTGGGAGTTTTTTCAAATATTGAACTGTTGGGACATTTGATGTCAAAACTTTATAATCACCTGTCTAAGGCTGCCTTAACAGTTCACGTGTTAATGCTCAATTCTGATTTTTTTTGCAACGTTGTTCACTTTGTAATTTAATGTAACTTCCATCAGACTTCAGAATGAACTGGATACCACACACAGCAGAGGTTTACAGAGGCAAAAATGGATGCTACACAGCAGCTTGTGTGTATCAGATTGAAGTTGTTGTGTAGTTTTAGCTGACAAAATGATGACAAAAAGATGAGAAGAACACAATTGAGAAAGAGAGAGAGCACAAATTTTCCCTCTGTATGTTTGGATCTAGAGCCTGAGGCAGGAGTGGCTGGATTGTGATCAGAGGGGCTTCATGCATAATTGTTTTGTCCATTGTTTGCAGTTGATCTTGCTGCATCCTCCACAGAGATTTGTGACGTCTGTATCACCTCGGTAACATAAAAGCCTGTTCAGCCTGTACATCCGATGTGTGTCTGATTTAGGACCACATATGAAAGTGGCCTGGGTCTGATTTGAAGGAATTGGATTCGTGCTGTTCAGACTGTCATAAACAAATCAGATATTAGTCACACATGGGAAAAAAAAAAAAACAAAATTCAAATTTGAGGCACTCCCGCAGTGCCGATGGAGCCTTTCTTCACTCTAAAACACTGGGTTTAAATCCTAGGGTTGGGACCCAGAAAGTGAGCTGTAAAATGGTTTCATTGAGATGCAAATGTGTGCAAAGAAAATGGGACAAACACAAATGATGTACAGTATGAAAGCCACCAAAGGAAGTGAGGCTTACCTTTTTACTATAATTTTAGTGATTAAATTACAGTTAAAAGTATTAAGTGATTAGTCTTTTTTAGTCGTATTTTCAAATTTGTACTGACTTATGTTGCTGTTTCTCTATTAACTTGTTTTTTTTTCTTTAAAGAACAACCAAAATTGTTTATTTTATCATCAGAAACGGAGGGAAAGAAATCAAATGTTTTTCAGGCATGTCAACCCAGGGCTTAAAATATTATTCTGTGTCCTCCCATTTTTTCCATCATGTTTTGTTCAAGCTTCAAACTCCAACATCTTGCATTATTTAGTTTTAAATGGTTCAAAGTTTTCATATATTTGGGTCACGGTTTCTCATTGAGGAGGTGGTGAGGTGGTGGAGGTGGGTCTCTAGGCTCACCCAGTCTAAAACCACCACCTTAAATGGGATCTTTCTGGCTCTTTTTCACCTTCGTCTCTACTCTCCTAATCTCTCCCGTTGTTGGCCATGACTCACTCAGCTCTAATGATAATCAGGCACCAAGTGTGTGCATGTGTGTGCATTTATGTGAGCGTGTGTTTAATTGCTTTTGACTGCCTCGTTGCCAGACCCTTCTCATTGTTTCATTTTACTCCAACCAGAGTTGGTCTGCAATCATCATCAGAGATAGATATCACACAGGATTTCCTCCAGTTCTGCCCAGTGTTTTCAGGACAAATAGCCCAGGCTGAGTGTGCGTGTCTTCCTGTCGGCTGAAGTGGAAATAATACGAGGTGTGGACAGAGGGGGGGGGGCTCTTAAGACAGGGAAAATAACAATTACAAAGACATTCAAAATGTGCAGATGTATATGAGGACAGCCAAAAAATTCACTACTTTTTTCATTTTTATCACATTAATCAAATGTTTTTACAAAACCTAGATCTGATCTTTATGATTTCCATGCATCCTAAGGGTTTTTCTTATAACATATACACAAAAATATACACACGTGGACAAAATTGTTGGTACCCTTCATTTAATGAAAGAAAAATCCACATGGTCACTGAAATAACTTGAAAATAACAAAAGTAATAATAAATAAAAATTTACTGAAAATCAGCTAATGAAAATCAGACATTGATTTTAAATTTTGGTTCAGCAGAAATATTTTAAAAAACAAAATAATCAAACTGGCTTGGACAAAAATGATGGTACCCCTACAAAGGATTGAAAACGGTGTGACCATAGGGACATGTTAAACTAAGGTGTGCCCTGTAATTATCATGACAGGTGTCTCCAAGCTTGTAATCAGTCAGTCTGCCTATTTAAAGGCTGAAAAGTGGTCACTGTGCTGTTTGGTATCATGGTGTGTACCACACTGAACATGGACCACAGAAAGCTAAGGAGAGAGCTGTCTCAGGAGATTAGAAATAAAATTATAGACAAGCATGTTAAAGGTAAAGGCTATAAGACCATCTCCAAGCAGCTTGATGTTCCTGTGACTACAGCTGCACAGATTATTCAGAAGTTTAAGGTCCACAGGACTGTAGCCAACCTCCCTGGACGTGGCTGCAGGAGGAAAACTGATGACAAACTGAAGAGACGGATAATACGTACGAAACCAAAGAGCCCAGAACAACTTCAAAGAGATTAGAGGTGAACTCCAAGGTCAGGGTACATCAGAGTCAGATCACACCATCTGTCACTGTTTGAGCCAAATTGGACTGAATGGAGGACATCACTGCTGAAAGCAAATCATAAAAAAGTGAGACTGGAATTTACCAAAATGCATACTGACAAGCCACAAAGCTTCTGGGAGAATGTCCTTTGGACAGATGAGACAAAACTGGAGCTTTTGTTAAGTCACATCAGCTCTATGTTCACAGACACAAAAATGAATCATACAAAGAAAAGAACACTGTACCTACTGTGAAACATGGAGGAGGCTAAGTTATGTTCTGGGGCTGCTTTGCTGCATCTGACACAGGGTGTCTTGAATCTGTGCAGGTACAATGAAATCTCAAGACTATCAAGACATTCTGGAGTGAAATGTGCTGCCCAGTGTCAGAAAGCTTGGTCTCAGTCACAGGTCATGGGTCCTCTAACAGGATAATGAGCCAAAAGACTCAGGTAAAAACACCCAAGTATGGCTCAGAACAAAACATTGGACTATTCTGAAGTGGCCTTCTATCCCTGATCTAAATCCTGTTGTACATTTGTGGAAGGAGCTGAAAAATGCAGTCTGGAGAAGACAGCCTTCAAACCTGAGACAGCAGTTTGCTCATGAGGAGTGGGCCAAAATAACTGTGGACAGGTGCAGAAGTCTCACTGAGAGTTACAGAAATCACCTGATTACAGTGATTGACTCAAAAGGTTGTGCAACAACACATTAAGTTAAGGGTACCATCATTTTTGTCCAGGCCAGTTTCATTAGTTTGTTTTTTAAAATAATTCTCTTGGACTACCATTCAACAGCAAAGTCAGATTTTCATTAGTTGATTTTCTGTAAATTTTAATTTATTATTACTTTTGTTAGTTTTAGCTTATTCCAGTGACCATGTGGGTTTTTCTCTCTTTAATGGAAGGGTACCAACAATTTTGTCCATGTCTGTATATATTGCTAATTTTCATAGTTTATTCTACTATTATCAACTAGACAAATGACCAGGAGAGCTCTCTTCCAGGGCCATAAGCTCATGCACAAATCACAGAGGCCATTATTTTTTAGGCTTAATGCCCTGAAAATTTTCTTGACTACTATTCTATGAGTCCCAACAACCTGCTGCTTTGTGGACACTATTTACAAAAAAACAGCATTATTCTTCCTTCAGGGTTGGTTTTAGTCATTTGGTGGCCCTGGGCAAGAAGCACCATGAGACCTCTTCAAGTTTTCCATGGAATCTGACTAAAATTAGCTTGATGTAAAATTTTGAGGCCTTTTAAGAACATAAGAAATATTTCAAGCTAAAAGACAGAGCACATCTAAGTTGAATAAATACTGTGTACTGGCCAATATTTGGACAAGATGGTGAGTAACAAAGTAACCTCGTCAATATCACCCACATGTCCAAACATAGTCAACTTACTGGTGCAAAGGTGCACTCATCAGGGCCAATTGCTGTGCCTCTCTTATAATCAGTACTTATATTGTGAGATAGGGCAGGTTGTGCCCGAAATGCCTTGGCGGAGGTTTGTGGTCTCAGAGCTCTTCTTGCTTTTGATATTTTCTGCATTGCCTAAATTTGTTGCAGAAAACCACTGATTAAATCTTCTGGATGTAGAATCTTTGCCAAGGCCCTCTTTGACTTTGCAGATTTTTTGGGGGTGATTAAGTCAAATCCGACCACGCTATCTAAGTGTGGATGCAGAGTGGAGAGAAAACAAAGTCAAGTCCCAGACAAAGAAGAGGAAACAGTTGCACCCAAGACTTTTAACAATGCAGAGTCCATATTAAAATGTAAAAAAAAAAATCTATTTTCCATGTGGTTTTGTTGTAAAATGCAGCAAACTCAGCCAGTGTTTCTTTTTTATGTCTCTGAAAAACCCTCAGCTCTCACTTTTTAAGCACTTTAGGAGTGTGGGAAGAAACGTCTCCATGATTATAACTGGTGACTGAATAGTTTCTGACTTCCTGCCCGGATGACCTCTAATGTGACCCCAAAGTTTAACCCGTTTTACATAATACCCCCTTCAGTACAGTCTCTCTTTTTTCTAGTTTTTAACTTTCAACAATAAATCACTTCCTACACCTCCGAGGCTCACCTTCTCACTCCTCAGTCTAATTTCTCACACCCTGTCTCACCCCCGGGGTCTTCTGTTTGTGCGTCCCCTCTGCTATCAGCCCGTCTCTCATTTTAACCCCATGAAGCCCAGAGGGTATTTGGGTTCCCTGGAGACTGTTGAAGTAATTTAGCGACAGGAAAAGCTGTCATTATCTCATTTCAATCAATTAGTGGGCAGAGGTCCAAGCAGGAAAGAGGCCATTTTACCTTAAAATGACTCCTCCTACTCCTCCTCCCCTTTTCTTTGTTCAGTTCAGACATTCCAGTCTGGTCTAAACTGTAATAGGCTTCAGCATGATGAAATTCACAGTGAATGTTTGTTTTGCACATGTTTTTAGACCAAGTTGTGCATGTACAACAGCTTTTGGATACCTTAAATTTGAGGTGCGATAGATTCTTGTTTGATTGATGATTAGTCTTAAGGCTGATAGATAAGTGTGATGCATTATTACACATGAAGCAGTGGTTGATTTTGGGATGGTCTATTTGGTTACCAAGGAAAATGGAACAGTCAAAAAACCCTGTTTTTAGATGATGGAACTTGGTAATAGCATACTACCTAGTGTCCTGAGGTACCTTTGTAAATGACAAGCTAAGAAGTATGGTGCTGCCCTGTGAACATTATTGCATCCTGAAATGAAGCTTGATAGGGTTGTAGAATAAAGAAATAAAGAAATAAATTGATGTTAAAGTTAGAGAATGGGAATCAATGTCTTAGTCTTTTTGCTCAACATTTACGCTATCAATTCCTTTCACATTGTTCTGAATGCCCTGCAGATCAGGGACCTAATGCTCTCATCAGAGGCAGTCAGCAGAAATGACAGCACTGAAGTCAAGAATCATGGCATACAGTGGGCCAAAGTGTTCAGATCTGAGGCTCCATTTTCAACAACAAGAGAAGCTTACTGCACAACTTTGGAAACACCAAACTTGCAGAAGCATTCATCAGCAGGAAGCAGTACAGCATTGAACATCAGGAGTGTCGTGTTTGACCAAATCCCAAATTGTTTTAATAAAATGGAAAACAACTCAACCAAATTAATGTTTCCAAACTTCTTTGAGGAGCGTAGATGCAATGACAAGCCCTGTATAAATATTTGTGCTCTGAGGAGGCATGAAGTGCAACAGAACGCATCAAATGGGGAAATAAACAAGGAACTGTCTGTTTTCACTTCATCTGATGTTTTTGAATAAGGATTATGCAACTGAGACATCTTGTATCGATTGTAAAAAAACACAGCATGAGTGTAAAACAGACAAGTAATCAGCTGCCAGCACACATATTAGTTAAATATTCATGGTTACTTAGATCTCAGTGGAAACAGTGAACAATGGGTTTGAGAAATATCTTAGGTTCTTTTATATGAGGCTCCTGAGGACTGAAAGATCTGCTTTAACTTTCTGGAGAATTATTTCATTAAAATCTCTATTACATTACATATTTTTAAATATCTTATTTACAAATCTCAACAACATGAATCAGAATGAATGTGCCCGAAGAGGTGACATGGAGGTGCAGGTAGGTGATGTGTGACTGGCTAGATTACCAGCCCTAAACCCACCTCCCATAATGCATCTCACTATCTGTGTCTTTATGCCATGCACGTCTTTAATTTATCTTTCTCTGCCTCCAATATGCTAGCCTCATTTATTCATTTGAATCCCCTGTGTGTTTATTTGCATGCTCGCACTTAGCACACACTCTCTGTCTGGAACAATCTTCACTTTGTCCTGCCAAAGGCAGGGGGGCACAAGAAAACTCCAATGCACACATCATCGCACTGCAGTAGTCCTCAGAGTCAAAACGTCTGTTTGTTTTGTGGTGCTGCCTGTGAATTAATGAGTTTGTTTTCACAGTTGTCGTTGTCCACATGCAGATGGGTGTCAGTCATTCTGAGGAGAAGCTTGGTTATCCAGAGGTCTGCTCAAAACTCTGAAGGAGCTGGAATGTAGGGCGTCTCTCATCTTTTCATCCTCCAGATCCCATCCCGTGTTTCTTTATTCTGTTTTATCTGTCTTCCTCTTTTGGATCCATCCATCCATCAGTCTCTCTGCTCCATGTGCAAGCTTGTTCATTCCAATTTCCCCCTCTCTACATCTTCTCCAAAGTTCAGTTTAAGTGCTCCCAGGCCTCTGTAGCGAGCTTCACTTGTGCAGCTAAAGAATAAAGAGAAATAAAAAGGGAAGCTCGGAGGTTTAGTAATCTCACCAACTGGCTTTACAGACACATGTTGTTTTATGGGGCTGTATATAAACTCCAGCCATGAGAAATATTGTAAAGAATGGAGAGTTTTAAGGTTTAATGTTTGAGTAATAGCTGACATGTGTTTGAATTTAAGTAAGTTCTTATCAAATCGTCAAGAGTTTTAGTCCTGCAGACCAAATGAATCGCATTTAAAGTTTATGTTTCATGAATAAAAGTTCAAAGTAAAAGATAATTCCCCAGAGAGAAATCAAGGTCCAGGTGAAAGTTGTAGTCCATATTAAAGTCAGATGTCATTTCTTTTGGGAGACTGCGTGGTGCAGCAGAAGTGCTCATGCCTTATAACAAGAGGGCTAATGGGTCGATATTTAGGTCAGATCGGGAGACATGAAAAATATTCTAAATGGAATGTAAAACCAGAAAGAGTGCCATACAACCTTTTTACTGCTCTGAATGAAGTAATTTTCTCTGAAGCATTACTAATACATCAAACGTGTGTACTCCACCAGGACCAAAAACTTCTACCAAGGCATTGTTAGAGTTATTGCAGAGAAAGTGGAAAACTAACCAAAAGACAATGTTAATAAGGCCTGTTAAAATACCTGGACCCACCTCTGCATTCAAATGGCTACAAAAATCTAACAGTGTCATGATTAACATCCCCTAACATGTCATCTAAATCTGTTGACTGGTGTCTTGACGTATCTTTCTCAGACAGACAGATGAAGAAACAAACAGTAGCCACAAAATGTGATCACTTCTTCCTTGTGCCATGACCAACTTTCCCTGAAAATTCTCCAAAAATCTGATGTAAACTAAATGAGTTATTGTGGGGAAATGTAAAAACTAAAACTGCCCTATATATGTTAACCAGTTCTTAAGAATATTCCTGGATCTGCAAAATTGTGTCATTTCTCCTTGTGCCATGACCAACATTTCTTTAAAATTTTCATAAAATCTGTGACCTTCTAAGTCATCTTGCTAACAGACTGTCAGACAGAAAAAGAAACAAACTGACAAATTTGGACTTGTTTATATAAGAGAGTGTTTATGTGTTTCTGGATGTATGTGCTCTGATAAGTGTGCAGAAGACATTCAGCTTTTCATGTGGTGATACAAATCCAGATGCAGGTCCAGGACTCTTTTTTTTAGATTGGGCCGTTTTCAGCATTTTCCCTAAAACCCAACAAGTTCGCAACTGATTTTTATGACCTTTTTTTACTGAATATGGCACAAAGAAGAAGTGTTTAGATTTTGGTGGTAATATGAATCTGGATGGGGATCACTTTTTTAAATTATTTGTTAACAGTGAACAAAAGGGCAGTTTTCTACATTTTGACAATATCTGGCTTGAAAATGTTAAAAATGGCTTGGTGGAGGTTTGTGATATGGAGCACTTTTGGGTATGTTATTAACTTGCAACTTGAACAGTGGCTTCTGCAGCCTGAGCATGACATGATTCTACCATTGTTCCTGTTGTCTAGGTTCCCGCATGCAGTTTAAGAAAGAGATTGGGCTGTAACGTCTTTCTTTCTGCAGCATTCTTTGTTCATAGTCCTCACTGGAATGCTCAGCACTCGAAATGCCGAATCCATTTGGATGAAACGCAAATGCAACTACAAACTTTTATAAATACACCTGAATTTGTCTTTGTGTGGACTGCTCCTCAGCAGATCAGCTTTGAGGAATCTTCTATGGGGATCCACCGTAGCACGCAGGCACGACAAACCCCGTAGGGCCCTGGAATTTAAAGGACAGAGAGAATTAGGGTGTAGCAGGGGGAGGGATGGCTGCAGAAAGTGAGAGTGAAATGGAAGGAGAGCATTAGGTTTGGATTAATAGATTTCCTGGAAGAGGTGTGGTTGAGCTGTGGTCTAGCTCCTGAAACTTTGCAGCATCAGGTGTTGAGGTCTTGGTTCTGGTGTGTGAACCTGCTGACAGAAGAACACTATTTTTCCCAACAGGTCTGCATGATGTAAGGGGTGAAGAACAATAATGTGCATGTCTATTACAGGGCATTTTTAATTTGTGTGCATGTTTGTGCTCTAGTTTTGTCTTTGTATGAATGTATGTGTGCTGTTGTACGTGTGTCTGATGTGGACATGTGTTTGTTCTGAACTATCCAAAGTGTGTTTGAAGCTAACAGTGTGTCTGTCTGTGTGAGTGTGTTTGAAGTGAACTGTCTGGTTGGCTGCCTCTAAACACAAAGAGTGCATCTGAGGCAGACGTGTGTGCCTGGAGGTGTCACTGCTGTGTCGTGTCAGCAGCATGTCTTTAGTGACAGCACTCAGATGGCAGCCTGGCTCGATCAAAGACAACACACAGACGGAGGGATCAGAGACAATCAGAGAGGGAACTGATGGTGTCAACTCTTCCTGTACTCAATCGCTCACAGTTTTTCTGACACAGGGCCAGATCAGAGAGCACAGACGGAGAGGAAGATAAAGACAGAAGGAGCAGATTCAGTAAAAGAAAGAAAAGATAAACAAAATAGGACATGTACTAGTAAGGAATCCACTGGCAAGTTTCCATTTTGTTTCCTTTACCTTAAAAGGTATTACATTTTACATGGGTCAGGTGAAGAAGACATGTCCCTATTTGTTCAGTGTAGAAGCAAGCAATGCTTTCAGTAAACTTAATCGACTTAACATGGGAATTAGTTTGCTAAGCTGTTAAGTGGGTCATTAGAAAATTCAAAGATGTGTTTTGCAGGAGCAGCAGGAATTTAATCAATCAAGTCTTCCCCACTTTCTCTGATCGGGTCTTGGATGGTCACTGGCAGGTCTGTGATGAGTTTGGCCCACCTCAAAAGTTAAGAATTGTAAGATTCAGGCCATGTTTGTTTGAATATGTACTGTAGATTTTGCTTTCTGTTGATTTTCCAGATGTCCTAGTAATTAAGAACAAGATAAAGGCTTTTATTTATCTATTTTACCCTGAGATTGAAAGAATGGGTGTGTCTTCAATGGAATTTAGTCACAACCCAAGAGATGGGGGAACTTTCAGTGACTGGAAGTTGACTGGTAATTGGCTGGATGTTGGGATGCAGCTGACTGGGATGGAAAAATTGAAATGGCTGATTCTGATTTCCAAAATATCAGAAATAATAATAATGTATTTTTGATGCAGAGAGCAGAGTTATTAAAATCTAAAAATGCACTTACAGGATTTGAAAGGACCTACTAAGTGTCAACCAGTCTTCTGTGTGATTAGCATCAAATTAAGATTGGCTGTAATTTACAGTGCCAATTATCGGATAGCCTAAATGTTTTTTTTTAAATACATGGGTGCTATAACAATATTGTCCCATGACCACCCAAAGCAACAGTCTCAGAGCCTTGGCACCCACACTGTTCCTTGAAGTGGTTAAAGCACATAATGTTGTGATGACTGCCATTTACAGACTTCTCCTAAAATGGATTAGAAACACAACAGAAGTTACAATTTTCGGATTTTTAATTATATAGTTATTTTTATTTAAGCATATTTCCTATCCATTGGCGTTGGATTTATTCTCAATTTAGTTTATGTAGTATTTTTATACCATAAAGTAGTATGTACCATAGAATATCATCAATTAATTTTAATGTTTTGAAGACATGTTGAGACTCCAGTAAGAGCCACATGTCCCCAAAGGAGGTCTCAAATCCCAACAGGGGTCCACTGCTTTAAAGTGGCACAGTGAATCCTGACAATGTGTCCTGTATTGATGTCATAATGTGTAAAAGAGTTATTCCCTAATAACCTAATAACCTAATAATCTTGTGGTTATTTCTGCACACTGTATAGACTGAGGATGTTGTCTCAAAGGCAAACAGTATGGGTTCAAATCTGCATGTCACGTCTTCCTCTCTCTCCAAAAGTGCATTGTTAGTATAGAACAAGCACAGTGATGGCCCATTGCAAACTCACAGATGCACCTGCTATTCAAGACTCATTATGGTGCCTATCGTGGTACCTTTTGTATTTCCAAATACTGTCTATGTTCTGTCCTCACACTTAACTTCTTATAATTCAATTAAAGTTATCATCAGATCAAATATCACAAGGGTCTTTACTTTTGGCAAAAAAAAAAAAAAAAAAATCCTGGATGAACAGCATTTCTGCTCCATCTTGGGGATGTCTACCATGGTGCTCAACTGTTTTGTATGGTCAATCACATTTGTCTTATATTGAGGCTGAAACAAATAACCAAGGACACCAAAGTGGAGCCAAATTGGGTTGCACCAGAGCTTATATAGGGGCCCTTTTGGAACGCCAAGCTGGCACCACATTTGCCTCCATTGTACTTGGAGATTGAGGCCCAAGACAGTCAGTCCAGATGGTTGACACGAGGTTCTTTAATGTGCTCCAAACATAGTTCAGGTTCATTGACTGGATGGTGTCTTAGTTTCTTTCCCACAAGTCTTTTAGTTGAAGGGCGTATTTTATATTGGAATGTATGTAGCATTTACGAAGATTATGTAGTTTTACATAGTCTAGTTTCAGTTTACTTGTTCATTAACATAGGGCCTCTGTACAATGTAGAGTGGAAGTTAGTATTCAAGCCCAGATGTGCCAACATTAAGAACTAAAATAACCCTCAAAAAGTATGCAATGGCTGTGCTTGATGGATGTTTGCCATGGTGCTCAAATGTTCATCGCAGTATATTACTTTTTTTTTTCACTTAAGCTGAGCCTGAATACAACAGACAACCAAGCCATGACACCAATTCTGGGCCAAATTAGGCCGCCTCAGGGCCTATATGTGGGGAACTTCTGGAATACCAAATGGGAGCCAAATTTGCGTCTATTGTTCATGGTGATTGAGGCCCATGATGATGGGGACCCTTAAATGGGCTCTGCACAAGGCTGTCATTGGATTGTTTTATTTAAATTTCCAGTTTTTTAGTTGTTTCTTTGGTTTCCATGCATGATGTCTTTTGATGCCCATAGCCCTTTTTTATTAAAGTTGTTCAACACAGTCTAAATGTATGTTCACTGCTCATCTATAAAAACAGTCATCAGTACAAAGCAGAAGTAGTTGAGCTTTACTGCCTTTGGAGAAGCACCTAATCCACCCTGGAAGATAAATCTAACACCCCATCATGTACCTCAAAGTCCTAGGATCGACAGATAAACCCCAACTCCATTCAAGTGGCTAATCATGTCAAGATAAACCCTGAATGTCTTCCCCTCAAAGGTCAACGGGCCCCATGCTGCTGAACCAGGTCTGAACTGTGAACTAAAACATGTGCCCCTAATGCTGGCATGAATCATTGGCCTGAAAGCTAAATGAAAGAAGGGAATGTCCATGAAAGAAAAGAAACATCAATGAATTTTAAAGGACAGAGGAAGAAAAGGGATGTTGGGGAAAGAGTGGGATGTAATGAATAAAAGATTAGGGAATGAGCAGAGAAAACAAATGACAGATTTCTTAAAGAGGGAACGTGAAAGAGATGGGAGAGAAGCAGGAGTTAGATAGAGGTGGAAATTCTGGAGTTGGGTTGATTAAAAAGAGGCCATGATACCATGGTGAAGAGGGATAAATGGATGAGAAAAAAGAATAATTGGTCCGAGATAATGAAAAGGAAGGGGAAGACGGGTGATTGAAAGGGTTGGGGGCTAGAGAGGAATGAGGGAGATGAAGGGATGAAAGATGGATGGATAAAAGGAAGAGAAGCTAACCTGAGGACTGGGAGACACTGGCCTCTTTCAGAAGCAGAGGTTATGGGTTCAAGTTCCAACAATGTGCCTTTGACCATCTGTCATGTAGATTACTGAGCACTCCAGGAGCTATGGGCGATTGTATCCTGTGCGAGGGGTGGGAAATGTAAGGCTTGAGATGAATGGATGAATTTCCAAATGAGGAAAGGTAAAATCTGGCAGACCGTTCTCAAATTTCTAACAATGTGATTTATTTGTGGGCGGGGCTTAGCTAGAGGCAACCACATACCCAGACGCAATGGCCAGTGCTGGCTAGCAAGTTGATTTTGGCTTGTGGAAGATAATACAGGTCCCTCTTGATTCGTGAGGTCACTATACGATAAGACAGTGACTGCCGAATGGGGGCCCACAGTCATGTTAGGGGTAAGGATATGAACCAGCAAACAGTTTGAGTGAAGAATTGATACAAACTCCCTCAAGTGACCCACATCATGAGTCTTTCTGCCTGGCAGTTCCCTGATCAATTCCTTTCACTTTCCAGTTTGGAAAAAGTAACAGAGATATCATCCCAGGAACACACCAGTGCTGACTGTGACTTTCAAAGGCTTAAAATGGTGATTCTCTGATCACACAGAGCCATGTGGATTTCTTGAAAGTTCTACCTTATTAAAGTTCATAAAAATGTGCTTTTTTCATGGACAGATGATCAAAACACACAGTAGCAGTTGGTATTTTAGGCCTCCCCTCTCTAGCTGGAGGGCCCAGTCTGATCTAATTGACTTACTGGGCTACAAAATGACATGATCAGCTCTCCACTTGTCAGTTGAGAGCTGATAATTTTGTCAATGACTCTCCATTTTTCTACCTTTTATGCTCTGCACTTTACTTACCAGCCTGAACGTAAACTATGGACAAAATGATGGTAGGCTGTCACACTTGTAGGTCTATTTGGGATAGCCTGGGAACAGGCTATTTCAAGCAGCTGCTGGTGCCATAAGAGGGAGAGGGAGAAGACCAAATGCTGCACACTTTTTGTCTTGTGAATAGAACTACTCTTTAAGGTAGACACATCTAATATACACAAAAAGGTACATAAAAATACAAAAAAGCATACTGTAGGCTTTTTGAAGGAGCTTTGGTCTTTCAAGTGAAAAGAGATGCATCGGGACAGTTTTAGCCACCTTGATGTCTAATGAGGCAAGAAAGGCAAAGCGTATAAAACTCTTACTGTAAAATCCTTTTTGACTTACATAAAGTCAAGTACGATAAAATTTTTGGTTAAAGCCTTTCGTCGATAGGGGTGGGAATCGAAAACCAATTCCAGTTGACAATCGTTAACAGCTCCATCAAAGAATCATTAATCTTTTTGTTTATCAATTCCCTTATCAATTCCTTCCACTGACAGGGTTCAGAAGCATCAGAATTGTGGCTTAATTTTCATTGCACCTACTACACAAGCTTAAGTGAGTGGAAACACCAGCAACTTGCAGAAGCAGATATCTATCCTGTGACGTGTTTGACATTGTTGCCACTGAAAATCAGACCAACATTTGCCCACATGCAAAATCTGCAGGAATCGATAAGGGAATCGTTAAAGAATTGGATCGATTAGCAGGATCGTTAACAGCATTGGTATTGATAAAATCTTATAAATTCCCATCCCTATTCGTTGATCTTTTTCAACAGATTTTTCAACACTAGCATCAATTTCCGTTAATGATAAATGGCATTAATGGACTGATTGTTGCTGAAGTTGCTGAAAAATGTCTTTGTCAATAGAGAAATGAGAAGATCTTGTGAACCTTGTCCACCCTGCTGAAGAACCAAAAGTGCAAATAAGGACACTGAAACCATGATTGGTAATATTTAAAGTTATAAAAATGAATTGTTGAAACTCTTGTTGCATTCTTGCCGACTGAGCTGTCATAGATTTCAGAATTGACAGCAGCTATTTACAAAAAATGTTCTCATGATATATGGAGGTGTTTAAACATTCTATAAATAAGCTTTTGTAGAAATTACACCACCTGGGTCATTTTTAGATGCTCTGGATTAAAATTCCCCGGTGGAAAACAACAATAAAGATCAGATGAGAATACCATAAAAGGACATTTCAGATTGATACCAGCAGCATAGGTTGGGTCAGACAATGGTGCACAGCAGGGAGGAGTGTGAATTCAGTTTTATGGGTGTGGAAAAGTGTGGAAAGTTTAGATAAATAGTTTTTCAGGACTTGAACTCCCCTTGGTGAAGATCCACCGCTGAGAGTTGTAGCGGTCATGTTAGAACAACAGACATCACTGTCAACACTGTGGATGGTTTTGGCTGGCCTCTCACAGACAGTGCACACACACATACACACACTTTTCTTTAAATTGGTCATGCTGGTCCACTGCTGGCAAAAAGGACACGCATTTAGAACAGGACAGACACTGAAAAACTCATGGGTGTAGAATAATTTGGGAGGAAAAACTTGACCACTTTTTGTGGCTCAACATTTCATGGTCTATATGTTTTTTAGAAAAGAACAGAAGTGATGTTTTTTCATGATACCAAATTACAAACTTTGATTCAATTCAAGAAACAATCAAACCAAGCTGATACTGATTTAAGGCTACAACAAAGATCAGCATAATTTCAAAAAACCAAGGTAGTCAAACCTTACCCTTAAACGTGCTTCACAGCAATAAAATCTTCACACTTTTCTGAATGGCATCAAAACTTTAATAAAACTTGATAATCTGAAATCATAAATAGTTATAAAGGACAGAAAGACATGAATAAACTGCACATATACTGTATGTAGATGTTTGATAATGATCTGATGAGTTGCCATCTTAACCTACTTCCTCAAATGTTTCCAATATGTTATGCCGCCAAGACAGTGGGCAGAAGTTTGACTACAAGTTTTAGTAGTAAAAACAATGAAATAATGTTTATTGAATGTTTAGTAAGTTACATAAGTATCGAAAGAGCTGTTGATAATTTTAATGATACTGAAACTGTTCTTGATCAAAGCCTATTAAATTAATGATAACTTCCCATGTAGATGAAGTATTTGTTAAGATGATCAAGTGGCTATTAAGCATATAACTGTTGGTTTAAACAACTGTACTCAAACCCTGAAAACAATCATTTTTAACTGAGCATTAAGGCAATTTTTTTCAGCATACTATGTCAACATGAACAGTGGACTGTTTTCCAACTGAGGTCACTGTGACAACAATGGATCACAACATGATTATTATCAGTACTATAAAGTATCATGATATCCCACGTGGTGCCACTGATGATTCTCACCTTAAGTGTAAGCAAATACCGGCTGATCGTGTCGTAGTGTAGCCCAGTAAATCAATTAGATCAGACTGGGCCCTCCAGCTAGAGAGGGGAGGCCTAAAACACCAACTTTTACTGTGTGTTTTGAACATCTGTCCACAAAAAAGCTCATTTTTATAAACTTTAATAGGGTAGAACTTTCAAGAAATCCATATGGCTCTGTGTGATCAGAGAATCACCATTCTAAGCCTTAAAAAGTCACAGTCAACAACACTGACGTCTCCCTGGGATGATGTCTCTGTTACTTGTACATGTTTCCAAACTGCAGCCAACTGTTGCTGTTTTATGTGTTGCTGACTGGACTAAATACATGATCACACAGACTATGATGCTGCTTTAAAAAGCTATACAAATGCTTCAAACTTGTAGGATGTGACCCGCTCTTTGTGTTTCCCAAGTGCAGTTATGTGTTGACCTAAGACCCATGATGACTATAAAAAACTCAGAATCACATATGTTTTTAAAATGTGTTTTTTACCAAGACCTTTCGGATAAATCTCCACTTTTTTTCTTTATATAGAGCAAATACCATTTCTTAGATCAGTCTTATTATATAACAGCAGGATTTGGATCCATCCTGTTTAACAGGTAACATTAAAGTTAGTGTAACAAACCTGAGACATATTCACTGTTGTACCAGCTCTTGCAGTAAGTTAGTGATGTTCTGGGCCATGAATTATAGAGGCTACTTTTTCATGGTCCTACCTTCGTTATTGAGGCATGCATGGTATTTTGTGAATTTATGGCATTACACATGAATCAAACCGATTGAAGACGCAAAAATGCTGTAAAGACTGATCAATTTGCCAAAACTGGAGGTTTTTACAACCAAAAACCTAAATTCCTGTATCTACTTTCTTGGTCCTTTCTCAGTTGTTGAGATGTGCATGCTGTTTTATCCTCTTCAGAATTCCACAAGAAAGTTAACGTCTACAATAAAATTGATTTAAGAAAGCTGGTATTTCCCTTTTGATTTAATTATGTTAAAGTCTTTAAAGGAGATGCTTCCTTGCAGCACATGTTTTTTAAGAAATGGAAATGTCAATTCAGTAAATAATTTCTACTCTTTTATGAAACCAATTGGTACTCTTTTTCACATAATTGAAAAACCTTATTAGCTGCCTTTACATCAAGGTACAACTTGTAAGGATTGTGCAATGTGAGAAAGAGCAATGCAGCTAAAGGTGTAAATAGAACCTCAAAAAGATGTGCCAAAATCTCCTTTTCCAGGAAGAAAGCCTGTGGTTCCACAGTGAAGCAACTGGTCTTCTGGAAGTGAGACACCCACTTTTCAGTCTGTCATTTACTTAATTAGTCTCATGGGACTTGGTACAATGACTGACACCTAATCATGCTGCCGCTCTGTTTGCCAGAACACCAGTTTTGAGTTGCAGAGGATTTTGACACAATATTTTGGGCGCTACCCACATGTTCACCTGTCTTGCTCATTCCAGAAATGCATGATCCTTAAACACTGCACCTTGTTGTTAAGTTGACTAATCAAGCTTGAAACAGTACAGGCTGGTTCACAACCAGGTTAAAAATATTTCTGTGTCGGGTCTCCAAGTTGCCTGTAGACTTTTGGATCAGAATCTGCATCAGATCTGATGCTGGAGCAAAAACTGCTCTAACATGGAAGTTGATATAAGTTACATGCCCGACTGTTGTACTTGTCAACCCAAAGCTTTTAATGCTTTCAGCAAATCACTCTCTAAAAATAACACCTTGAGCTCTCTTGGATTAATGTTGAATTTGGCCTCCTCCTGTATGTCACAGTCAGCCAAGTGCATGCTGGGTCATGGTGTTGAAATGACAGATATCTTGCCAGTGTTTTATAGTAGGTGTTATTGTTCCAACTTGAGAAAGAAACAACCTTCAACCTCCTTCTCCCTATGAGATAGCTAAACATCACTGCCTCTGCTTGTGTTTTTTCACTGGAAACATTTTAGAGTTATTAGACGTTGCTCATGGAGCAGCTGGATCGTCCTGCAGAGAGCAGCAGGCATGCAAAGAAAGAAGAGAACAAACCCACTGTGATGTTCATGCATATACTCACATGCTCACACAAACGCACGCCGACCCACACAGAGACAAAGACGGTTCTTCTTGTCTTTTCATGTCAATTCAGTGTCCTACTATTCGCCACTCTGGCTCTTAGCCAATGCAAAGTGATAGAGAAAAGGGTCAGAGGTGATGGGAACCCTCTTTAATGCAGAATAGGAGACATTACATGTAACACACACTGAGGTGCAGCACCCCCTGCCTTTGAAATGAACGAGTCCTCTCTGGCAGCAATCATTTAATTCCACCAGAGCTGCTGACAAGAAGAGCTGAGCACAAGGGCCCACTGTGGACTGATGTATCTATTAGACAGCATCTGACAAACATGAACTAATTCCTGCAGACAGGCTCTGTGCATGTGGGCCTACTGTGGTACATTGTTTTGTTTCGAGATTAATTCGCAAAACCTCATTTCCTAATTTAAATTTATATGCTGATGCAGAAATGGGGCTGGCTCTAGCCACTTTGGCGCCATCAGTAAAATTTTCCACACTGCTTCATCACACCAAGGAAGAGAAATAAATAGGAAACTGTGATTGATAACCTTAGAAAAATAGGTTTACTTATGCCCTGAAGTATCAGGCTGTGTTTACACTGTGCAGGAAACGGTCAAATCCGTTAAGTTTTCATTGTGTTTTGGCCTTGCGTTTACACTGAAACCTGCTGTGTCTGGTCTGAAAACGGTAACTTTTGAAAACGGGCTCCAGAGTGGAAAGTTTCCAAAATGCTCTCCATGCAGCTCCATGTAAACCCGCATCAGTGCACAGTGCTCTCTCACATGAAGGCTGCGCACGCATACCAGAAACAACAACAGCATCAGCCATCTACCGAGTAACGTGTGAGCCTACCGTGCTCGGTTTGTTATCCAGACAAAACTATCCAGACAGATTTGTTGTCCGAACTGATTTGTTGTCCAGAAAAGAAACTCCTGCGTCTCTGTGCGTCTACTCACCATTGTTGTTTGTGAAAAGTTTTCTTTTCGTACCTGTATTGTAGCAGCGCTGCCTCTCTGCAGACCTACACCGCCATCTACTGAACCAGCATGCACACTACAGCAGGTCCATACGGCTTCAGCGTCGCCTTCTGAACGCAGAAGAATTTAAAAAAGGAAAGGAAGCAAAGGAAAAATCTTTGTGTTTTAACTCAGGAGTGTTCGTTCAAACGCAGCCTCAGTCCTGATATACTGGACTAGGCAAAATGGGAAAAACAGATTTGCAATGCAGACCTCGCAGGCCGAAATTTGAGAGTAATATGCTGATGTCAGGGAAGTCATGTTTTTTTTTTAATGTATTTATTTGGATCAACACTAGTTACTGCCAAAGCAGCAGCTAGTCATGCTGGGGTCCACACATTAAAACACAATCCACAAAATACACCAATGATGTTCAAAATGCTCTGAAAATTGAGATAGGAAATTAAAGACATGACGCGATGGCTTTAAGACCAGGGGCTTCTGTTCTAGGTTCTAGCTGCCATAGCCCTGTGTCACAGTGGTAGGTCTTTTTGGGGGACTGGCTGAAAAAGCCATTTAAAGCAGCTACTGGCACCTCAGTGTGGGGAAAGGGGGGGAAGTCCTGGTGTCTCTGTCTTGAGGAGAAACACATCACATGAAAAATGTGTGCAAAACCTAAAATATGCATAATGTGGTTCTTTAAATTCCCTTTGTACTACAGGGGTCTGTATACCAAAATGTTATAACTTTAGAATAGAATCATACAGGTAAGAGAAAATGTTGGGCTGTTGATGAATTATTTTTACTTTTTCAGTCCATGAGTCAAAGTCACTTCACAAATGTTGTACTTAATCATGCTTCAAATATGAACATATTGGAAAACTTTGGGAAATGGTTTACATCAAAGGTCTAACCAGCATTGGGTCATGGAGAACTATAGTCGATAAGTCTCTTTTTTTAATTACTGAGAACAAGCAGTCTTTTCTTTTAAAGAATGACCAGATAATCTGATATCAGTTTGTGTGGCTTGACTATACAAAAGGTACAGTCTGAGATAAAGTCACTGTTAAATCCTGAGTTTATGTACTCCACCTGTGCACTGGAATTAGTTTTAAATATATCTAACTCTGCAAGATGTGTATAACTGGAGGATAGTTTAGGCACAATAGGGTGCCCCACTTCCTGAAAGATTCAAGTCAAAACTGATAAAACACCCATGAGTGATCAATAGAAACATCAGATCAGCTCTGACTTGTAATTAATGAATGAAAAACACACTGTCAGCACTGCTAACATGTTTTGACAGCATTTTCCTCCGGTGTGGCAGTTTTATTTGTAACCATGTCAAATGGTGATACTGAGTACAGGACTGCAACTTTATTGTATTACTTAAAACTGGGTACCAAGAAGTTTGGGACCACTGTGTTGCATCGTATCGCACATCATTGCACGTCTTCTGTCCAAACTACATCCATTAAAAATGTAATACCTTGCTTGATGTTTCCTAAGGAGCCCCACTGGTGACATTGGATAAAAAAAAATAATGCGTGGTCACGAGATAGTTAATGCGTGGCCACAAAAAAAAAATCACCTTCAGTATTGAGATCTGTCAGTTTCAGAGCGATACAGAGTCTGCAGCTTCTTAATATGGACAAGTTTGAATACATTTCTCTTTATTTCAATTTGGGAATGAGCTACATTGACATTCTTTAGTCACTTGCGATAAGGCATGGAGTAATTCTTAGCAAGAGACACTTGATTCAGCTGCTTAAAATGCATGGGTTTAAACGCAAGGAATATGCTGATGTCGGGGAAGTCATAGATTTCATCATACACAATGAAGGCGGTAGAAGGCCGATATTATGTTAGTTTGATATTGGACACTGGACATTCACATTCGTCGTCGTTTCACATTCCAGGGTAAAAAACACATATAAACCGATTATTCTCCCTGATCATTTGACTTATCAATGTCAAACCAACTGTGCTACATAGGTAGTCATATTCCTAACATGCCACAGGACTTCTTTTTGAAATATATCCTTTATATATTTTTCAAATAATTTTTAAATAAAAAAGGGATATAAATCTACTATTCTCCCTGACTATGTGACTTATTGATGTCAAACTCTCTGTGCAGCATAGATAGCCTACTAATACTCCTCAAATCAGAGTTATGCGTTTTTACGGCTTCAAAAATTATTTAAAAAATACACAAAGGATATATTCCAAAGGGAAGTCTTGTGGCTTGTGAGGAATATGACTACCTATGTTACACAGTTGGTTTCACACTGATAAGTCACATGGTCAGGGAGAATAATCGATTTAGATCCGTTTCTTCCCATGGCATGTGAAACGACGACGAATGTGATTGTCCAATGTCCGATATCAAACTAACTTAATCTCGGTTAGTTATAAACATTGCATTACCTTTGGTCATGAATAGAACAGTCTCTTTATCAGCAAAAACATTATCTATCTCGTGGCCACGCATTATCCATCCCATGGCCACGCGTTACTATCTTGTGGCCACGCATTTTTTTTTTAATTCAATGTCACCAGCGGGGCTCCGTAGTTTCCCTTTGGCAATTGAACATCAGGTGCTTTTACTGTACAGCAGGAGAAATGGAAGTCAAATATTTGTATTGATGGGTAGTTGATACACAGGTCACTGTGAGCCAAACAAAGTTTTCTCCCTCCGAGTTGAAAGTGAAGGTAAATTATTTCACTCAATGAAAAACAATGGGTGCTCCGTCATCTTCACTGTGTCAAACAGATCAACAGACTTTGTTGAGTAAGAAAAGTCTGAGAAAACCCAGAAAATTCTTCTAGCACCTCATCAAAATGCTTCTTTCCTCTCTCCTTGTCTGCATCAATGGGAGCAATGGAGAGGAAAATTTAGATGGAGCACCAGAGCTGCATTGCTCACAATCAGTTTGGACACTCACGTATGATTCGATGTAATTGTGTAAGGACACTGTATCAACATCCCTAATAGTCAAGATCATCTTTCATGTGTTTTTCATGTTTTGCAAAGCAATTAAGCAGACAGGCCATGTACTTAAAAAATACTTTTACAGTTAATTTAGTCCTTAGATTTAATGAGCTCTTAAACCAAGAAACCAAATGGACCATGCAGAATTGCCCACATGTGCTGCATTCAGCTTGTGTGATGGGCCAGCAGAGTTGGCAGAGCTGTTAATTCTGAAATACATGTAGGCCAGCTGAGAAATTGTTGCTGGATGAGAAGTCAAGAGTGTGAGGGATGAGAACTAGAATTACAAAGATTGAAGTCAAAGAAAAAAGTGATTGAAGGAAATCCCTTCTTTCTTCTCTGGAATAAATAAATCATTGTGTGAGAGATGAAGTGTAACAGTGTAGAAGGAGAGAGCAAAAAGGAGGATGATGTAGCACATATAAGTAAAAAAACTGAGGAAGGAAAATGAGTTGAGAGAGGTTCGTTTTGTCATGAATCATTCCAGACATAAGAGATAAAATGAAAGAAAAATCTGCACATTGTGAATGAGTAATGGAGCCCGAACATGTTCCTAAAGGGAGGAAAGAAAGATGAAAGCAGAAGAAGAGAAAGACGGATTAGAGGACCAACTGGCCACGAGGAGAGAGGGGGAGTGGTGGGAGAGATGATGAAATGAGGGAGGAAGAGGAGGGCTGATGAGAATGGGGGGTGATGAGGCAACATGCTGTGCTGTGTTTTGATTGGCTTAGAGTAGAGGATGTGGTGATAGGGACTCTGATCAGTTTCCAAAGATAGCTTAGAGAAAGACTCTTTGATTTGTCAATGAGTATGTTAGAGAGTGTGCACTGTTTTCCGTTCTCATGATTTTATTACATGATCAGAGCGTCGGAAATGTGAGCAGGCTGCAGCGAGGAGCAGTAACAGGTTGGCAGTTAAGCCCTGGATTTCATGATGGCATGTCAGGACTTTAGTATCTGTGCCAACACAGATCTCCCTGACTTTGGACAATCAAAAAGAGAAATTCACCCGTCGACATGTTGTGAATTAACACTTTAAAAAACGTAACCTTAAATCCTGTCAATGGTCTTGCAGAGGGGTTTTTTCTTTCACAAAAATCTTGCTGCTCTAAATCAGTGATAAAAGTTGAAACCAGGCCTGTGTGCAGCTGTTCCATCATGGACACCATGACAAATAAGAACATAAACAAAGGCATTTTTGGTTTTTATGGCTTTTGAAACATGAGTATGATGAGAAACATGCAAAATACATCTCCAGAGTGCATAACAGAGGTGGGACTGAGGCACTGTTTTGCAAGTCTCAAGTAAGTCAGAAGTTTTTGGTCTGAAGTCCCGAGTAAAGTCGAGTCTGGAGGCAGGGAAGTCGAGTTGAGTCCTCAAGTAAAAGCAGGCATGTTGACTTAAATCCAAAGTCTTCAGCTTTAAAATTTTGAGTCAGGTCAAGTAATTGACATTGTTCACTTAATTAAATGCCATTTAAACAATGCAATACTAGTTTATGTTTTTTTCATTGATATTAGAACCACTTTGAGCTCAGTCTCACAATTGGAGTGCTGGTGTTATACTCAATATATTTGAACATTCTCACTTTACTTTTTCACAGGGTCATCATCTAAATTTGCATTAGGGCCTGCTGACAAATGCCATAGGGACCTTATTAAAACATTTGAACAAAACATATAACTTTTTTCAAATCACTTTTGTACATATTTCTTAGCGAGGTCAGTCCCTATGACCTGCTCTCCTGCCAGACAGCATTATGGATAAATGGGACAATTGCAGTATCAGGCCTGCTTCTCTCTGGTCTGTCATATTTTCCATCACTGTGTTTGCCTTAAATAAGCTCATTTTCCTGGCTGAATTGACTGACAGTAGAATTTCTCCAAGTCAGATTCCAGTATATTCAGGAGGTGTATTTACAGGTGTAGGGAATGAATGGAAAAAGACACTTTTCAAAAGACAGCTAATCCCTGTGCACTAATCTCTGCACTTGAGAGTACTGACACTGAATTTTGAGTTCCGAGTAGGAAACTGCAACTGGATCGCCCCCTGAAGTCGGAATTTCCTACTGGGAACTTGGTGAAACCTCGCCACCCCCTGAGTTGACAATGGAAGATGGATGCCCCCAGTGTGAACAGTTATTTAGCTCCTGTAATAATCCATTTATTAGAACTTCTGACTGGAGTGTATCGCTCTAGATCAGCTGTATACATAGTATTGTTAGACGTATATTTACAAAAATGCTGCCATAGTAATAATCACATTCTTCTTTTGATATTTGTGAACAACAACGCAGGGCGTGCTAACAACAGCCAACAATAGCCTGGTAGATCGGCTTGTTTTTTTCCGACTTCAACTGGAACACTGATAAGTCGGAGATAATGTCACTCCCAGTTCCGGGGTTACTGGAACGCAGCATTACAACAGTCGCCGCGCGTGCTCATGGGTAGCAGAGTCTTTGCGTTGCCGGTAATAGATTCTCCTCACAGTCCCTTTAAGTATCTCTCTTTTTTCTGATTCTGATTTATGGAATTTAGAGCAGAGTTCAAGACAGTTTTAGCTACTTTTATAATACAAGGTAAAATGATTATTTTTTGTCGTCAAGACTTTTACTTTTATCTTAGCAGAGTTTTTTAGTTACGCAGAAACAAAAGTGGTAAAATATCATTTTAAGACTTTTTTTCTTCAATTTCTGTTTTTGATGTTTGCAAGGCATTCTTGGTCACATGATCTCCATGCATATTCATTTTAAAATATATAATTTACTGGCAGGACAGTTTGTAGTGCTCCATGTTTTCAGGGAATGCTTCTTTTTATTTTGTAACATTGTGCCATTGATTTCAACATTTTCAACAACTTTGTCAGAAATGCTTTGTCAGAGGTTTAAGGTCTTGTTAAAATTATTTTGTCATTTATATTTATGCTAGCATGTGTGAATCAAAAGCTGTGGAGAACATTTGAGCTATCCTGCTCATAGACAGACAGATATAAAGGACAGACAAACACTGATAAAACAGATCCTTACCGCAGAGGTAAAAAGTGTTTGTTTCAATCATTCTTAAATGAGTTAAATGAGAATGGGAAACATTACGTGTCTCCTATGGCTTCACTGCCAACTTTTGGTGGTTAAGTCATTGGAGATTGGATCTTGGCAAAATGTATCTGTGTGATTTCAGACAGTGAATCAGGCAGATCCGTCTGCTCTTCAAGGTCAGAACAAACCACCACTGTGCATTAAATTAGGTGTTAGATTTGTTTTGTTTTTTTAAATCTTTTTCTCTTCGTGTTTTTTCTTTTCCTCACGGAATCTAGAAAGTGATCCATAATGCAACAATGTGTCCAGTCGTAGAACAGATCTCTCAAACATCTCTGTGGGGAGGCATTATGAGGAGTGTGAGAGGGAACATGAGACCTGCAGGAGGAGGATGAGGAGTGGGAGAGATGGGAGCGGTGAGCGGAGGAGACACACTGTGCAATGACTTTCTGTGCGTTCAGCAGATTCCAGGCATACTTGGCACACTGCAACAATATACACCCAGATCTAATGATACCCTGGGAAGCTTGTCAGGGGTGTAATGAGCCTAATGGGTCTTTATTGGCTTGTAAGTGTGTGTGTTTTTGTGTCAGAGCTCAGGAAAACAAAATGTGAGGGATCAATATTTGGACATTGAGGCTGATGGCGAGCCTTGTCAGCAGGGGTGGGAATTTGTGGGATAGGAGCTTTGACTGTGCAGCTATGGTGTGCTTTCTGTGAAGCAGGGGGATCTAATGTGCTTCAGATGTGTCTCATCCTCTGTGTGAGCCAGAAGTAATACAAATATTTATTGTATTTATCTGCCTGCATGTTCTTGAGTGCCTGTGTGTGAAGATTAACACAGCTCACTCGCTGCCTGTGCCCAATTTGTACATCAGAGATGTCAGTGGAGATATGGAGGGGGCCTTTTTTTCATTTTCTGCCTCAATCTTTCACTTCTTGAACCCCCTTTCACCCTCATTTCCAGACCTGTCATTGCACATCTATGTCTAATTGCAGTGTTATACATTTGCCTTTTATCATGAAATGCAAGTATGCAGTCATGCGTTCTTTCTGCTGCTCGTTTAGTCACACTGGATATTTTCTTTGTATGTGAAATTAGAAGTTTGATTACATTGCAGTGGACCGCGGGTGATGAAAGACGGGTGCAAGCTCGGTTCAAACAAAAATATGCAAATAAGAAAGCGTTCTCTCCACAGAAGCAGGAAATTAAACTGCACAGTTGGCTTTTGACTCTCAGATTTGACTGACAGTGGGACATTCCTCATCCTCACTTCAGCAGAGCACTGACAATGCAAACAAACTTCAGAATAGATTATTACGTGCAGATCTTTGAGGTGGCTGACACTGCATCAAGCAATAGCTGAGGTTTGACACGTACAGTGAAACCAGATGCTCATTCGCGTGTCACTTTGGTTAGTCTCATGGCTGCTGTTCATCAGAGTAGCGTTGGCTGGCAGCCTTTGGAGGAATAAGACACATTAGAGACAGATGTTGACATTTCCCTGCAGATGCTGGAAGGACAGTTGTGGATGTATAGAGGAGTCTGCCTGAGGCTGTACAAATAATAGCTGTAATCACTGTCACACCACCCAGTGATGTGTAAACTATGGGCCTGATCTACTAAGATCCCAAATAACGAGTGCGTGCAAACTGAAAAGTTGCACATGCTATTATTGGGCACGTTGCAGGACAGTTGATAACAGGTTGCAAAAGTTGTATGGACCGCCTTCATTTAATGAGGATTTTGTGTGTGCAACTGAATTGCAAATTTAATATAGAATGACAAAAAGTGATTTCAGTATTTCAAAGATATTTTTGTAAGTTGTCCGTAATGACCACGAAAATACTGTTTATCTCTTTTTCTCTTAAATAGAGTATTTTCATCCAATTTCTGACAGTCCCTACCACACTCCAAAATGGCATTGCTGGCAGACGATAGGTCTGTACAATTTTCATTCTGACAGTTCTGATATGTTGACATGGGCATGGAAGATTCTCTTTCTCCATCATATGTCATTGCACCCTTCCTCCTTCTCACCACAATAACTGCATGATCAGGGCATAACGCTATGCCACTTTGCACATGCCTTCAAACCAGCGATGGCTGCTGGTCAGTCAAGGAGGGGAAGCTCATTTTTTTCCGGCCTACATTATACATTTGTTTATTTATTTAAATGTAAATTCTACCCTCCGCTCCTTTTCAAGAAAATGATCTGTGACCCTGTCGTACCAACTAGGTGTCTTTCCAGGGATTTTACCAGTGTTCTCTCAATGGCCAGCAGAGCTAGACTGCTTAAATGGTCTTGGCCCATTGTGTTGCGGGTGTAAGACTAAAGCCGCTTTAAATAGGAGAAGCTCCTCTCCAGAATAACTGAATGTAAAATTGAGAAGATGCTCTGGTGGAGGGTTATACTTCAAGATTGCTGATTGGCTCATTTCACTGTCAATCAAAAAGGGATTTGGCTTCATACAGATCATCCAATCATCATGCAGAAGCCGAGCATCCAGGCCAGCCCACTGCCTCATAGACCCCCAGAGACGCTGAGCGTCCGATGGGCGGGACAAAGCCCAGCGTTTATCCAATGACCATCCAGTTTCCACAGTGGAACAACCCACTCTACTCTTCCCAATCGAAGTCAGAAGATGCTCAGCGTCCGACTGTGTTAAAGTGCTGAGACGCTGCAGGGATGAATGAGAAGGAAGTCGTGCCAGTTACCATTGATAAGTAGCTGATTCTGAACAAAAGATGAAGGTATTCTAGCGCATATAAGGTCAATGAAATGTACACACAGCAGGACATATCACCACTTTTTTGGGGACATTTTAGGGGAAGCTGAGCTTCCCTTGCAGTCTCAGAGCAATCGCCACTGCTTTAAACATGCTAAATACAGACGCAAAAACACTGACCACAATCAGTTTCAGAGTTTGATAAACCAAATTGCAGATTCTAAATGTTTACATTTGCATCTCCTCCTCCCAGTAGTTTGCACGTTCTGATAATCTTCTGCATATTCATGATGGCGAACTAAATGGATTGCGCAAAATATGTTGCTAATTTGACAGATGTAATCCTCAGTGGAATCTGTTAGTAGATCAGCTTTGTGCACAGCATTAAGTTTGAACGTGCTTTTGTACAAGCAAATCTTTAGTAGATCAGGCCTATGTGTTTTCAGCATAAGGTAAGATACCAAGGTGACAGAGAAGTGCAGGGACAATGCATAACCAAGGCCATGTCATTAGGTACACCTTTTCAAATGCTGGTTAGCTGATCAGGTTATCAGTCAATACATTTAAGCATTTAGACATGGTAAAAATCAGTCTTGAGGAAAAAGGGGATTTAAGTGACTTTAAACATGACCTGGTTCTTAGTTGAAGTTGAACTGAGTATTTCAGAAACTGCTGATATACTGTAAGTTTAACACTATTTTATCCTACAATAAATGGTCAGAATAAAGAGGAAATACCCAGTGAGCATCAGATGTCAAAATGAAAGTTTCTAGTTTGGTAGGAAGGCAACAGTAAATCAAATAACCCCATAGTACAGCTAACATATGCATAGGACCAATTCTTAGGGCACACCTTTTTTAAATTCTTTTTTTGTTGAAGGTTTACCAAATGAAAAAGGTTAACAGGCAATCCAAAAATGAAAAATGGTTGTTCATACATGAAATAAATGTCCCAGAATCCACCAGCATATTCCCCAAAATCCCAAAAGTGGCTGATGAGAGTAATTTTGTTGCCCAATCTGGAAGTTAGGATGCTTGCGTTATCAACAAAAACACATTTTGATCATTGTTATATAAAATTTTGTCTAAATATGATAAAAACGTCTGTAAAAAAAAAAGTTAATGGAGTTGGCTTGTTTTTTTATCGAGATAATCCCCACAAATCAACTTCTTCATTGTGTTTAAGTCCTGAACTTTAAACAAGACATTCCTCTGTTAAAAAACACTTCATGGGCATCTAATTAATTAAGCCATGTAACCAAGTTTTTTATGATGTTAATACACATGACTCTTTTATTCTGCTTCGATCTCTTCTTCATTGCATTTACTCACAGCCAAATGAATGTTAAAGCTGGTCCTGAAGGTGCTGAAAAAAATCTGTGAGTAGATACAGATCTTTTGTACCCACCATCAGGTTGTTTTTTTTTTCTTACCTTCTGAAATATGTCCACAGGTGCTATTAATCTGCATGGAACAATAAGATCTGGGCCTGGACACCAAACACAAACTATGACTTGATGCTTTGATACACATTTCAAACCAATGCAAACATATTTTGTCAATGTCAGAGCTGTCTGTGAGTGATAAATCAGTAAATGTCAAACAGTGAATGATCTAACAAATATGGACTGCTTTGTTTTGACTGCTAACATAAATTAACTATAAATCAATCTCTATTTAGTTAAAAAGCTAGTGCAGAACTTCCTTTGATGATACAAGAAACCATATACTTTGTCTAACATTTGCATTAAAGTGTCCAAAAAGGCTCCACCACAAAAAAGTGGGGGCTCAGTGTTGAGCTAATGCTGTAAAGGTTGTTGAAAGCCTCCCACACAATAGATGACTTTGTGCCATATTTCTTTCTATAAGAGATCTGGACTTGGGACGCCAAGACCCAGGCTTGTTGAAGCCAACAACTTGTCCTAATAATCCTGAGTTGTTTAAGTACAATACACTCTTTCTCTCTCATTCTTCGTGCTGTATTAAATGTATTAGATGGTTTCTTCCAAGCAGCAACCTAAGGAGCTGAAGGACAGTGCCAGTGTGGGAGTGCTAAAAACTGCACTTCATTGTTTTCTGATTAAGGCTTGCTGCAGGAAACCTGGGCGTTATATGGGGTGTTGGTGGTGCAGGGTTCATGGTTGGTAATCGGAGGTTGCAGGTTCAAGCCCTGATTGTCACATGGGGATGTGCCCTTGGGCAAGCCCATGTTGCTGTCAGTGGTGTGTAAATGGGTTTAAAGGGCATATATGTATTAGTTGATATTAATAGACTCTGATCATCAGTGAGTGAATGTGAGAGTGAATGAGTGTGAATGGGTAGATGTGACCTGTGTAAAGATGCTTTAATACTTGAAGAGATTAGAAAAATGCTGTATAAGCTCAAGTCCATATGATTATGTTATGCCTGACTAAATAATATTTACAGCCTAGTTCAACAGATGACTTTGGTCTCAATATATAATATCTGTGTTTTTTTTTTTACCTATCTGTACCCATGTTTTTCTTTTTGAGAATTTCCAGTTTTGATAAAATAGGGACATGATTGACAATGTCACAAGTCCACACAGAGTTGATATTAGTTTGACAGCCCTAAGTCCAACCTAAACATGGTCAATCTGTCTGCGAGTAGGTTGATCTAAAGTTCAGTTGAGATGGCGTGTACAGTATGGTAGTGTCCAGTGATGTGCCTCAACAATGTCCTAGAGCCTCCTTTAAAATAAAATGTCTGTCATCAAGTGACTTAGTTTATTTTTTTTCTAGTCAACAGATGCTGTATGTAAACGATAAATGGACTTGTAGATAACATTTATACTCTTTCTGAAGACTCGAAGTGCTTTACACCACAGGCCACATCCACCCATTCATCCCCATTCACTGTCACATTCACTCACTGGTTAGAATTTCTATGCAGGTTGTCCATCAGTGTTTGCTCACACATCCACACCCTTTTATGCTCATTAACATGCCACTGCCATCACAGTGGGAGCAACCTGGGGTTAGGTGTCATGCCCAAGGACACCTGACAATGTGACCGCCAAAGCTGAGCACGAACGCACAACCTTCTGATTGATGGTGGCACATAATACCAGACTAGGCCATCTGTACATGTAAATGTACTAGAATTTTCTGGGCCAGAAAGCAATAAGCGAAACAATATTCTGGTTAGTAACTGTAAAATTAGGTTTTTTTTGACGGTGTAATCCCTTACGCTACTGCTACTGAGATTAACTTTTTTACCAGTTAATCTCAAGTAATAAAAATGAATCCAAGTCAATGCCAGACCACTGTTGAAAAAAAGACAAGAGAGACAAATCCAGAAGCAAAGTGGGTCAGACAGGAAGACCGAGGGACAGGAATGTGAGATGAAACCATAGACACCTTCAGAAGTGACTTCAAGAGGGTAAAAATAACAAAGAGGAAACTGAAGATGGATGAACTGAAAGGGCAGAGCCTGTTGCAAAGTGGAGGGATGTAAAATTGATAGATGGAAGAGAAGTGAAGATGGATAAGGAGCAGGCGAGAATGAGAGGTAGGTGAGAGGTGAGACAGCGCTGTGGTTTCCTCAGAGAGGCGATGAGCTGCCGGAGTGATAACAAGCTGCAGATGGAAGCTGTTAGCTCACCTTTCCCCTCTGTTTGTGCGTAGGAGAGTGTGACTATGGTATTTATGTTATACTTTTTTTGGCAGTGTTTGGGAGTTTGGTGTATACTCTGGATGATTTACGAGACATAAAGGTGGAGACGTCAGGAATCTTCCTTCATGTCTAAGAGTGTGTTTGTGAGTTTGTGTATACAGCAGGGAAGGGTGAGACATGTACACAATACAAACGGATCTGGAGCCTGACGTAAGTAATTGCTCTATTTAAAGGATGAAAGGTCAGGAAACTGGATCTCTGACGGTGAACTGCACAGCGTACTGATGTGATCAAAACACTTGTCAGAGTGCATTGAGACACACCTTCATCTGCCAAACAAACTCTGGAAAAGATGTGATGATGTTATTGTGCGTGCAGTGACTAATCATCCTACAGAAATGTAAGACTATTTCCAGTATGCTCCGGCTTTTTGATCTCACTGGGGAGCTTTGTAATTTCAAGCATGCATGACACAAGGATATACTCTGACATGGACCTTTTGAAAGGGGGTGCTGTCCAATTTTAGACATGCAGACAGGAACATCTAAAATGCACAACTAAGCAGTCAGTTAAAAATCACATGTTGAAAATGGAGACAGTTGTGGTAAAAACAGATTTGTGATTGAGGGTACAATATCACCCATGCCCTACTTTATATTCAGACTTGTATGGGGTGGTCATAGCTAAGTGGATTACCACACCCCATGAGCAAAACTCTGTGGCCAACATGAGTGCAATTCCAGGCCTGGGCCCTTTGCTACATTTCTACCTCTCTCTCGCCCTCTTTTTTATCCTTGCAGTGCAGCTAAATCTGATCAAGCAGATCAATCTTGTCAAGCTCGTCTTTGACTACTATGCTTGGCCTTACTAGCGTACTTAAAGCAGGAAGAAGTGAAATCTATGAGTTAGACAACTGCAGGAATTGACTGTCTGTACTGAAATTAGCATAGATGCTAATAGATTCAGCAGCATTTTTCCAGAACTAGACCAAATGTCTGTTAAGTGAAAAACGAATGTCAACACAGAAAATATTACTGTAAAGAAATATTTTTATCACTCTACTACCGACTTGATATGCAAGTTTTTTTGTACTTTATACCATGGCAGTATCTGATTGGCCTTTAATGAACATGAGTGATTAAACAACCATCCAATTACCTGCTAGTAACTCAATAAGTTTGTCACAGATTTTGAGGACATTTCAGGTAATGTTGGTCTTGGCACAAGGGAGGGGTGATTCCATTTTGGTGGTGATCCAAATGTGGATATGGAGCCATGATTTATTTTAAGCATTTGCTTTGAGTTTAAGAAAAGGCACTTTTCCAATAGCTTAGTCACACAATGTTCATAATGCTTTGTGCATTTAAATTAATTTAATTTATTTATTTGATTAGGACAGTGCACATCAATCAACAATTTCGTTATACACGTCATTGTAAATATGCCGGAATTAGCACAATAGCTAAATTTCATCCGTCTTCCTAAGGCAGGTGATCAAACAGGAAAAAACAGATTAAAATAACAACACTTTCCACAAGACAGTAAATAAAAAACATGCAGTTTTAACAAACAAGATCGACACAATATGTAAACAATGGATTGTGGCCCTCTTACATTTTGCATTGTAATTTTTATTTAGTCATTTTTAATTTGGAAAAGAACCATAAAGACAGAAGAGGAAAAGTATAACAGAGGATTCTCGTACTGAGTCTGAACATTTCTGTTACTCTGAACACATCCTAAACACTGCATCACTGGATAAGCCAAAGCTCTGAAATTAGCCCCAAGTCTGTCTAAATAAATTGCTATCTTTCTTTTATCCACACATTTTTCATCAAATTTAATGCTACTCTGAATTCAGGATGTGTTCTAAGAGCTAAAAGACCATCAGTTTTTTGTCAGTCTCAGTTTTTTTTCAATCTCTCATGTCCAAACAAAGAGGTGTGCAGTGAACAACATCCCACTGTAACACCACAGTATCTGTAACAGACCTCAGCCCACACCTCCACTGTTTCTTCAGCACTCACTCTGCAGCTGGAGGTCATCTCTGGGCTTCAAGCTACATGGAAAAAGTTGAACTTGAGGAGACAGACAGTTAGAGCCTGACAGCTTGTTGAGTCGCCTGTATGTTCTGCTGATAAACTTTGTCGGGGAGGTGATGGATTCTCTTAGATCTCACCACTGAAATTGTCTGTTGATATCTGCCAGCAGAAAATAATGAAAGTCACTGGGAACCGACTTTGCATTTAAAAAAACACATAATAAAGAACAAACCCAGACAGAATAAAGAACACATGGTCCAAAGATGTACGGTATATGGCACAGCTCTTCATAGCATGCTGCTCATTACAGCTCATCTTCTCCTCTGCCTCCTCATCATATTTTTCGGCTTACAGATGTCAGATCCAATCAATTCATCATCCATCACCCGCCTTCTGTATGTCTCGTGGTTTACTCTGCCTGTCTCTCTTCCTGCTCATTATTTTCTGACTTTTACCAGCTGTTAAAAGTCACAGGACACCCACCTCCAATGTTTTCTCCTCCTCTGACTTCTTTAAACTTCCTACACAGACATCCATGTCATACCTCTGTAAGAACGTGCTCATTATGCTCTTGCCAGAAGCTGAAAAATTTTACAACAAGTTAAAAGACAAAATTCTGCTCATAACTGTCTGCTGATGATTTGTGGTAATATTTGGCAGGCGTGTTCCTGGTAATATTTTGCTGCTGAGTTTATATTCACTGTTAATTAGATCACTGCGTTTTGCACAACCATGAGAAGACAAATTTATTTAGAGGCAAGATTTATACATAAAGCATTTTAAAGTGATTTACAGTTCTAAATAGAAAATTAGAAAACAGTAGAAAGATGTTACAAATTAAATTGTGAATTCAATTTGGAGAAAAAAACAAAGACAAGGAAAAGGAAAAAAGTAAATAGAAATGAATTTACATTTCTTTAAGTTTAATAACTGCATTGTGCACCTATAGAGTGCTCTTAAATCCCTCTCAACAGACTTATTCTCCTGATAACATGTTAACCAACTTGTTTTTCTGCACAATGAAGATTCTTCTTAACTGTCAAAAGGAGTTAGGCTTACAGTTTATTCCTTCTCTGATAGGCACGGGCCATAACTGACCTAAAAAAAAACTCATACCAGGGTGCTGAGGTGGAAAACTGTCTCACAGTCTTTTCATTTTATCTATGTTACACCTAAAAGACACTTACGTAAAATCAAGGCAAATAATCTTTCCCCTTTACGCCCTGCACCTGGCTTTGCGTCAAGAACATACTCACTGAATAAAGCAAAAAAATTTAGACAATACGCATCATGCTGTCAAAATAGGGGCCTGTCTTTTATCCCTTGCCCAAACTATTTTTGAAAACATGTTAGAAGCATGTAATTCAGAGTTTTGTATATTTCCATTTTAGCATTTAGAGGTATTATTTCTAACTAACTATCTTGACTCTGTAATATTTTAAACTTGATAAAGATTTAATGATTCATGATGCTTTCAGTTTTTTCACATTTAATTCAGTCAATCAATCAATCAATCAATCAATCAGTCTTTATTTGTATAACACCAATTCATAACAAGTGTTATCTCAAGACACTTTACAATAGAGCAGGCTGAAGACAAAGTCTTTATTATATGGATACACATATATACATATAAAATACACATATTCAGATACCTACATCCAACATGAATTCATACAGCAAATCATAATCCCTCCATCATGGTGACAAGAAAAAAACTCTTTTGAGCAGCAGGAAATCTTGAATGTGGATTTCAGTTTCATGATGAACATCCATCTGCACTGTACTATGTTGGGTGTGTGGGAAAAGGATGGTTTATAGACAGAGACAAGTGGACTAAAGAACTAAAGCTAGTAACAGATCAATGGGTCAATCACAGACCTGTCTTCATCACATTTGTCTCTTCTGTATATAAATTTATTAGAGGTGTGGCCCTTAAGATGCATCATCTCATTTTAAGGGGGTCCCTCTTTCTGTTTGATTGTAGTAACAGTTTTGACAGAAGTGTAATTAAGATAATCAAGAAAAGTGATCATGTATTATTTACATTTACATCTGTCATGATTATTAGGTAGAGATGACTGATTTTGAATAACACAACACCCCAAGAAAGTGGTGATATGTACTTCTGTGTGTACAGTTCACTGACTAAATATGCGCTAGAATACCTTCATCTTTTGTTCAGAATCAGCTACTTATCACAGGTAACTGGCACGACTTCCTTCTCATTCATCCCCGCAGCGTCTCAGCGCTTTAACACGTTTGGACGCTGAGCGTCTTCTGACATTAATGGGGAAGTGTAGAGTGGGTTGTTCCGCTGTGGAAACTGGACGGTCATTGGATAAACGCTGGGCTTTGTCCCGCCCGTCGGACGCTCAGCGTCTCTGGGTGTCTATCAGGCAGTGGGCTGGCCTGGGACCCTCGGCTTCTGCATGAGGATTGGATGATCTGTCTGAGGCCGAATCCCTTTTTGATTGACAGTGAAATGAGCCAATCAGCAATCTTGAAGTATAACTCTCCACCGGAGCATCTTCTAAGTTTTACATTCAGCTGTTCTGGAGAGGAGCTTCTCCTGTTTAAAGCTGCTCAAGTCTTACACCCACAACACAATGGGCCAAGGCCGTTTAAGCAGTCTACGTAGCTCTACTGGCCATTGAAAGAACAAGGTGAAATCCCTGGAAAAGACACCTAGTTGGTACAACACAGATCATTTTCTTGAAAAGGAACGGAGGGTAGAACTTACATTAAGATAAATAAACAAATGTATGATGTAGGCCGGAAAAAAATGAACTTCCCCTCCTTGACTAACCAGCAGCCACCACTGGTGTGATAGCATTAGCATGGCTCTGAAAAACTCCGATTTCTAATGAAAATAGATCATCCAAGTGTTTGTGTCTGAGTCTGCAAGGCCCCAGTGATGGACAGGGTGACACTCGTCCACAGGGCCCCTGCGCCTCACTCTGTCAGTACCCTCACCAAGTGACGACTGACTGAGCCCCCTCCGAGTGTGTGTTTGTGTGCACAGGCGAGTGTGTGTGTTGAAGGAGTGAGAGGAATAACGAGTGTGACATTGGAGTGATGAGAGGTAGACGGGAAGCAGATTAAGCTGGAAAACTTCTCCACGGAGAGGGTGGCATACCAAGGACGTCTTCTCACACATTCATATTTCTGTCCTCATCTCATTATAGAGCGAGAGGGAGAGGGAGGTGATGCAGGAGAGCAGCAGAGAGGGTGGCAGAGGCAGATCGACGAGGTGTTTAAGTGAGAAAGAGGAGCTGTGGCAGGCTCAGGGGCTCAGAGAAGCTCAGTTTGCTGTTGTTTCTGTCCTGCTTTGCTGATCTACATGTGAGTGTGAGACTCCCCATGTCTAACTGAACTTAGATTCAACCCATTTTTGTGCCACTCCTGCAGAGATGTTGAGTCAACCTCTTGACTTTGAAGCTGCCGCCAGATGAGAAGGAGAGCCAGGTGCAGACTGTTCAGCTGCTCTCTGCCTGCAGTGTGTTTACTTTTATACTGGAGTGTAAAAACTGTTTGTGCTTCTACACGTCTGCGTAGCTCGCAATAATGTCACTTTTCAATATCGTGATTTCGTTCAAATGCTGTGGGAACCACAAGAGAGCAGATTCCATCCTCTTTCCTGGGAGCCTAACACCCCCTCTCATTTTAATTTGACCCAAACAAAGTAGTTCAGAACGCACAAAAAGTAGGGGAAAAAATTAAAGATTAAAACAATTTAAATCCTAACAGAACATGACTCGTATAAATAGTTAAAATTGGTTCCTTTATTTGTTCAGTCTTTTGAGAAACTGATCATTGGGGAATATGGGGGCCATATCTCGTACATGGGCTGATGGGTGTTGATGTGATCGCTGCTGTTTTCAAACCCTATAGGTCGGGAGCTCTCTGTTTCTGAACTGGACTGGACTGTGTTGGGTACAGGTCCAGCCCCTTCAATTTTACCCTCCCTGACAGTTACCGTCCAACAATCCAGTTTTGCAGTATATACGTCTTGCAGATTGTTTTAGACTAATTATTAGTCATTAGTCCTTTAAAAGGTAATAGTATTACTTTTCTCTGTTTATGTATGTTTTATGTAGACATTATGGCTCAGGTAAAACACTATTTTTCAAGTTAAACCCATCTGCTGTGATGTAGCCCGTTTCCAATCTTTAACTTCAAATATTTAATCTGACAGATGTTTACGATGATGACTGTTAACCATTGTTTTGTTTTTGTTTCTTTTTAACTTATTTGCAATGTCCTTATGCTCCCTTTTTCTTGGTCAATTCACATCTGATGCTAAAATCATGCTTTCATAAAGCAGATTTTACAAATGCACAAACAATTTTTTGAGTAACTTTGCATTGCTTCCACCATATTCAGTCTAATATCTTTTTGTGCCCATTTGCAGATTATTATTTTGTGTTATTTGCCATAAATGTATTGTCTTGTTTTGTCATTATCCTCCATCAAGTGAACTTTGGCTAAAAGGAAATGTCCCAAAACTCAGAAATGATATCACATGTGGGAATTCTGCATAAAAAAGCTTACATCTCTCCTCCATACACATTACTCTCCTCTTTACTAACTGACCTATTCTTATTTATTATCATTTTGAAACGTCTTTCCTCCAGTTTCCATTGACAGCCGTTGCTAATCCTTTCCTCTCCTCTCCCTGCAGACCTGATGTCCACAAACAGGTCGTCCATCTTCAGCGGTCATCACGGCCAGCTCTCACTCACCGCCGTCTTCCTGGATGAATACCGTGACCGCCTCTTCTTGGGAGGAAAAGACGTCCTCTATTCTCTCCTGCTTGGACCCACCAGCAGTGAGTCAAAAGAGGTAAGACCTTTCCAACAGTTTCAGTTGAATATAGAAATAAGTTTCTCTGCCCTGAAGATAAACGCTTTGGAAAGAAGTGCACTTAACAGCCAACATCCATCATTCCATTTTGATTTACTCCCTGTGACTCTTCCAAGGGTTTCAGTGTGCCCAAACTGTTGTAAATCTTGTAGATAGCCTCAGGATTCAGTGTTTTTCCAGATTTCCCCTCATGCAGAACATCTGTTAAATAACTCTATGTTGTAAATCAACCACAAACATGAGAATTCAAACCTGAACAGATTTTTTTATATAACACAGCTATCCTGTTAATGTAACAGTGACAGAAGCAGTTATGTAAATATTAGGTTCGAAACATCTTCATTGATGGATTAAATATTAGAGATTATGCATTGTGAATAAGGTTATTTTCATATGATCACATGATATTCTCTTTACTTGTTTGTTTGCATCACTGGTAAAAGTATGCTCAGACAAAACGCATATCCCTGCGTTTCTGCGAAAACATGTCCGTGATCTTCTGCCCTTCCTGTGGAGGAACACCTGTAGAGTTCAGGTACTCATAAATCCAAACATATCATTCCATCTACATTACCTTTAACCTTTAGAAAAACTTGTCATCCAGGCTTGTCAAACACCAAGGTGGGATGTGAAAGTTTCTTTTGTGACTAAACAGATCTCAGCATGTATGTATTTAGGGCGGCATGGGGGTGCAGCAGGCAGTACTGATGCCTCAGCAAGACTGTTGCAGGTTCAAATCTCTAGTTAGACAGTTTGACTGAGTTTGTACCTTCTTCCCGTGGATGCCATGGATGTATTATAAGAACTGGATAGCGTGGCTCCACCTGCCACCATGTAATGGTTTTGAAGCCATAATATCCCCGTCAGGGCGCCGCCATTGTGCAGCCAGTAGAGAATCTGGACCATATCTGGACACAGCTGTCGTAAACAGTCGCAAAACTCAGCAGCATACAGCGTACACAATCATTGTGAAGCTGCCGTAAACCCCGGTTATTTTTAAACTCTAATAACTGATGAAAGAGAAACTTTTCAGAAAAAAGAGGACTTGGAAAAAATGCAGCCCAATAATACTTTCATATCACCACAGCATATGGATGGGAGAAATATTTCTACGAGGTGTATTAATTTTTTAGAAGTTTCACTACGGCCCGTTCAGATGAATGGGGGAGATGGAGATTTGACCTATACTGCAGCCAGTCACCAGGGGGAGCAGTTTTTGTGGCGACTTCAAGCCCAGCGACATGACGTCCATGTTTTTTACAGTCTATGGTGGATGCATTTGTTTCCTAGGAATAATTCCAGTTTTGTGCCACAGACCAAAAAAAATGCATGTTAGGTTAATTGGTGGCTCTAAATTGCCTGTATGTGTGAGTAGGGGTGGGAATTAATGCATCTGCCTTATATAGCAATAATTGAGAGATGTCACAATCCCATTGTGCTTCAAAAAATCTTCATGCATCTTATTCAAGAGACAGGTGTGTAAGAGAAAATAGCCATGAATCTGAAGATGGATGACCTGAATACCTCACCAGGGAGGTGATCCTGATTAGACTGACTTGCAAGAATTTTATTTGTTTGTAACGTTTAGGACTTTCAAACCAGGTTTGCCTGCTAAAGGTCTGGGACCAAAACCTTGCAAATAAATATATTTTCTTGCGGGAGTCCATCTTCACATTACAATACCTTTGTGCAACAATCATCAGCACCAAGCTAGGCCAAAGTTCTCCTAAGTTAAGTGAACTACCTATGCATTACAACTGCATTTGTAAATGTTTAATATCAGTTTAGAGTAATCAGAAGGTATTTAGGAAATGTCTTGGTCCATAAGCACAATCTTTCTCTCTGTTTAAGATACATTTACCTGCTTTAAACACAGCAAAATGACCCCTTAAATGTACTTCCACTGACATCCTGATGATTTCTTTCCATTGGTCAACATCAGCTACTACACTGATGTGTGTATGCAGCTTTAATGCTTTGGTATTACTTGATAATACACTGAGACTGCTGCATGAGAAAGGAAGATCTCCTTTTCTAGTCTTCTCTGAGGTCTTTGGATTTAATTGATATTTTGTGCCACTTCCTTGTGTTAAACCAGCATTTTATTTGGTAACTTGTTGTTAGGCCACCAGGCTTCAGGGAATTTTTAACCAGAATCTTTAAATCAACAAGTTATATCATTCATTCAGATGTCAAGAGGCACATTCTTAACACCTCTTCTTTGTTCTGTTAGAAGTTCATCTATTTCAGAAGATAGCCTGTACGCATTACTTTGACAAAGTTTTGGTACCTGTCATAAAGATTTTAATTTCCTCAAGACTCTTAGATCACTGTTTTATTATGCAGTCTTTAGTCAGGTATAGCTAGTATGTGTGCTTCTTTGATTCCTTTGGATTAACTACACAGACTTAGACTAACTTTGATCAAATTTACTTTGGAGAATCCTCTCGGCACAGTATGTCATCAGGTAAGTGTTAATAAAGTTAGGAGCTCTGTAGAAATATGATACTTCTTTCCAGGGACTACATCATCTTCTCTTCTGTTAGGTTAAAAATAAAAGTCCACAACACGTAAGTCTCATGTTTCAACACGGCAGCTCTTGACTTGCCTCGTGCTGATTAAGTCAAAAATAAACTCAACACATCCCGTGATTCCATCCTCCAGCTTCTGCCAAATTTTGCTCTGGATCAGTAACAGTGAGCTGACAGGAAGACAGATGGTTGTGTGCAGAGATTTACAACTGAGCTCACCAAAAACTGAAACAGGGTCCAGTTACATCAGCATGTAAGAGCATGACGTTACTGCATGCCTTAGAAATTTTACTGCTCTTTACTTTATTAGTCTTGGGATAAATGTACCTTAATTCCTATAATAAGAACTTGAGAGCTTAATGAAGAAAATAACTGACAAAAGTCAAAAGCTTATCTGTTGTGTTTTTATAGGCCTGCATAATAAAAACTACACACTGCTAGAAAGGTTTTAACATTTGCTTGGATTTCTTCCCTACAAATGACTCTTAAATTTTTACTGTTTTTTATGCAGGAATTGAAGATCACAGGCATTAAATGCTGTTTTTGGTCTCTCTGCTTACATGCAGAGATTTCTCCAAATTATTTTAATATTTTAAGATTTTGATGATTTTATGATGGTAGGTGATGAATTCACTTAATCCTTTGTAACTGAAAGTTGGGAAAATTCTTAAAATGTATGACTATTTGCTCATACAGCTGTTCACAAAATGATTAACCTCGTCCCAGCCTTGCTTGTGAATGACTGAGCCTTTAGGTGGTGCTCCTTCTATGCCAAAACATGACACTCATGTGTTTCCAGTTAACCCCTTGACCTGGGAAATGATGCAAATGTTGGTTGCACAATCCTCAGCTTACCCAGCCTTATGGTGCCCCTGTCCCAGCTTTTTTGGGGTGTGTTGCATGTTAAAAATTAATGAATATTTGCAATAACCAATGAAATGTATTTGTGTTAAATTCAAGTGAAATAAAATGAGGTCATGAGACAATGGTCAGTGTCATTGGATATAATGCTTATATCTGACTATCCAATGTAAAGGTGCTTACACAACGCATGCTACTTGTACTACCTCGGCGATCACTCTCCATGCAAAGTCAATGTACAGCCGTGATGAGGCGGGACTAACCCTCCCGCGATGCGTTTATCGCGTACAAGACGATCACTTCACTCGGGTGATGTCAAAGTAAAAAAAAATTTGATCTTTTCAGATGATGTTGTGTGTGGCTGTGCGACAACAGACAGTCAGCAGTGTGCGCCTGTGTGACGGTACCCGTGACAGACATTTTTTCATCCAGACTACAGAGTAACAGTCTATGTCTATGTGGGAAACATTAGTCAGTAAGGACATTAGTTCCGCCTAGACAGACCGCAGAGAACTCAGACTATGCTGCTGCAGGGCATCAGCTGCAGTGTTTTGTGTTTGATTAGTGAGTGAAAAGGATCCAGTTGGAATAATGTCTGCTTATACATCCTATAATATGATTTATGATATGATTGCGGTGAAACTCGAGCGGACGTGACGTCACAGAGCGACTGCCGACGGCAACGGTGAACAAAATGAGGTGTTTATGGACACGCAACAATACTTCAGTTGGCTACGTGATTTTGACCACCGAGTCGCTTGCGGTGTGAATGCAGCTTAAGACCCCATACATGGTCCAAAATATTTCCTTCAAACTTTGACTGATGGATAAATGATCAGATTTTCATTATCATAGATCCAAGGTCATGGACATGATAATTTCATGCTCTTGACTCTAGGATAAAATGGCATTTTTATAGTTAAAATGTTTCACAAGAGCCCACTCTAAATCAAGAAGAAAATTAGGTCAAGGGTAAAGTTCATGCAACAACATCCATCAACAACAAAAAGTGAATAATTTTGTTTGTGATCCATTATTCAGCTCTTCACAGGTTTTTGTAGTTGAAATCAAAGATTTCCCAAGCTTTAGAAATCAAAGATGAAAACATGAAATATATATGAGGTTGAATCAGAAACTAAAGATCACTTTAATAAGTCATCTGGAATTTGATTAAGTGTCAAGAAACTGTCAGAGTAAAAACATGGATGACAGATGGAGGTCAGCAATATTTCCTAGAACACAAGAAATGGTGCCAGCCAGGTTTGAGTCTGGGTCTGATTTCACAGTGTATCAGTGCGAGTCTCGCACGCTATCAGGCTGTTTGAGGTCAGAATATTTTAGAGCTTTCAGGCCTTTTCACAGTCATGCTTTTATATCAGTCCAGCCTCATGCCGAAGAACATGGTGGAGCCAAGATTTACACTGATCGTAATTTATACATCCACTTTTTCTTTCATGCATTAAAACATTCTCTTCCTGATTAATTTCCTCTGTTTCAGTCTAACTTTCGAACAAAGGAAGGCGGGTGTCAAAGATGTCCTCCACTCAGATGGTTTGAATATGAAGCTGTCAGTCGAAAACAGGTTACAATAAAGTTCATCTTGTACTGAAAGCAGACATCCATAAAATGCCCATTTTATTTAAATGAAATACTTTTATAGCTTAGACAAGTTGTCATATGATAATTTCAAGTCTGTATATCACAGAAAACCCTACGAAGGGACAAGTTCAGACATGTCAAACTCAAGGCCTGCAGGAAAAAATCATCCCTAAATTATATAAATATGAAGTATCACTCCCACCACTCATACCAAAAAAATTTTTCCTCCTATGGCTTTTATAACGCACAGATTAGTGGTCAACAGAGGACCACAATGATCAGTGCCTCAACAGGGACTTCTAGGCTTACCTGAAAAGAAATATGCTGCACAAATTCTAAATTTCTGATTAGAATGTTGCCAGTGATTGCCTATCAGTTGAGCTTGATACCCCTTTGTCGTGGTAGGCAACTGGGTTTGCAGGTGGAATTGGACAGAAGCAGCTGCTTCAATTTTCCTTCAGTTTATGTACCAAAAAAATTGGCTGTCATTTTGTTTAATTTCACCAAAATGTCAAGGTAATGATTTGTTAGAAGATAAAAATTATATCTAAAATGATTAAGTGTAAAAAGTAGGGCTGTCACTTTAGTGCATTAATTAGATTAATTAATTACACCGTAAATGAACGCATTATAAAAATGAATTGCAAGATTAATTATAGCACACAAACATTTTAATATTGGCCACCTGAAGGACCCGTATGTGGCAGTGGCACGTCACTTCACACATGCGTCTCTAGTCAAACCAAACAAAGCCCAGGTGACAACAGGAATGGCATATTTAAGACTCAGTCTTATTTTATTTTTGAATTTATTTATCTATATTTGTACTACATTCTTTCATAATCCATTAGGCCTAATTGTTTTGCTGGATGTCCTTGACCTTTTTCTTATTTTGAATTTGATTTATGAAACACACTTACAGTGTAATTTGAGTTGCCTGATTGAACTTAGAATTTTCTAGACAAGTTGCCCTGACTTTGGTTTTATTTAGTCACCAATAAAATTGTGGATTTACAAATCTTCACTTCTTAGTGTATTCATTTGATTAGTCATGCACTACAATTTTATAATATCCTAGAATTCAAATTCTTTATTTGGGTACTTTAGGCAGATATGAGATTAAAATGCAATTAATTAGATTAATTAATTATAAATCTGGTAATTAATTAGATACATTTTTTTAATCGTCTGACAGCACTAGTAAAAAGATAAAAACTATAATATCAACATGTCAAGATATATAAGCAAATGCTAAAAATGAAAGAAAACATCAGACATTTAAATTTAAAACTTGCATTTTATAATCATGTGAGTAAAAAGTGATACTTCAAATAAATTGAAACTTACAGGAGTTGTATGTGAATACCCAATCTTAAATGTATAACACCCAGTACAATCATGAACCATGTAATTTTATCTACATGAATGCAGTCTCATTATTTAAAAGCCATGCAAAGATGTATTTATTGGTATCTATATATCCCCTTGAAGTTTGATTTTGATTAAAAAATGGTGTCCTGTCTTTTATTAAAGACGTAAAACATCATTTCAGTTCTTCCCATCCATTTCAGTCATGCAGAAAAAGTTCTTCCAGGCTTTTCAGTGCCACAACTTTTGTTCATGTTGGCCTGAGAGAGACTCCAGACAATATGAATCTTTGTGGATCAGTTTCAGTTGACCATGCTTGATTAGATCAGTCTGTATTCAGAGAGACGAGATACAATCTGTCTCAAACTATTACCTCTGAAATCAAATCCAGCTCCGTTTGTGAGCTACAGAGGCAGAAAAATCACCCATATCCTGTCAACTAAATTTTCACCCTCTCAATAACGTTATCTCTGCCCTTTTAAATTCGTATAACCCGATCTCTTCCACGGTGGTCTGTGACGCACACACGCATACATACATTAAATTTGACCAGACATCAGTAATGCATGTCAGGCCCGTTTGTTTCTCTCTCTGGTTTCCATTCTCCCAGTTAGCCAAAACAAAGCCAGTTTCATAGTGGACCAGACAAAGACCCATTGTCAGAGGGAACGCTTTGGTACTCTGAATAAAGCTGCTGCCTTAAACACATCATTGTCTGAACACTATGACAGATTAGGTCTTTCCACTTCTGCTGAATTTTCATTTCATTTTCTGAAGGCAGTGTGAAAATGTCCCATTGTTCCAGGTCCAAATGCTTATCTGGGCTCTGTCTTCAAGAATGAGAGGAGGAGGACTCTGGGACTTTTCTCTCATGCAGCCTTGGATCTAAACTGTGAGAAATGGAGTCAAAAGGAGATTTCCATGTTTCAGATGCACTCTTTTTTAAGCTGTAAATGGCCATGTTGGATTACTCTGAGGGAACAACTTAGCACGACTTTCTTGCCAAATGTTCAATTTCAGTTGTAGAACCTTGACACTGATGGACACTTGGGGATGAGACTTGGGAGTGTGTTTAAGCAGAAATTGACCGTGGCAAGTAAGAGGACCGATGCCCAGAAACTAGTTAAACCAAAGAAGGCAGTTAAATCTAACAGCCCATAGTAAATCACATTTTTGAAAGGTTATATATTTTTGTAGTCAGTCTTGTCTAATGGTGGTCAGAATTTTTATTTCTATTTGATTTGTGGTATCAAATCAAAAGATCAGTCCAGGCTCTTGTAGAAAATAAGTGAACGCATCCCCCTTGACGTTGGGGTGCTTATTATTTAGTTTTTCCAACCCTTGACATGATTCAACGTCTTTCCAATTGTGAGGTCTGATCCACACATCGGTTGGCATTTCTTCAAGACTGAGTTTTTCCTCTGCTTTTAATAAAACAAATACACTGATGTACGTTATTTTCGTTATCAAGTTACCACCTCAACCTGAAGTCTGCTTGAACTCATGGCAACATTTCCTTGTGTCAAAGAGCATTCTTTGCCAGACGGGGTTTGTTTGGGATCAGTGGTAAATGGATTTAAGTGCTTTTTTAGTTTCTTACCACTAAAGGTGTTTTTACACTGTAGGTCACATCTTCCCATTGACACCCATTTGCTGGTATCCACCCAGTGATGGTTCAGAGTTTCTATTTAAGTCATCCATCACTACTAACACATCCACATCCTTTCATGCCCATTCACACAATACTGACACTACACTGGGAGTAACTTTAGCTTGATGGTTTTGCTCAAAGACACATTTAACATCCGAGACTGAGCTTGAACCCTCAACCTTCCAATTACTGGTAGATCATACTATACTGAGCCACCAGCGCCCCCCAATGGTAAATAATTTTCCATTCCCCCTTAGTACAAGTTATACTTGCACAACTCAAACTGGTAAATATTTGAAACCATAATATTTGGGCAAAGCCTCTAATGGCCCTTTTCCACTAGCACGCCTCGGCCCTACTCTACTCGACCCTACTCGATGTGCAGCGTGTTTCCACTAGCCTCCACTAACCTCCTAAAACAAGCTAGTTTTAGTACCTACTCCGCTCTGGTTCCAAGCGAGCAGAGTCGTTACTAAAAGATGACGTCACCGACTGCCGGCTACTGATTGGTCAGACAATGTCTTTATCGATGAGTCATGAGTGCGACAACCTAGCATGCTAGCGGTAGCTACCATGAGTTTACTCTCATACGTCTTTTCTTTGCAGCTGGATTGCTCTCGTCCTCGGCTTCATTCTGTTGTATAGCTTCTAAAACTCTCCTGTGCTTCTCAAGGGGTATTTCTTCTTACCACCCGCAGCCTTCTTCTGCTTTCCGTTTTTACTCGGTTTGTGACAAAAAGCCACAGATTATTGTGTCGCACTCAAAATGACGTCACCGCAGAGCCGCTCAGTGACACTGCACCCCGTTGGGCAGGCGACTGGGGCTAATGGAAGAGCAGCATAAGGCGAGTAGAGTACAGCCAGGTAGAGTCGAGTAGAGTAGAGTAGGGCTAAGAGGGCCATAATGTTGTCTGTTCTCAGAAGTTTCTCTAATAGATTACGTCAAATTTGTGATTGAGTCTTCCTCCCTCACATACAGCATAACACTGTCAGGTAGACAGGTAAGTCCATTCTGTGCTGTCACAACTTATCACTTATTCTTTATCAGATTTGGCCCTTGGAGTGCATCGTGAATTGGCTTGCTAGTGATGATAGAAAATGGCCCAGGGAGCTCCAAGTGCTCCTTTTGACCCAGGGTCAGAGGGGTCAGCTGAAGGTGCACTGCTGAAGGAGATCCGATTAACTGATCTCAGGGGAATGAGTGGAGGGAAGATTTGTTAATTATTTTTGATTTTTGCCCACACAACCTAATATCATTAATTTGCACAATTTAATGGTTATGGTACAATGATCATCATCTTTCCACTTTCTGAAAAGTTAAAAAGTAATTTTGATAATTTTTTTTGTCATTTTAAATATTGTGGCTCACATTACTGATGTTTATTTTTCTCAGTTTTCAGGCATGTTGAAACCCTTTATTACCATGATTTCTGAATGTATAGCTGTTTCTCTACAAATGCATACAAACGGTAGGTTAAGCCTGAATTAAAAAAAAAAAAAAAAGTCCATTTGCACTCACACATTTAGTTTACCAGAGAAAATTTTCCTGGAAAAGTGAGAGTGAAGTTTAGGTACAATTAGGAAATATTCCGTTTTTTTATATCTATGAATGGGATTGCAATCAAAATTGATCAAGATTCCCCATTATCCCAATCCAAAGAAAGTTTTTTGGCCTTTATAGTTTAGTTTGGTGTCCTCACTCAAAGTTTGCTTTGTGGCTAACTTACATTACTTACTTCTTCACTGGATGGGCATTAAAAAGTTTTCCAATTTCCATCTTCATGCCAACTGGCTAAAAAAACAGCAAAGGTATCATTGATAAAACACATGACAATGCTGAAGAAAGTTTATTGGGCACATTTTCGTGAGACGTATAACTATATTTGTACCCCAGGTTCTGTTAGAAAGGGTAGTCATTTTTGTTGTCTCAATCTGTACACAAAGAGGAAGTTTGCATTTTTCTCTACTTGGCTGATTTCTTTCTTTCTGACAAAGTTACTACCATCATTGAGGCTGCTCTTTTTGTAGTCATGAAGGACATTCTCTGCCCAGCTCCTGAAAGACCTCTGACCTCTGCAGTGAACACAACAGATGCTATCATGACCACTGCAAACATTAACTGGTCAGGTTACACTTGAAGTGCTGCCAGTCTGACTGAGACAGGATAAGATTCATACAGAGGGGATCAACATGGTGCCATTGTAAAAGAAAGAAAATGATCCTGTCTTCTTAGAGCGGCTTTTGCTGATTGCTGTGGTTAAATTTACCGTTTTCGTCTGTCCCTGAGACTTGCAGTTTATTTAAAAAAAAAAAAGTTGGTTGGAAAAGCATTTATTTTAGTGAAACCCAATGCTCAGCAACTTTTCATCAGCAAAAAAACTCTCGTGATTAAAATTTATAACCTAAAAAGTCTTCCAAATGAGAGCGGTCAGTGCTAAGTCGATGGGCTTTGCAGGATAATGTTTCTGTTTTGCTGTTTTATGACCTATAAATGTTTTTTGTTCCGATAATGTGAGCTCTACAAATGAAATTCTTCTAACCTCTTTTGTTTTCTCATGGAGGTACAGAGATATAGCATTTCAATATGCATTCAAATTAGCGGCCTTGCTAGGTACCACCAAAGGTAAATAAGAGCATTTTTACTTGTTGTGGATGAGCCACATCTTTTACATAAGTAAATAATTGGAGTGATAAATGTGTGTGCTGCGGCACAATCAAGGCCTCATTTGGCTCTTCAAGCCAAACATTGGCTCCAGAAGTCATTGGCTTGTGAATCAATAGCCTTCGTTTCATTATTGCTTTGTTCCTTTTGGCTCAGTAAAGTTTCATTTGCAAGTAAAATATTGGAGACCGAGCAAAGCAATTACATCTTGCAGCATGGCCAAAGATTACAGATTTTTGCATTTCCTCTATGTTATGAGTTCATCAATCATCACAATCTTCTTTGTCTGTTCCCCTTTTTTTCTGTAGATCTTCTGGCCCCCATTACCTGGTAACAGAGAGGACTGCATTCAGACTGGAAAGGATCCTCAGGTGGGAAAATAACACCCGGTTTTCATAAACACATTTCTGATAAAATGTTCATCTTTGGTTGTTGGTTCTGTCTCAAAAAACTCAAAAAAACAAAAACATGCACACAAAGGTGTCATTGTAAATTTTAGTTTCTGAAAACCTGAAAACACATGTATCTATCATTTTTTCCTTTTTTCTTTTACATGCATGCTACTTGCTTGTTATTAGTTTCATATTCAGGCAAAACACACCCTGATACACTCGCTCTAACAAATAACCTCACTGACTGACAAACACCACTTCTCAACTTTGAGTGAGCAGATACGTGTTTTTGTGCCATATGATGTGGTTGACGACTGAAGTCAGGTGTTAATATGCTAGGCTGGAAGGAGATGAGTGATAAGATGGTTGTTTAAAGTTTCAGATAATCTGTTGTGATTGTACTAACTTATGAGTCTGGGTAGAGTTAGCAAGGATTGGCTGGGTTTGCTTATTATAGTATAATATGGTATGGATTTTGTCAGCTTTGAGACAGCAAAGATTTGGTTAAAGCCACATTTACACACTGATGTTTTTGCCAACTTTAGATATTGTAAATGTCAAGTCAGGTGTAGCCAAGTCAAGCTAAGTAAGTGTCAGTTGGGCAATGCAGAAGTTATAGTATGTCAAAAAAATTTACTAATGCTTAAAAATGTCCAGCATTTGATCCAACAGGTTTGGAAACAGCGTCAAGATTTTGCCTTCAGATATTTTCTCTACCCTCTGTTACAGCTGTGTTCATTTCTGTTGGCTCCAGCTGCTTTCTCCTCATTCCTATATATGGCTTTAGTCAGGTGTCGTTGTAATACGTTTGTGTAACATTCAGAAGAGTTAAGCTCCTCTAGGGCCAAACTATCCCCAGGTTGAGCACACTTCATGTGTGGTACATCTACGTCGGCAAATATTTAAATTGAGATGCTTGAGATGCATTAAGCACAGCAAAACTGACCCCTCACGGCAAATTTACATGATTTCCCCTGTGGGGTCAACATCAGCTAATAAACCTTAATGTGTAAATGGGCCTGAAATTTTATCTGAAACAGTATCACATTAAAGGCATCCCTACTTCAGAGGTCTTATCACAAGACTGCGTGTTAGCTTATTTCACACAGATCCTATTTCATGAAATCAGTAAGAATTGATGTGTTATTTATTTATTTATTTGAGTGTGTGTGGGTGTGCGGGGGGTTTTCCCAGAGGAATAGGTCTGGAACCCCATCTTTATATCCTTCTGTGAGACACCATGTGGCTTTGGTTTAAATCAAAACTACATTTGTCATCAGTTTGCCCATCCAAAAAGATGTCTTACAAAACTAACTAGCCACTTAGCATTTCACAAGCAACAGTTTTGTCAATGAGAAGTTCAATTTTATGCAGTTTAAGTTTTCAGTATCTTGTCAGATCTGATTGCATTGTATCATTTTGTAATGTACTGTGTAATGTACTTTTCTATGGTAACATATATTGTTTCTTATTGTATCACATCACTCACCACATCACATTACATGTTTAAGTCGTCAGAAAACCTGCTTTGCTGTCCTCCGCCCCTGTCCTTCTAACCAGTCCTCAGAGATCACTTCTTCCAAACACTATAACAGAACTAAGACCACCAGAAGGAAAGAAACATCTTACAGGCTTGTCTTTGTCCACGCTCTGCTGTGGTAACCATCCAGAACTGTTTCCTAAACACTCTTTTTCCTGCCTTCACTGTGTAGCCACCTCAAGTCTCAAGTGTCCCTTCTGTTCTGAATGTCCTGTCCTGCCCTGCTTTTTTGTGCAACGTTAACCGTACCCTTTGAGCCTTGGTGTCTCCATGTTCCAATTTCTGCCCCCATTGACATGAACAAGGAAAGTACATGCTGTCAAAATGAACCCACCGGACTCTGCTCTCCTGCAAATAATGAGACAATGCTGACCCATGCTGCTGAGCAGCAACTACAGTGGACCTTCAGTGAAGGGCAGAGGAGCAGCTCTCATGGCTCTTGTCCTGCAAACTCTGCTGTTGTGGATGTGCTTTACAGATTTTATCTGCCAAGTTCCCATGTTACTTGACCACATCAGTCTCTTCTCATGATAGTTACTGAATCTCTATAGTTTATTGCCTAATTGTGTATTTTTCAAGTTAAATGAGGCAGAACGTGTGTTTCTAAATGCTGGCTTTGTTTTGAGATAAGTGGAAGATGTGCCTCAAACAGTGTTTTAAACTAAGTCTATTGTAAATGGTGAACATGATAGTTTAGCTCCCTGTTTTTGTTTTGCTGGTTCTTAAGTTTCTTACCTCAAAATAGCCACATTTACTCTCTGTGTGTACCCGAGAAGATCCAGCTAACTGCTGAATAACAAAAACAGCATCTACAATAGCAAGAAGCTAAACTATATTAGAATTATGCCATCATGAAGATTTTCCGAACAGATTTTTTCTTTTTTCTTTTTTGCCTGGACAGGGACATGATCAGATTGGGGCCTGAGCTCCTGGAAGTTTGTAAGACAGGCTTTTTGAAAGGAAAAAAAGCTTTAAAGCTTCTAGTGGCTTTTTTGGTAAATGTTGCATAAAATACTTTGTAAGAAGTTTTGTGTTTTATCTTTTGTTGGCTAAGATTGGGTTATCTTAAATCTGCTAATACACGTGTGGATATAAAGGACAAATAAATACTCATAATGTCTTTTTTCTCACAGTTATACTTGTCCTGGTACATATATAAAGATTTTAGAGATCTTAACCAATATTGTAACAGTGAAAAAGATCAAATATGAAGAAAAATTATGACAGATATCTTACTATTATGTCAGTAGTGCGTTGTGTGCCACAAAGAGAGAGACATAAAGCACTCCACACATATCAGGATTTTCTGGTCCTAAATCTTGAACACTTTTAATATTTAGGATTTCAAGTCAGGGTGGCCTCAAACCTTTCAGAGAGGATAAAGTGACACTTTACACACCTCAAACCACAGGATACTCAGGTAAGAGAATCTTTAGAGCCTCTGGTTTATTTGTAGCCTTGCAGAGCAGACGGGCCTGCCTGATTCTGAAATCATGCATCTCCTTCTTGACAGCCTCCACTGTCCAATGGTTTCACTTGGCTAAATGCTTAACGGCCCAATCAGGGAAGAGGGAGCTGTGGGCGTGACGACAACAGGAAGTGACTTGACAGGAAGAGAAGTCACTTCCTGTTTTACAAATATGGCGGCTAATGTCAGTTAGCCTGTGGTCATCATGATTGCTCAGTTATACGTGGCGAAATATGCTCTCCTCATAAATTTACTTCGTAGGGATTGTCTTTAAAGTGGTTCATGTCACATATAAGTGTTAAATGATACATCCGTGTGGTAACAACAGTTAGCCACTATGGTTAATTGCCATTGACTGTTGTCTGCCCTTGTAAGCCGTTAGCTACAGCGACTAACGGTTAGCCGTTAGCCACTGTATTTAGCTGCTACATATGCTACATCATAGCAGCGCTGCTTGATATGGATTGGTCTGTGATGAGTGTGATGAGCCAAACGATCGTCCAATCACAAGCTGCTGTTGTTTTTGAGGGTTCTGCCTCTGAAAACATTTTCATAGGGCTCCTTCCCAGAAGGATTAGTGAAATATTTCCAATTTGGAACTGTCCTTCTGGCATGTCAGGTTAGTTTATTTGGCCTTAAATTTGATTAGAAGTGGGGATGTATGCCAAAAGTTAGCCTGATTGTTGTGTTGTGTGAACCCTGCTTAATAGATACATACTGGCTTATATAAATTAATGTTTGAATTTTTAAAAAATCATCACTTTGCGTCACTCACCTTTTTACGACTTCATGGGTGGGGAACTAGGAGTGCAAACCAATTTTTTACGTCAATGTAAATGGACTTAAGCTTATATAGCGCTTTTCTAGTCTTGGACTACTCAAAGCTGCTTTACACCGCAGGTCACACCTACCCATTCACACCCATTTGCGTTCACATTCACTCACTGATGGTTCAGAGTTTCTATGTTAGTTATCCATCAGTATTTCTAACACATTCAAGCCCTTTCATGCCCATTTACACACCACTGACGCAGCAGTGGGAGCAACTTGGGGTTAAGTGTCTTGCCCAAGGACACATCGCCATGTGGGCTTGAACCTGCAACCTCCCAATCACTGACCAAGCGCACTATCCCTCTGCGCCTCCGACGCCCTAATGTGAGAGAACGAAGCCTCCGCAGCGATAATACTGCCAGTCAGGGATGTAAGCAGTTCTGTGACCTTCCTTTTGTGAGTGGAGGGGGTCTCTGCATTGCCTGTGTACTCAGCCAGCAGTGTGTTACACTTTACACACTTAACCTATAGTATCATATACAACGTGAGTAAATGCTAAATCAAATTAAAACTGTCTACTGAGTTCGGTGGCAAAGCTTTGGATATGAACTTGCCATACATCAGACCATCTTCTATCTCCATTTCTTCTTGGCATCTGCAACCTCGGATATTATACCCTCTAAAAACAGCTCTGCAGCCTACTTCTGTGTTAGGATCAAAATGAAGAAGCATCCAGTTGAGGAGTAAAATTAAAAAGGGTGGAGGGATGTTAATCAAGACAAAATGTGAGAGGACAGGAGGGAGGGAACAGGAGCAAGGTGAAAACATAAAGGGCAGACAGCCTTCATCTAATTATGACCATGTTTACACGCATGAAAGAGGGACAAGGAATGCTAGAGCAAGCAATAGCATTGGACCACGAACAATTTCATAACGATGTTTGTGCCTCTAAACACTAATGAACCCAACTAACACCCCAAGGAAAGTATCAACGCCTTAGATGTTTATGTCTTTTTGAGCTGACTCAGCTTTTGTTTTCAGCCCAAAGGAGGTTAAATGAACTTTCCTGCAGATGAAAGAGAGAGGGAATTGAAAAAGGCAAGCCAAATAGGAAAGTAAAACTGCAGGGGTTAAAAGAGCTACATAAACAAGAAAAACAGACTCAAAAAAAGCAAATGTGCTCAAGACTGAGGCTGCAGTCAAACCTGTGATGGACTACAGTCGTCCAAGTGCAGTGCAGTTCTCTGTAACACTTCAAAGTCCAGTCCTTAAGCATATACGCAATTGTCCCAACAATTATGATTTTTATGTTGCCATAAACAGACATCAGCATGCAAACATAATTTCTCAACCCAAGTTTCATTTGTATATCTCAAGTTCTTGTGGGAGTCTAAACAGCCACAAGATCATGAGAGTTCTGTCTGCTGTTTTGTGGACATCCACTCCACCTGAACCAAAAAATAATGTTCTTCCAAGACAACAAGTCATAACTGAGCAAGCTGATTGACCCCCACACTAAGAATGAAATGTCAGCTACAAGATGGATTGCTGCATTGACATGAACATCTGAATATTTGTGGTCCCAAGATAAAATGCTGACTTTGGTCCCCTGATGTTTCATATGCACAATCATGAGGTTGACTTTAGCGGTTTTGGGGGGAAATTTCTCAACAATAGCAGGATGGAATCTCATGGAGTTCATTTACATTCCATTTAAAATGAGTTTTGAGTACCCTGATTTGATATATATATAATTTTCAGCTCTGCATTCATTTTGTTTTCACCAGGGTGGTGCAAGCACACAAGTACAGCTAAAAGGGCTAAACCTAAAGTTCTGTTTCTGCAGATTAAAAGACAATGTCCTGTTCAATATGTAAGTCAAGATCATGAATTGCATTTATTTGTCATTGTTTACTTCCAAACCAAGCCACCGGTGGGCAATACCTTACATTTTTTATATGGACAAAGTAATTTATCCTCAAGTATAAAATGGACTTATTTCAACAAAAGTTTTAAAATGTGATAAATGTTGATGTACTCCTGGAAAAATGGGCAATTCATGCTATTAAAACCTTAGTTTTACAGCTTATTCTGCTTACAACAGAAACGAAGATGTTGGTAAATAAATATGGACAAATACAGTAGATAGGAAAGAAAAGTCTCACAAGCATGGAAGAAGTGCAGAGGATGAAAAGACTGATGGAGTGAAGGGAACGCTTTTTTAAAGTTTATTTTCTGTTTTCTACACGCTGAGACATCCTCAAATATGGTCCTGGTTGCAGAGGACATTCCCTGTGGCCTCAGCTGTCCTTGAAATACATAAACCTGAACTAATACTGGTCAAGACACAAACGTGTAATGGACACATATGAAAAGTTACTGTTATAAAAAGTAAAGTACTGTGTGGCTTTATATGTTCTTGTTGCAAAGAGACTGACCACCTCCTTCATCTGGATCGGGTTAGATGGTGTGCATATATTCTTAGTGTTTGAAGTGGCAGGTGTGCCTTGGGTGTCTTATATCACTTTTATTGGGTGTTTCCTCTGCACGCTGCATACATGGCTCACACAATGCTTGGTGTGTGTGCACTTCTGTCCTGTCTTTACAGTAGTGGGACTTGTGAGTCTGTATTATTACCTTGGTCTTACTGCAGTGGTATATGTGTAACTTTACCTACTTGTGCCAGAGGAGTCATAAAGTCCATGTGTGTGAGATAGTGTGAGTGACAAATTGAGGTGTTTTGTGAGTTTTTGTTAAACCACACAGACTACTTCTGCATTCCTGCACGAGTCTTTATGTCTCTGGGTTTTGGTGTCATTTTAAATGAATCACTGCTCCGTCCTGTGGCATCTGCAAAGGCAGAAGCACTCCCGCATGAATATACCCGAGCACTCACAATCAGGCCTGCAGACACATGTTTCTTCTCATGTGTTTGCTGTCTTAAGTCTGGTAAACACAACTGAGTTTGACAAAAAGGGGAAGAGGTTGAAAGATTAAAGGTCATCACATAGTTTCAGGACTTTTGTGTTTGAGGGTGTTCATATGTGTGTGAAATGGTTGAAAAACAGAACAGAGTAAGGGATATCAGAAAAGGAAACATTGCTTCAGGTTGTTTTTACCAATGTTAAACTGTGAGTCCTAATCATTACACGATGCACTGATATTTGCTTTTAATGTTACATTGTCTGTGTTTGTTCTCAGTCATCCAGCTCATGGTTTTCCAATGGTCAAAGTGGCAACTTGACTGGTTCAGGTTCTTGAAGACATTTGCCTCTTCTCAAAATGGCTTCCTCAGTTCTGAGAGTTTGTGAGCAGTGTCAAGGAAGTCATTTTTGTCAAGATGGAGAAACCATCCCTGAACAGAGGTTCAGAAATTCAAATTTAGATTACTTTCATAAATAATACAAACATCAACTCAAATAGAAAACAAAATACCAGAAAGCATGTGACCTAAACAACCCAGGAAATTCCCACCAGTCACACCTCCTGTCGAAAAATATGTAAACTGCTCTACTAACAACCCCAGTGACCACCCAGACCTCTTGAACTTTTATGATAGACTTAGGCTTCATATTCTACATCTTTCCTGGCCAATTCTTAAACCAGAAGAAGCTTTTTGGAAGAGTGGCATTCAAGAATCTGAACCAGTCATGTTGGCACGCTGATCAGCATTGGACTATGCAACACTATCACTTTTGCATACATGAGAGGTTTGCTGCAGCATCTATCACATGTGCTCAATGTCTTTGCCCTCACAGCCTTAGTTTTTGACCTGGGGTCTGATCCCCCTCCTTCCCCTCTTTTGATGGAAAAATACATTTCTCACTGAATGTTTTATTAACAGGAAAATATTTGACCTCTATCATGAAATGTTGTTCTACCCATGCCCTCATGTGCACAGCAAAATCTGCAAATTAACACCATCAGAGACGCTTCTATGTAGTGTTGGAACAGCGCCCTCTGAAAGTTCAGTTTTAGGTACATTAGGGTTAAAGAGACTGTGAGGAGTTTCTAAGTAATTACAAAAAAGTCTCACTTTTAGATATATGCCTGATCAAAATACACACTTTAAGATGGGTTTTATAGCATCAAAATAGGTTATCTATAAATGCTTTTCCTTAGCCTTCTGGTCGGGTTGGACAGAGCTGGCCTGGCCTGGATACTCAACTTCAGGAACAAGACAATTAAAACTAGAGCAAATCTATATCATTTTATTATTTATATTACATGTCTTAGAGCACCGGGCTGTAAGTAGCGATATATAGCCGGCTACAACTACGATAATAAGTTTTCCAAAAATTGCTTGTTGTCACACATCAAAAACTACCGCTACGTAACTAGAAAGAGATACATTACCTTGTTGCTTTGCATCCTGTAAGTTGTTGAAAAAAGACGTTGTAAAGCAAAGCAGAGTTCTGAGGAAGGTCTGAGCTGCATTTACAACAACAATTTACCACAACAATCACACCTTTGGCTTCAGTCACGTCTTTGGTGCGTTCCAGTTGTAGTCAGAAGTAGGAATTTCTGGGTTCCGAGTAGGAAACTGCAACTGGGACGTTCCCCAAAGTCTGTATTTCCTACTGGGAACTTGCCACCCCCGAGTTGACAATCGAAGATAGATGCCCCCAGTGTGAACAGTTATTTAGCTCCTGTAATAATCAGTGTATTTGCACTTCTGAACGGGGTGTGTTGCTCCAGATTATCTGTATACATAGTATTGTTAGACTTATATTTACAAAAATGCTACCATTGTGATAATCACATTCTTCATACAATAACACAGGGCGTGCTAACAACAGCTAACAATGACTTCAACTGGAACACAGATAAGTCAAAGATGATGTCACTCCGAGTTCTGAGGTGACTGGAGCGCAGCGTTACGACAGTCGGCGTGCGTGCTCATGGGTAGCAGAGTCTTTATTTCGCCGGTAATAGATTCTCCTCATAGCACCTTTAACTTTGTATTAACACTGCGAAGTGTAAACATTGCTCTGTCTGGTTTGCTGTATAATATTGGGGGGGTAATAGTTATAATTAAGACATCACTTTGTTAAAGCACATAACTTGGAAAAACATTTGTACTGCAGTTTGATGTTGGCTTTTGGCATCTGCTGGTACCTGCCCAATAATCAGGGACAGGTGAGATGTATGACTCTAGAGATGTCGCTTGCAGGTTCAGAGTGAAAAGTTCAGAGTTTAAAACAATCAAACTGTCTTTTTACTGAAACATCATTTTTACTCATGTTCTTGACACAAACTCTTTTTGAACAGAGAGAAAATTTCCAGGGATTTGACTCCATCCAGTTTATAATTACCTCTGCACTCTGTCTTTGCTGTGCACTAAGACGTATTGCATGCAGCTGCAGCATCTTCCTGTCATATAACTATTACTTAAAGTGATTCTGTATGATAACACAGCCAGCCAAAACAGTGACAACTAAGCTTTTTTATGCTGCATCAGTAGATGTAAATGAAGTTTCTTTGCTAATCACTTGAAGGCAGAAATGGTTCAGGTGTCCTACAAGCCAAAGTGTGTAAACAAAAGAACAAAAGATAAAGCAGCTGGGTTATGTCGTGCCCTTAAGGCTCGGAGAACATAAAGTTACAAAGGCAGGTGTTTTCATCATAATTTACCCCAGACAAGTCAGTGAAAAAGCAAGAGAGTTTATCTTTAAGTGTGATATATCTTAGAGATTGAGGGTTTGTTTATCTGTTTAATGAAGGACTGTCTTCAGACCTTTCTACAAACAAGTGCCCTCTACCTTAAACATGTTTTTACTGATAACTATTTCTCTCAAAGTCACAACCTCATGGCCTCCACCATCATTAATAACAGCCCACACAAATAAATAACTTGCTGAGGGGAGGCTCTTAGTGACTTCAGCCAAGCATGTAGTGTCTTTCTCCAGCTGTTAACACATTCTTCTGCTACATTAATCTGAACTCTCTTCTCGTTTATGGATTGATTATAAATCCACCAGTTACTCGTTTTGACCCCAATGTTTGGCAATAAATGAAATTTTACATGTGTTTGGCAGAAGGTCTATGTCTGAATGCTGAATAAAGATCAGAATGGTACATGACACATCTTCACTATGTGGATTATTCAGGTATGAGAAGCTGCGGAGCATGTTCTGAATGCATGGCAGCAATCCCAGCCCAGTTGATTTTTGCAAAGTTTTCCTCTTTGCTCTTTTATGTCAAGCTCCATGATGTCAGTGAGCCTCACTCTGGTTTGGCAAGACAAGATAAGTTCCTGTTTGAATAAGGTCTTTGTTTCTTTATGTTGGTTTAAGAGGGAGAGGGAGACTCTCTGTCTAAAACTACAAAATTTTTGGTGTCTTTTAGAAAGGCTAAACCTTTGTTCTTAGGTAAGTACTTGAAAGACCTCATGTTTCGTTTTAGTTTTCTAGACATAACAGGATACATCCTGTCCACCAGGACAAACATTACGTGTATAGTTACCTTGAAAACATTAACCGTTACATCAAAACTGCTGCAAAATTAAGCAATAACTATTACCGAAAGCCACTGTATTTCTGTGTCTTATTTAAATGTTTCTACTTACGAGAACTGCCTCTGATCAGCTTAAATTTGGTCCATTTGGCATTTTTGTTGTTTGATATAAAAGTCCCCTGACAGTAAAAATTCAATATTGTGATCAAATGGTAGAGTCAGCTGTGACCGATGAAGAGGGTTAAATCCGCTGTAGTTATGTCACTGAGTCAATGGGCAAGACCCATAACTCCAAACTGCTTCCACTGCTGCGTCAGAGGCTTTCACATATCTCTGAATACATGTAGATTAAAAAGCTTAAAATGATGAGACCTTATACAGCAGCCTCCAGCATAAAAGTGGGCACGAATGAGTAAGGGGGAACAATAGTGTGAAAGGTTAATTTTGAGAAGTTAAGCTGGACCAGCCTGATTCAATGTCTGTCATCTGGTAGATTTTTGCCAAGCTTCTATCTACAACTGTGCTTTGCCCATAGCGGCACAGCCCAGTCAATGTAAAAGGTGAAAGAGATGTGAGCTACAAGCTAGACGACAGCAGGCAGTGACTGTTTATATAGGCATTAGCACAAATGCTAACAGATTTAGTAGTGTTTTAATAAGATGTGGACCATGTGTGAGGAACAATTTGACTCTTGTATCCATTGTATATAGTTTTTTTCTTATGTATTTGAACTATCCTGAATTGCTGTAAAATCATTGCTTAGTGACATGACCTTACATAACCCGTATATGACCGTACATAGCCCTCTTAGCCCTCTTCCCAGAAACTCAAGTTGTTCCCATGAACTTGCTGAACTTACTGCACCTGCAAGGCCATCTGCCTCACCAAAAACAACCTCACGTGACCACATACAATGTTATAAAAAGGAGATGACACTGTACTACTTTTCAGTCCAACTCTCAGACTGCTTTGTCACTCTGTGTGGTTGTAGCTCCTTGTCTAGGAAAGATGAAGAAGTAAAGCTCCATTTGATTGCATCCAGCCGCTTTTCTTCATCTTTATTCTGAATAAATGTCAGGTGTTGGTACGAACCTGAAACTAAGCTGTCCTATGACTGTAAAGGGAAAAATCCTGACACCATGTCTATATTAAATAAAAGACAAACAACACTGATACCATTTCTAAATGAAATTAATTTTTGCTCTAATTCCAACATTTTGGCCTGGGGTTGTTACAAAAAGCCCATGTCTTGGACTTCACACTGTGGCAGTAGCACTCGCCTGCTACATTACAAGGCTCTGCCTATTCCCAAACACTTTCTATTGGCTCTTACCCAAAAGGATAAGTGAAGTATATTGAAATTGAAATTATTCAACAATCATTTATTGAAATATATGTTTAAAAGCACCAGCATAAATGTCCAGGGCCTTTGATGGTTTTCATTAAAACAAAAACAAAAAAACTCCAAGGCATTTTGGTCATTGCCAAAATGTGGGAAACTGCCCTATCTTGTACTGTTAACAAAACTTGAATAAATGCTGGCTCCACATCCTGATTCAGATCACCACAGAAATCTAATCACTTGTTCCTTGTGACCAACATTCGCTGTTAATGGGAAGAAAAGTGTGGGATGCTTTGTTGCAGATGCTATGCAGTTGAAATGGTGCGCTCCATTTAGCACAACACTGTAAGCAGCACAGCAATTGTTTTTCATCTTGATTTTTAAATTTGTTTGGAGCTTATGTATGGCTGTAATTGAGAATTAATTCATCACTTATTATTTTGTCAGATTAGCTTCACAAATTCAAAACATCCAGTCTGTTTGTGAATATATAAAACTGAGCCAGGCATCATTTTTGCAAATAACTTTCCTGTATTGACTTTGGCAGTAGTCAAATGGGCCCATGTTTTAGACCAACACGGTTTATGTCCTCTTTAGTTTTTCCAGTTTACACCAATAGTACATGTGGACTCCATTTCTGGGACACAACAGAACGGCTCTTTGTGTTAATATTAATGAGAAAAAGATGCTGCAGAGACAAAGTCAGGTCTGTTTCTTCCTGTCTCTTGGTCTTTTTATTGCCAAGATAATGGTTAACCTCACTGGAGGCCCTGATCAATTCCAGCAAGCAAAGTAGGTGACTGTGGTTTCCTATCACAAGATGGTTATTTGATTTCATTATGGAACTAGTTAAAAAGATATTTGGAAAAGTTTATCTCACGCACTTTGGCAAGCTCTTCTCTCCTTGAAATCTCTGACTGTAAATCGATCAAGAGGACTTAAAGATCTTTCTTGAGTATGAAACAGCTACTGAGAGTAAAGGCCTGCGTCAGTCTTTGAACTGCTTCAGTGGTGTTTGTGTGTCTGATTGTGTTTGTGTAATAAATTCGGCCCACATGAGTTTCATACTTATATGTATGTGTTAGTCCTTGTTTCCTGTTTGCATTACTGAATCTGACTTCTTTCCACTGAACATTGGCTGTTTATACTGGAAACTGGTCTCCATGTCCAAACTGGCCTCTCCCTGCCCGGGTCAGTGAGCACAGAACATGCTTGGCTGCTGAAACCCTCTTTGTGGTTAACTCTGTGTTAGCTTCCCTGCACAGAGCACCTCATATTCCGTCTAAATTAGCCATGATTATAACAGGAGGTTTAAATCAAGGAATAATCATAACACAGCGAGGCCTACTGTTCACCAGGAGCACACTGTTTCTCTGGCTCTACAAGTTCAAAGGATGTCTGGTTACTTTAAGCTAACTCTTTGCATGTTAAACTCTATTTTGCTTATGATGCCTTTAGTTAAACCTTAATGTTAGGGCTTTAACTGGCTACTTTGAATTAAACATTTGAAAGGAATAACTGCCTAAATTACCTTATTACTAAAAGAATCTAAATATCATAATCACTGCCAAAGTAGCCTATTATGCCCCTGCCAAAAATCCACTTGCAAATCCCTTTATCAAACTAATACCATTCATCCATCCATCACTTGTCCTTCTCAGGGTTGTGGGGGGAATAACACTCAGTTGGAGAGAAGACTAATGCTATGGCCACACCGGACACGAATTGGCGAATTTAAACGCGCGTAGTGCCTGTGACGCACCGCGCGTAACGCCCGAGGCTGGACGCTGGACCCATCTGACAGGCTGAGGGGCGACGCGCGTCACTGCGCAGGCGGAGTAGAGAGCCGGAGCCAGTCGGACTCAGTGATGACCCGTGCAGGCAAATCCAGCTGGAAACGAATATTTACAGAACTTGTGAAAACCTGTGTCTCTCAGCTCAAAACCTCCTCAGCCGACTTTCACCCAAGCCTGCTCCTTTGTCTCTGTCTCTGTAGAGTACACTTAATCGTGATAACAGCACAGATGAACATCTCCACCAGCACAGCATGTGAGCTGGTTTGAGCCAAAGCAGGTACCGGAGCGTCTCAACGCCCATCTTTGTGAATTTGTGGCCGTAGCATAAGAGAAAAGGAGGTGTTTCTGCAGGAAGCGTTATGTTTTGGGCCTAGCAATCTGCTCTTTTTGTTGATGCTATAAGCTAACATTGGCTAGCAGTTATTAAGAACACATGGCATACAGTGATGAACTGTTTCCCAAAAGCCAAACGGAAATCCACTTACACTTACAAACCGAGGCAGATTGTGTTTCTAATACACCATATTTCAGCTCTGTACCAATAACACATTCATTTAAAATCTCTTTAAATGTCATCAACCTTCAGCAACATGTTGACTACTTCACAATGTTTCAGAGTTCAATGTTCACAATTCTCAGCCTGTTGGGAAAAAAATCACCAGAACTACAATCAGAAATAAATCTTCTGTTCTTGACCTCAACTTTATGTAGCATATTAAAACATGAATACATCAGTGCCAAATTATGATGCTGTGTTATACTTACTGTTAACAACTATACCTGATTAAATATGATTTGTAGCTTGTGGTAATGTTCACTCTCATATTTTACAATCACATGTTGCAACAGACCCAATGCTTTCTGACATGTGTCTCCATTCTTAGTCCCCAGAGTTACCCTCCCTTCTTCTCGAGCTCAAGTTTTCTCCTTTTTTAATGTGCTGAAAATCAGTCTTTTGATATTATATCCAAGTCAAATGCAATATAAACTTGTGCTTTTATTTGCTTTACGAGAGAGTTTTCTTTTTACTTTGCAGTTATCTGACTATTGTTGGCATGAGGAATGTAACTTTTGTGGTCTTGTTAAGCTCCTTTGTTTTCTACTGACCTTTTTTTTTGAATGAGTTTAACATGAAATATTTGGTTTAGTTTTGAAATTCTGTCTTTCTATTTCATGCTTACATATGACCACATTGGAAGGGCAACTGATATAGTACAAAGGTTTTGGGATGATGCCAGAGGTTTTGGCAGTGGTCTTGTATGTTTGGGTTAATACTACACATTTTCAGGAAAAGGATATAGCCTATATTTTTTCTACACGTGCCTTTGAAACCGCCCTGGACACAAAGCTGTGGTTTCTTCATAGTTTAAATAGTGTGAATGGGCACTTTGTTTCAGATGGGAAATAATATTTGTGGTTTGTTATCCATCCCTTGATGGTAAAAGGTGAATAAGGGAACACTGAAAAATTGTTTCCACCAAATACCTTTGACCCTGACTTATTTGTTGAACAAATACATTTCTACATTTCAAGACCTGGCGAGGTTTGAAGGCTACTCCCTGAGATCTCCCAGCGAGACAAAACCAGATTAAGTGAAAAACCACTACACATTTTCAGTTTGACACCACTCCCTTTATTGACACTTAATCTTAGGAAGACCACACAGATTTGATAAATCTCAGATCCAAGGTGGGAGAGCAGAGACACATTTCATCTTTTCAACATTAAATTCCACTTTCTGCTCTACTTGGTTACATGGACTCCTTTATGTTAAAACACAGGAGGGACTGATTTCTACTTATTCTAAGCTAACTTGATAGGCTTATTTTTAGGCCAAATGTATATGCCCCGGAAAAATAGATACAGAGGACATTATTTTGGTGGTTTAAGTGACTTGGGAAGTGTGTTGAGTACAATGTTTAGGGAGCGTCTGACTTTATTTTGCCATCCACATGGCACACAGCCTGGGTGCAAAGAAAAGTGCACACTGCTCAGAGGTGTCCTTAGCCCACATTCACACTGCAGGCAATAGTGGCCCAGATCTGACTTTTCTGCCCATGTGTGACCCATATCTGTTTTTTATGACAGTATGAACAGAGCTTCTTTTTTTTAAATCAGACCCAGACCACTTTCATTTGTGGTCCTAAATAGGGCTGAAAGATTTGAGAAAATAATCTAATTGTGATATTTCTCCCCAATATTGCAATTGCGATTTACTCTGTGATTGTTTGAATGTTCCTCATCTTATGTATTCTTAAACAAACATAAGCAGTAGATCGTTTTATAGTATAACCAATATGACATTAAATCAATCTAAGATAAAAGGTTTGAGAAAAAGCGGAGAAGTGAAGAACAGAAGCAAAATAGGTTTGAAATTGTAAAAACTGGGTAAAAAAAAATGGTACCAAAGCGAAAAAAAAGTTAATAGGTGCAAAATAGGTATGAAATTGCAAAAAATAAAAGGCAAAAAATTCAAAAGTGACTAAGGAAAATTGATTATAGCAGTAAAATTGGGATCAAATTTCAAAAACCATGTAAAAATTCCAAACACGGTCTGACAGTGGCCAAAAAAGAAAAGATGAATGGGAGCAAGATAGGCATAAAGCTGTAAAATCTGGGTTAAAAACTACATCACTATGCCAAAATGTTCATCACACTTTGGGTTAAAAATATTGCACTGTCTGCGATTTGAAAATCGCAACAAGCCATATTGCAGTTTATTCTAATTTGCAATTAATTGTTCAGCCCTAGTCCTAAATCTGATGTTTTTCAAATTGACCTCACTCTGAATGGTCATATTGCATCTCATCCAAATTTTAGGTTTTTGAAGTGAGACACAAATCTGTGCTGGAGGAGTTGAGAAGCTGCAAGAATAAATGTCAACAATGCAGAAACAATTACTGTCAGTGAGGCCCCATACATCACAAACCTACCACCCCTGTCTCAAACTCTGCATCCACGATATGAACACATCAGCCACTGCTCCACAAAAGGCCATAGCTAACATGTGTGCTCTCTTTTTTCTCTCAATCTTCTTCTTATTGTCACTTTGTCATTATTTTGTAGGCTTCAATTGCACAACTTCAAACTAATACACACATGATGGGAGGTGTTCAAGTTGTTCAGGCAGCTACTGGTCCTGTAAACAGAAGGAAAAGAGGAAGTCCTGCTGCTGCAGACTTTGTGTCTTTTTGTGCATAAAAGTGCTCTTTCATCTGAGGAAAACATGTAAGACACAGTAGAGAATTTATAAAACAGAACAAACAAGAAAACTTGGGAAATACCACAGATTACATTAAAAAGTGGGAGAAAGAGAAGCAAAAGAGAGCATTAGTAGTCAACAATGGAGAAATATGTGTGAGACTGCTTTTCTACCTCTTGCTCTGTCTGTGTATTGGAGTGAATTCAGTTGGAAGAATCTTGTGTGATATTTCATTACTCTTAAATGAAACCATATCTAGCAATGTCACAACAAAGATGTTGGAGAGGCCGCGGGGATGATGAAGCAAATCACTCCCACATTTTTTGGAGTTGTTCTAAGATTAATTTATGTTGGAAAAAGTATCTGTACACACCTACAACAAATATTTGGTCAACAGATCTCACTGTCATCATGCATGGTTCTTTATCTTGATGACATTCCAGGAGGGATAATAAGCAGTGAAAAATCCCCCCTGCAAAATTCTGACTGTTGCTGCTAAAACCACAATCACTAGCAAAAGGTTACAGACTGACCCACCTACAGTGGATGAATGGCTCGGAATTATTGAGGAGATCCATCCTTTTTGCTGAGGTTGAAAAGTATGCTGCAAGAAGGTCAAAATGGACATTTTTTTTGTCTAGATGAGAACATATGGTGGTATATAGTCCCCTCCTGCCTCTAATCCTGTAAGATGTGACTCTTTGTTTTGACTGTGTCCCCTTTATAGGCCAAGAAAACTATGATTGGTCAATGGTGTAAATCTTGATGTCAGCTTTCACAATATTTCATAGATGAAAGTAGAAACATTCTTTCCAGTTCAGATCAGCACAGTCACAAAACATGTCTGGAGGACACAGACTGTAATGGAGGAGTAGCGTGAGCGGACCATGATGAAATATTGGTGAAATGAAAAGAATGATGTATAGTTGTTGTGCTATATGATGTACTACTCATTTAGTAATATAAAAAATCTACAAATTTAGTTTTTAAAAAGAACACAAAAATATATTTAGTTTTTTTGTCTATATCCCAGGAATTTTTCTTCATAAAGAACATTTGTTTATAACATCATTAATGAGTAATTGTATGCACAAATTTAAGTATTTAAAAAAAGGAACACAAAAATATATGTAGATTTTTTTGTGTATCCCAGATTTTTCTTCATAAATCCACTTTGTTTATGGAGAAATTCATGGTAATTTGTGGACACTGTGCTAAAGTGTAATCAGAATCTCACTGCATGTGTTTGATTTCCAGCAGCACTAGTAAAAAATCCATCACACTGTCAATATAAAGTTAAGATTTTGTTTACATATGATACTTAACTGAATTTATATCAGTCATTTTATAAACTAACTGCACTAAAGGAAAGGACTTGACGAATAATCTTGGCCAAAATGTTGATGTTTCAGAGCTTTTCCTGATGGCAACTCACATATGAAGTAAAACTTGGTACTCATCAATAACACATAGCATATGCATGTAACATATGTTAGCTTACTTATACAGATGCACAGATCCAAGTCTGGCTCAGATGTCCCGGGTTTCAGATTGTACGTGTACATCTGAATGAATGCACATCCTTTGAACTGTGAAACCCCAGTAGCTCATTGTGCAGATATGACTTTGACCTTTTCTAACTTGAGAGAAAGACACCTGGCTGATTCCTTCCTTTTCAGCAGACACACTTCTTGTCAGCTGCTGCAGCAGACAGGAAGGAGGAAGTATTTGTGCCCTGTGTTTCCTGTCATGAGGACACGCACTCCTTAATACTTGTTTCCTCAGTCACGACTCCTTTTGTTCTTCTTTTGAGTCTGTATTTTTCCTTTTGTCTCCATGTTTTGCTTTCGTCTTTAGGCTTCTCAGATCTCCAGCTGAATATGTTTAAAAGTTTATGGAATAATAAAGCAGTTGCAGCGTTGTAAAGTCGGACTGAACTTAGAGCTGTTCTTGGCCTCTTCTTTACATATCATTCATATTTCACATGGAGAAAACCTCACACATTTTGGAACTCCAACAGTTTTATTTTTTATACATCTCGACTGAGTTCTTTTGACCTGACTGCAGTGAAAACTGTTTTACAAGATTGTTTGTCCCATTAGCTGAAGTTCAAAAATAAGAGATAGAAGTCCTGAGGTATTGATATCATCTAATAAATCATTTGAATTAATGACGTCCATATGGGATTAGTAGGAATAGTCAAGAAATTATTTTGATTACATTTTCTGATAATTAGTCTATCTGTGTTTTGAATGTAAGTTGCTGTTGAAGTGAGATTAAATCAAAGATGGTTCTTGTCTGGTAAGTGTGTGTTATGTTTATTTTTTTTAGTCAGATAGAAAGTTATGTGGTTCATTCTCCAGTGGACAGGACAAAAGACTTCAAGTGTAACTCTGTCTTCTTCCTATTTGCCCATCTGTCAAGCCATACATTTAACTTGCAATCTAAAAACATAGCACTTCAACTTTTACATAAACTTCACAAATGTTCACTATAGCTCCAGGATGAACTGACCTTGATGAACTGACCGTTTTGGAGATTAGGTCTAAAGTTTAGCTCACAGGCTCTGGTGTTCAAATGGTGTTCCTAAACAAATGGTTGCTTTTTAGAACCATTCAAGAGTTGTTGTTTTCTCAAGCTTCCCTAAAGTTGGGTTCACACAATATATTCAGCCTGATTTTGGCCCAGGTCCCTGTCTCCTGCCAAAGTTAGCAAAGGCACGATAATCTAGAGGTCCTGAAAATCACCTTGACTGATTATCCAAGGCTGTGAGAGGTTGTTGCGATTCATTTTATTCTTTATTTAACATTTACAACTAGAAACTACACGACACGGAGGTGAACTGATTTGATGTTAAGTCAAAGGTCTGCACAGCCTTATATTTAATTGATGGTTTGTCCCCTTTACGTGTTATTTCCTCTTTGGTCCAGACTCTACAACAAAACTTGCACCATTGGAGTTAAGGCAAAAAGATTATCATGAATAAAAATTCATAAACTATTTAACTCCTACATCTTGACTTATTAGTGCACTCTTTGAGTTTAGCTATTGTGTGCCCCACAAAGGCAGAGAAATGCTTCTCAGGAGTTATAGCTCTGAGGGTTAAATCAATGTGTGTCTCTGTGTTTTGCAGACGGAGTGTGCCAACTTTGTTCGACTCCTGCAGCCCTACAACCGCACCCACCTCCTGGCCTGTGGGACTGGAGCATTCCAGCCCATGTGTGCCTTCATCTATGTGGGACACAGAGGAGAGGTAAGCCCTGGTTAAGTGCTGCAGTGTGTGTAATGTGTCTGTGTTACTTGATGGCTCATGAGGGGAAAATGTAAGAGCCAAAGAAATACCTTTTGAAGGGCTTAAAGTCTCAGCACATCATTCACTCACAAAACACACATAAACACAGGCTCACAAACACATAACTCATCTGTGTTTGAAACCACATGCCATAAATTACAGTGGGTTGTCTTTTGCAGAAAACTCTGAGATATATGGCCATCACAGTTGTGTAAGAACCATATTTCTCTAGATGCATGCTGAGCTGCTGCTGCTCAGTGTTTGAATATCTTAAAGCAAATGTTTGGAAATCGTAAATTAGAGCAAGTTTTAATGGGCCGTGAAGCAATTCAAAAGACTGCTCAGTTTTAACATCAGACAATAATGTCCAAAGTTTAAGTGGGGTTTCACTTCTGCAGGGTTACATGCTTTGAAATGACAAATATATTTTCAGACTGTAACAAAAGTAAGCTCGGACTCTAAATTTGGGTAAAACATAAGATTCAAACTGAGAAATGAGAAATCTCTTTCTGCTTAACTTGTACGACTAACTTGATATGCTGTGCAAAAATAAAATAGCCTCAGAAACTCAAAATTTTAAGGTAACTGTCTGCACTGCATTTTTGAGTTTCCAAGTTTTGAGAAAAAGAACTTTAATTTAGAACAAGTGATCCTGTGTTAACATTATTCATGAGTCAAACATAATTTGCTTAATCTGTGGTAAATTAGTGTTAAAGCCATTTATTTTTGACAATACGTAAAAATGACTCACCTTGATGGCAAAATAATCCACTTTTAAAGTACCAGAGAAAAGACATCATGTGTGATCAAACAAAAGTGTGTGGATCAGTGCCCCTGCAAAATAGAGTTGGAGACCCCATTCCTTTTGTTTCCTTTTTATTAATAATTTGGGGCATTTTATATCCTTCATTGATAGTAGAAGGAGAGCCAGTGGATTGGGTTGTGAAACTGGGAGAGAGAAAAGAGGGGGAGGACATGAGGCAAATGGGCCTCTGGCAAGAATCAAACCCGGGCTCGCCGAACATGTGTGGGATGTGCCTGAGTGCTTATTAATGCATCAAACCAGCCCTCTAGAGACTCATTCTTCACACAAAGCCTGTGTACAGAACTTGTCCTGACCACCCTGACCTTAAAACAATTATTTTAAGTTTTACCAACTTCAGGTTAAGAAATTGTCATGTTCATGATTCTACCTTAGTAAATTTACCTGTTTAGTTTTCATGTTTTATGTTTTGTCTTGTGCCTCCTCTATTATTTTGAAAATTCACCTGTCTCTCTTTCTCCTGGTAGTTTGCTTCCTGTCTAGCATTGTCACACCTGATCTCTGATTGTTCTTCCCAGCTGTGTCTCATCAACCCCAATCACCTTGTGTTGTAAGCTCTCATGTCTTCCCCTGTCTCATTGCCAGATTGTTGCCCTTAGCATCACTCTCCAGCACTATGTCATAGCCTTGTTCATGACCATAGACACTTTTTGTCTGCACCTTGCCTCTAGCATTTTGTTTGCCTGATACCTTTGCCTGGATTGTTTTTGCCTGTTTGTGTCCCAAACCTTTACTCATTATAAGACCCATTTTTGGCCTCACAGACCTGCTCCATCTGCATTTGAGTTCTTTTGTGCCTAGAGTGTGTTTCATTACAGGGGAAGACGTAAGGTTAAATTTATGAGGTGGTTGGGGGTGATGGGACACAGCTAGGGAAGAACAATCAGGGAACCTCTGAAGACGAGGAGAGACAGAAAGTTTTTTCAAAATAAAACAGAAAGCATGAGACAAAACATAAAACATGAAACAAAACTCTAAAATTTCCTAGATCTGCATCTGGGTTCTGATCACAACTAAATCTAATCACTTTGCTCTTGTACCATGAGCAACATGCTCTGAAAATCTCATCAAAGTCATTGAGAACTTCATGAGGAATTAATAAAAGCAAGAAAACGGCCCAATCATTCAGTGTTAACAAACTTTTTCAAAAAAAATCCTGAATCCACATCTGGATTCAGATCACCACAAAATCAAATCACCTCTTCCTTTTGTTATGATCAAAATTACCTGAAAATGCAATAAAAGTATGTTGAGAACTCTGAGTTGCCTCCCTCGCAGTAAAAATACCCCAAAATGGCAAAGTTAACATCACTTCTCAAAGTATAATTAATCCACAAAACTCTGGGTTCATGGTAAATCTCTTAGAATTGAGTCTAGCAAAAGGAATTTTTGCATGTCAATGGTGGATGCTATTGACCACACTCAACATTGCACTCATCAGTCTGTGCATTTAATATAGACAAAGATGTTCATGTTCATAGGCTGGATTGTTTTGAAGAAGATACACATTTTTTACAGAGCACCAACAACTTGAGGTCCAGGCCTTTGTGTGTCACTTGTATTATAAGATAGATCTCATGTTCATACCAGAAAACTCTGAAACATGTGCATAACTGATACAACCTGCTGCCAGTTCACCAGAGCTATACGAGGGGTCAAACAGACTTGGCTCACATGACTTGTAAAAAGCACTGCAGACTGATAGTCTCTCACAGTAACTCTGACTTTAACATTTCATGTTGGATTTGGTGTTTCATAAAGAAATATTTTACTGGAAAATGTTCTTTTATTGTTTTATAGCCCTGATGGAGTCTTTGTGACCAAAGACAAAATGGCTTTCGAGTTCAAAATGTACTCAAAAATATCTTAAAATATTAACTGCATTGTAAAACTGTCATTTGTTGGCCAATCAATATTTCTCTGAGGTCTTTTTATTGTAACCCAGTTTGAATCCAGCTGTATGGGGACTGTCCAGATTTTCTGGATTTTTGTAATCCTTAACCTACCCTAATGTGTGGACAAATACAGACAAGGGGTTATATCTCCCCCTAAAACAAGGATTGATTTTTTTGATTTCATTTCCTTCCATCCTTAGTGGTAACGCTCAACATTTCTAAAGCTTTTTTTTTGATTGGCCTAAAACAAACAGTTTTTGGATGCTGGGCAGTTTTATATCCCTTGTGCAATAGCCGACCATATGAATGGTCTTAAAGTCTTTGATGTTTGACACTAAGTTATAGTTGAATTACACTCACTGGCCACTTCATTAGGTCAGTAGCTGATACAGGGTTGCACCCCCACGGGCCAACGTAACTGGCTTCGTTCTTGTGCATATAATCAATAAGATGCTGGAGACATTTGGTTTGATTTGACAAAATAGCATCATGCAGGTGCTGATATATCATTGCACATTCATGGTACCAATGTCCAGTTCCACCACATATCAAAGGTGTTCTGTTGGACTGAGATCTTGCGGCACTGGAGTGCAGAACAATTACAACATATTGTCCAACTGGAAGTAGTCATCTGCCATTATAAAGGGATAACATGACACATCAGACAGGTTCAATATATTGAACTGGTCCAAGTGTTGGGAATGAGCAGAACCTTTCAAAAGAATATCTGTCAGGTGACATTAATCCCATTCATTACAGGCCAGTTAGATAATGTAGCAGGGGGAATTACTGCCAGGGTGTAAAGTACAAAACTTGAGCCAGCTTAAATGCCACTTTATAGAGCTAATTCTGACCTAAACAGGTTAGAAGTGGAGTGAAAATATCCTTTCTATTGAAAGGTGCTTTCAATACTGTTTGTGTTTCATTCAATAAAGAAAAAGGGTCCAGATCTGATGAACAGCTGTTGAAGCTATTGGCATTTATGCAAATCTCTCTGCATGAGCAGCCACTTCCTTGTAGTTTCCACCTCTTTCTGCTCTGAAGGATGCTGATTTGGCTGTCCCACTTTGGGCCAAACACACAGAGATCAGCAGTTCTCAAATATTCAGATCAGCACGTGGTAAATCACTTGTCTTCCCAGTTGTAATGCCTAATTTGTGCCCCAGCAAGTCCTTTTACTCTGTATTTGAATGTATGTCCCTAATAACGTGACTGGTGATAGTATCCTTGTATTATATTATGCATTAATTTATGGTCCTAGGAAGATTTGTAAAGACCAGGAGACTGGACTGAAGAAACATAAACAAGCATAAACAGACCACAAAAGCCAAACTGTCATTTACAAAGATCTGAAGGGCTGTGCTTCTGTTTTAGTTGATTCAAAACTGCAGGAAAAAAGCACACAATATTTTTTTGTGTTGCACTGATGCCTGACATGCTTGTAAATGCAAAAGCCAGCAGAGGATCAGTGTGATAGAGCTTTTAAAGCAAGCCATTAATAATCATGTCTATAAACATGCCAGCAAGGAACCAGAAATCACTCCATCCCCGTACATACTGAGGCCCGAAGCTCACATTTTTGATGATAAGGATTCAATGGGTGGCCCTACGGAGCCCTGTGTAGGAAACATGGCTAATGAAACAATTTTGTTTGATTCCAAAACCTTTTTGATAGAATCACACAGCTCAGACTGCTCTTTCTCTGTGCTCACATCCTGAGGTGTGAGGTCAAGCCTCAGCAGACAGCTCTGCAGTGAGTCTTTTTGCAGGGTTACTCAGCCGCAGCCATGGGCTCTCTTTCCTTCTTTTATACCATGTTGGCCGGCTCTCTTCACAGACACTCGGCTCCCTGGGACCCTCTGCGGAGCCTCGCACTTGGAGCCATTTGAAAGACACAAATCAATGAATGGAGCTATTAAGGCAAGCTCGTAGCCGGCTGTTTCATGGCAGTCCTCCAAATGGGCAGCACAGTGTGCCGCCCTGCTGAGCCCAGCAGGAGGGGGTCAAAGTGGGCATAAGGGAGAGGAAAGCTGGATGTTGGTAAAGAATAAAGAAAGGGGAAGTGAGACAGCGGGGTGGGAGAGTACCAGCCCTTTGGTGGAAAGAGTGTGTGGCTGGTGGATTGTGTGCATGAATAAAAAGGCGTGAAAGAACACTGGTACTATATGTTTCTCATGGGTTTTAGATTCCTGTCACTGCGTGTGTTCTCCTGGTGCCATTTTCCACCTCACCCTGAATCTGTCATCATCACTGTGGTTTTGGGACTCAGGAGTTTTATGGCACATCATAAAACACTGTGCATGTCTTCCTCTGCCTAATAACTTTTCGCCTAGTTAGTACGCCGTATCCTTTTGCGTTGGCACTGGACTACTGTTTCATTAAAGTAGGTCATTTGTTTGAGGGGACACAGGAGTTGCTTTCAGTAAAGATCTCGCCAGCATCAAAGCCCTACATGATTTTCTGTTTTGCACTAATAGTGCAAAGTTGAATGCAAAGTGATATACACATTTGTGCACAAAATATTAATTTATTCAAATCATGACTTAAAGTGTTGTTCAAACCGTTAAAGAGGTCCTACAGACTACACGGTGAGTCAAATGATGGATGATAAGAGGCTTGAGGCTGACAGCTTTTTTGTTTGTTAGAACTGATTGCAGTATTGAAATACAGCCATCTTATTTTGTTTGAATGAGTTTGTCTGACAGCCACTCGTTTTATAAGTTTACTTGACTCTGAATGATTTTTCTGTATAACATAAGAAGCAAAATGACTCAGCTCCACTGAGTGATATCTGTATTTTATTTCAATCAAGCTTTATCTGTATAGCACCAGCACTTATCAGGTGTTATCTCCTGGCACTTTAAAATAGAGCAGACTGAGGTGGGCTTGACACGAGTATGAATTTGTAAGACTCCGGTAAATAAACTATCGATCTGGTGATATTGACATATGGAGACGCGTATTTGTCCATGACTCTGCATCTTTTTTGAAAACGGGTCTGCAGGTGGATATCTGCGTTTTCGTCTTCATGCCGTAGTAGTTGTTATAAACAGATAAGTCTGAGAAAGATGGTGACCTCATAGCACCCCTCCTCCTCCCCGGCCCTAACCCACGCTGTCACACACACCGACAACAACAACAATGGCGGCAGCCAGGCACATTCTGATCTTGTTCCAGCAGCTACAAATATTGCTACAACTTTTTTTTTTTTTATGTATTTTTTTGGGCATTTTGTGCCTTTATTGTTAGGATAGAGACAGTGGATAGGCTTGTGAAAGGGGGTGAGAGAGTAGAGGAAGACACTCTGCAAACTGGTCACAGGCTGGATTCGAACCTGGACCGGCAGAAGTAAGTACATGGGGTGCCTGGTTGCTAACCACTCGGCCAAACCAGCACCCCATATTGCTACAACTTTTATACCAACATTTGCTCACAGAACACCAACAACACCAGCTACGGCAACAACAGCAACAAGTGTTCATGCAGAGACGCAGCATGTTATGCGTGCCTGGTTGTTCCTGGTGAATGTAAACTTATTCGAGGGTCCTCATGTCTATGGTTGTAAAGATATTATATGGATATTTAATAAAAACAACCAAGCATAAACAGGTCACTCCAATGCTAATGTTAATTTATATGATTATTATAAACTTAAGAGAGGTTATGTTGATTAATGAAGCAGCATCTATGTGAATGGCCAGTAAATTTGATTTAACTGGTGTAAATTTATGAATTTAAGTTAATTGATGTCTTTTCTGATGATGGTTGATGTAGGATGAAACACTTATCTCAAATGTAGATCTCAAATATCTGAGAAATATCACCATTATTATCAGAACTTCTTTGTATTATAGCCAGATATGCAAACCCCAAGTAGTAATAAATTCATTTTATCAATATTAAACTGAATCAAAATGTATGGATGTACTTTTTTTAAATTTAGAAAAAAACTATTTATTTACTAGTACAGCATTCTCATTGTCAAAAAAGTAAGAATTTGGAGAAGAGAGGGTTCGGAACCAAAGTCATATTAAGGCACTGATAAAGTTCAAACAGGATAAATGTTAACTAAGTCAGCAAACCAAACAAGGTGAGGACACTTTAGGATGTGTTTAACAGTTTATTTGTGCCCAATTGGTCTTTTAACAATCCAAAAATTATTGCGATGTTTTCATTTGTAACTTTAGGAAAGAGGAATTTTAGGTTTTGGGCCAAAATTTAAATTAAAATAAAATTAAACTTTTTTTTTAGTTGATAACTGTTTTTCTTTATAGCAATGTAGATTAAATGTGCCAGTTAGCAGGTAAATAATTCAGCTTTAAGTGCTCATAGAGCGCAAACAGCTGCAAAGACATTTCCAACAACATGGTGCATTATTGTCAAAAGCATGGAAATCTTGCCTGTTTTACACGTTGCCTAAAAAAATTATCAGATTCAGTTCATAACGTTTTGAGTTACTGTGTTCAAACAAACAAACTAGTAAGTGCAGGCTAAAACAAAACATTCTTTGTGAAGATAATAAGGGTCATGTGGAGAGACTGATACAATTTTATTTTTTAGACTATTAGGACTCTAAGTCCTTCAGGCTCAGATGTGCATGAAATCACTCCCCTGCTGTGCTACCACATGTGTGTTTAAACCAGCTCAGCTGTCTGGCTAATGTGAGGACCCCAGTGATCTTCATCTGTTGGTGAGCTTCCAACCATCACTCGGTCCACAACCTGTGCTCTTTCAGTCCGTCACTGTCTGCCCTGATGAAAGACACCACAGGGAGTCTGTCCATTTATTTAACCAATGGTTAACAGGCAGAGAACACACAGCCGTCTGTTTGTGTGACCTCTCCTGGGTGCTGAGGCCGTGAACCCTGAGACTGGACTCTGGGTGGGATGACCTTTGAACTTGAGAGTGTTTCATCTCAGTTAGACGCAGACATACGCAAACTTTTCCATATATCTGTTGCCACCTTTCTTTTGCTACTCTAGCTTTGTGTTACTATCTCCCATTAGTCTTATGCATGATTTGATACATAGCAAGGCTCCTCTTGTTTGAGGTTTTTTGCTATTCAAGTAAAAACGAAACACCACAGCTACTAAAAAATACTTAAGTATCCACTTTTGGGAAATGTCTTACTTTTAAGTACCAAGCAAATTTCTGAACTCTGTTAGAATTCTTTTGCTGTAGGCAGGTCTTGGTTAAAAAATACTGCAAAGATTTAAAGCATTTTTCAATGGGAGGTTTAACACAGTCACACTTTCCTCCAGACGTTGGTATTTCATCAGTTTTCCCCAGATGCACACACAATTCTGAAAACATAAATAGTATATCCTCTATGATCTTGGACTGTGAGCATTAAGACCAGTCGGTCTAGTTTAATCAAGTGTATCTCAAATTAAGAGAGAAGCTTCCAGCATCCTCCTGTTTAAATAAAATAGGGCAGTCGGTCAACTCAATAGAAAACATGTTACTGACCTACAAGTGTTGCGACATTCTGATCAGCTCTACCCCCCTCTGATGCTCACTTGTTCTGTCCAGAGGTTAGCATTGTTTTAGTTCCACGAGGAATATTTACAAAATGAACTGCCAGTGCTGTTTTCAGATGAAATTTGCATCTGGATCTTGATGCAAATTTAAACTCCTTTATGGTTTGATTGACCCACAATATTCATGTTAACATGAATTTTGTCAGAGCATTACTGACATTATTACCTGCATTGTAGTGAAAATGTCAGGAGTCCTATCTGCAGTATTACTGGGTCAGCTGAAATAAACATTTTTGTTGCCTGATTCAAAGAATGGTCTGGTCTGAGTTGGTGAAATATTGAATATATTTGCTTCATTTTACCTTGCAAGGATAAATAAGCAATAATTCTGCCATTTTGTTTTATTAAAAGTTTAGGATTACAACAACACCACTCTGTATTGCAACGTGCAAAAGGCCAAAAGTCTGGCCTAAACTTGTTCTTCCAGTCTGCCTCTTGATTCCTCTTGAAGTGAGTTTGTGAGGCATTTAGAAAACAAGTGTCCTTAGTAACACCCTATTACCAAAGTTATATCATAACAGTGATTGTGTCATTTTAGCACATAAATTAAAAAGTTATTAAGGTTCTAACATCCTAATACAGAAAAAATTCCTCTAAAAGGTGATGAACAATATGCGGTACACTATTTCTCCCCTTTCATAATACAAATTGTTATAGTATTTTACATCATTTGAAAGTCTGATTAGTCACCTTTACAATGAAGTGCAATTGGTGAGGATCATGCCTACCAAAAATTTTCCTTCATCCCCCGCAACTGGAAGCTGGTGTTTCTTTACGCAGAGTGGCCGCATGATTTGGTGTATGTCCAAAACTTCGGACCAAATATTGTGTTACTGGAGAAGTCAAAGACAGCTTGGAGCGCTGTGCTGCTCATGCCACAAACACAGGATCCTTACAAGTTGTACATCATAGTAAAGGTGACTAATCAGGCTTGTCAACAATAATATAACACCCATAGGTATTATTAGAGGAAAGACATAGTCAACTAAAATAACATTTCCAAATGTTCCAAATATCCTTTTTTTTTAGGAGTAAAGATTGGACTTTTCTCATCCACATTTACTTCACCATCCTGAAGTGCCAAAACGGTCTCTCTTGCCATTTTAAAACCACAGAACAAACCATTATTGCTCTCAAGTGCCGGCCAGTTCATATTTTATGCTTTTGTTCATAGATGAATACAAAGAAAACCATTCAGATACTTTCTGGTTCAGTAATCAACCAGCGAATCAGGACTGCCAGTTCCTTCTTAGGAGCTGAGAAATAAGATTGTGTTTAATCTTGCAAAGTGTGTAATATGTAATGCAATATGCTGCCATGACTTTATTGAATGTGTCACCACTTTTGATTATATGTCAGCAGCTTTTGCTTTTTTTCTCAGTACTTAAAACAAGAAGACCAACTCTTGGTATGTGGAGTTTTTGATTCAACGCCATGACGATGAATCAACAGTTTGTGTGTCTCTGCTCACCCCATTCTCACCCAAATACACAACGCACACACACAAAGCCAAGACAGCATTATGAGTGACATGGTTGTTTGAATAGTGTCACAGATGTGAAAATAAACCACCATATTTCAGTGAGGACATACAGAAGACCAGACCTCATATACACACATACAAAGAAACACACAGCTAAACAAAACCTATGACACAAACTTGAACACATAAATATGCAGAGAAACAGACAGTAACACACATAAACATGATGAAAGACACGCACATTCAAAAATAAATACTGGATAGACCCAAGTGTGTTGTTAGTCTCACACACACACACACACTCAGCTTAACAGACATTTTAATACACACAATTAGGAATGAGGGGTCGGAAAGAGGAAATTAAAATCTAAACACACATTAATGGCCCTTTTCCACCAGCCCTACTCTACTCTACTCGACTCTACCCGGCTCTACTGTACTCGCCTTGTGCTGCTTTTCCATTAGCCCTCTGTCACCTGCCCAACGGCGTGCAGTGTCGCTGTAAACAGCTGAGCGGCTCTGCGGTGACGTCATTTTGAGCGTGACACAACAATCTGTGGCTTTTTGTCACAAACCGAGTAAAAAAGGAAAGCAGAAGAAGGCTGCAGGTGGCAAGAAGAAATACCCCTTGAGAAGCACGGGAGAGTTTTGGAAGCTATACAACAGAATGAAGCCGAGGACGAGAGCAAGCGAGCTGCAAAGAAAAGACGTATGAGGGTAAGCTAATGGTAGCTACCGCTAGCATGCTAGGTCGCCGGGCTCATCGATGACGACATTGTCTGACCAATCAGTAGCCTGCAGTCGGTGAAGTCATCTTTTAGTATCGACTCGGCTCGTTTGGAACCAGAGTGGAGTAGGTACTAAAACTAGCCTGTTTTAGGAGGTACCAGGCTAGTGGAAACACGCTGCAAATCAAGTAGAGCCGAGTAGAGTAGGGCCAAGACCTGCTAGTGGAAAAGGGCCACAAGACACACAGAAAACACAAAAAACTTGTATGTAGACTTTTACAGGTTATAGAGGTCTTTCAAAAAAGCCCACCTTCACTTAACCTTGCTGTGCCAAAAAATATAAAAGTCTTCAACCAAAATGCTGATTCAGTCACCTCCTCTAGCCGCAATGGCAGAAATCCCAGTCCGTCTGAGTAAGTGCCACACATGTGACACTTTTCAGCCCAGCGGGGGGAAACAGGTTTTCAGCAGGTCAGTAGTGTAGCATTACTGTGGATAAAATGTGGACTAAAAGACTAAAATGCAATAAAAAATAATTGCTTGTAAATCACCCTCTTACTTTTCCCATGTATGTTTCCTTTGGATGAAGTCTTTAATCTGGAAATGAATGAAAACTCCTATTTTATTGCCTCTGACTTGTGTTATGTCATTTTTGCTTTATTTCCAGTCAGTTTTAGTACTAACATGTTTGTAATTGTAACTAAAACTCATCATCAGCTCTGGTTCTGTTTCACCCTCTCATGATTGAATTTTAATTGCAGTTGAACTTCTCATTCTTTCACTATATTGTGACTTGAGTGTTGACAGACTGAGATCAGACAGTGATTTTACTAAACAGTAGGCTATAGAAAAGTCTGACTGTATTCCAATAATGTGTTGTATTTTTTGGTTGAGCTGCTTTTTAAACCTTTAGAGAGATTTAAAACTTTGGAACATGGGACTAGAACTATTTTGAAACCCCGAAAGGTCCCATGTCTCGTAAAAATACTTTCCTTTGATTTTGATGTTGTTACAAAGGGGGGAGCAGTAATCTTTTTCCTGTTTAAAGAAATTACCCTTAGAATGCTCAGTTTTTTATTTCATTGGGTTTATGATTTTATAGGTACAGCCTCCACCTACTTGTGTGTTTACTGCTTGTCACAGGCAGATGCCATGATTGTTTTGAAAGTCTGTCAGCTGCCCCGTAACCCCTCCAACCCACTTCAATCAGACAGTGCAGGGGTCATGATCATAGCCCCTCCACACCCTCAGATCTGAGCATTTCAAAAAGGGGGGAAGAAGAGCTGCATCTGATCAACTACAATAAGATTTTTTCATTTATTTGTTCAACTTAAATTAGATCCTTGCTTAACAGACACCTAAGAGATGATGTAAACAGACAAACACCCCAGGACCTGGAACCTTTAAAGTGTGTTTTTATACTTTCAGTGTGAAAATGTGAAAAATAAAGCTGCATAAGCTCTGTTATGATTTAAGATAAGACCTGTAACTATTGACAGATGGTTTTAATCAAAGAATGAAAAACTTTTGTTCAATATTGCAGAATTTTGAGCACTTTGGGACCTCAGAGTATAAACTAGATGTATCTCCTTTCAACAAGACTTATTTCATCATAATATGATTAAACCTGAAAGTCTCTGTATTCCCTCTGTGTCCCTCCTTCATGAAATTCACTCTTCATTTTACACACTAGTGAGTCCATCTTTTCATGTTGTTAAGTTCATTCTAAAAGATTGAATGACTTGTCAATTAAACCCATCTTTATAGTTTTTGGTCAAAACTTTAGCCCCCAACTATCTGTTAATTCTCTGATTCATTCAACCTAAGATGTTAATTATATTTAAACACAAACAGCGACAAGATGTAACCCTGCTCGGAGCTGGTTGCTCTTGCTTTGGGTCTCAATGTGAGGGTAAGCAATCTGCAACTGTATATGTATGTATTCTTTTTTGTGAAACTGTACTCTTTAGTGCATTTATATACAGTCCCAACAGATCAGTCATTGTCTAAGGAAATATCTTCTCATAGTTTGGTATTTTTTCTGATTTTTTTCTCCCCAATTACAAAAAAAAAGGCCTTTAACACTTCAAAACATCCCTAACCAAATATACATTTTATGTAAATTCATTATTTTTTTGCAACAATGTCCAAAATTATTTAAATTCCAAATTTGTTCAACCAACCCAAATCCCAACTTTTGTACTAATGAATTTATGACCATGGTATCTATTAGTTGGCATGATCTGTCTATGCATTCAACTGAGTATTTAAGCTGAGAGAAATCTGATGAGCTTGTCCCATGTAAATACTAATTAAAAAAAACATACATCAGTACTCTTACTGGTTTCAAAATGTGCTGTGACAACACCAAATAGATGAAATCAGTTAAGGGTCACCAGTTAACACAGTCTCACTTTAAACAGTGACATAATATCTTATCCAAAACATTAATGTTCATGCTGTCCTATGTTTATGAAACAGCATTTTAGGGCCTGTTTACATGGAGATGCTCTCACCTGTGAAACATAAAGGTTCTTCTTTTGCAGTTTAAAAAGCAATCCGTGTTCACATGGAGACACCAGAACAGCTGATAATGCTGTAGTGTGTATGCCAGTCCAGTAGATGGCGAAGTAGATTTGCCAAGAAACAGTGCTGTTACAACACATGAATGAAGAAGAAAAACTTTTCACAATCAACAATAGTGAGTGGACGCACAAAGACACAGGAGTTTCTTATCTGGACAACATTTCTGTCTGGAAAATAAATCTGTCTGTATAGTGCTGTCTGGAAAACAAACCAAGCAAGGTAAGCAGCACACATGTTTCTCGGTAGACGGCAGAAGCTATTGTTGCTCCTGGTATGCCTTCATGTGAAAGAATACTGCGCATGCGTTGTCGTCAGCATTTCACCCTAAATAGCTGAATCCTGCTTACATGAAGCCGGGCGGTGATGAGTTCAAATCTGTCCACTCTTGACTCTGGTTTCTAAAGTTTGTGGATTCAGGCACTCCAGACACTGCTCTCATGTAAACAGGAGGCGAAAAACGCAATGAAGGCTCTACAGATTTGGCCTAATCCAGCCTCTTGTAAACAGGGCCTCAGTGGTTGAGCAACTGTGTAGGTGTGTATGTTAACAGCCTGCTTCGTGCTGATGAAACCGGCAAATGAGTCAGCAAATTTGTCAGTTTTCTGAAATGTACTTTTCAAGTTTTTTGGGTGTATTTTATATTTCTCCACCATCATATAAAGTGCGTCTAATACCAGTAGCTGCCGAAACAGCTGGTTCTGCTAGCCCCCCCCAAAATAGACCCACCAGTGTGAAGTACCTGTACTTCATCTGCATGGAACATGGAATGAATGCAGAGACACTGGCAACATGGCCCAAAGCTTCTCTGAACAATTACCAGAGAGCTGACCAGTCAATTAATCGAAGTGGACTGGATTCTTAAAGTTATAGGGGCTTTGACAGACTGAGAATACAGTTGGACCAGGGTACTCATTGTGGAAAACTGAGTCTTTTGAACATAAGGAACTGTAAACATGTGCCAATACTCCTTATAATCAAAAATACCTGCCTGCATGAGGAAAAGCCCCTGGTAAAACTGAAACTATAATTTTATTTTAATGTTCATGTGCTATCTGACTGAAATCACACCAAGTAGAATTTTGCAAAGTCAGGCCAGCCCACAAATACAAATTAAGTGTTTTAAGGCTTATTCACTCTTGGATGCTTTCCCCTTAGTTGGATCCAAACAGGCACATGTTCAAGAGAAAAAGTCTTTGAACTTCAATTTGAACAGCATTCATATGTAAAAGAAATCTTGCGATAGAAATGAACGTGCTCCAGCAAACATTTGTTGATTGGTTGATTACAGATTCTCCCTGTGCTTGTATACTGAGACAAGGGCAGTGGCCAAGTAAAACAGGATTCTGAAGCTGAAATCATAGAACAATTAACATTACCTTGTAATGACTGCGTGTCTGACTTTTCTTTCAGTGTTTTTCTAAGGAATGAAGTAAAGCTTCAGAGTCAGTTTTAACCATTGCATTGAAAAACAAACAGAACAAACAAACAAAAGCAAGTGTTTTGCAGAACAGGGCAATTATTTTAGGTGTATGAGTGAATATCTAAATCTTAATAGCTTCTGTTCCATGTTTTCCCTCATGCATTCATAACATAATTTCCAAAAGGAATGTCGAGAAAGAAAAGGATCTTCAAAAAGTAACTATGTGGTTAGAATAAACTATGAAATAAATGACTGTATGTGTGCTGAAAAATGGCCATTGTGCTCAAATATGCAGAAAAATAAGGTTACTGTGTTAACTCATTAATTAGAGTCCAGTATGTCTGCCAAGTACATGAACACAAATATGGTATTTGTAGTCACTTGTCTCAGTGGGTTTGTAGTTGGGGTCCTGATGTGTTTGGCTTGGCTCAGCTGAGAACAAAGTGGCCTGGATGTCTCGCTCTCTGGATCGCAGCTCTTGTGCGTATTTGTCTTGGCAGGGTAACTCTGACAGTCTAATCAGCCGCACAGGCGGCCACACCATTCCTCTGGACCAGAATGAGATAGCACAGAGACTCACATGAACACACAAACAACATTGAAGCTGCACAGTCTCCTGTATTTGCTGTGTGTCAATCTGCACACGCAACACACACGCATGCATTGTAACGAGGTATGCAGAGCTGCAGTGATGCTACCTTCAGTATCAGGAGAGCGGCGAGGTGCTGACGGACTAAAGATGACAAATGAGTGAGCAGAATGAGGTTCACAGAGAGGAGGAAGAGTTCGACGGAGGAAAGGAGGGCAATGGTTCACTGGGCCACAAAGTGAATCAACAACTCATTTCTAAACAAAAATGTCGGTTCATAGAAGGATTATTTGTTTTGTATGTTTAAAATTAAGCGATGGCAAAACTTAGGACATTTTGGTTAAATGATATACTGAATACTAATTAATTTCCTGTTTTAGTTTAAGTTTAGATATTGGTTCTGATATGTGACTTAAAAATAAAGTTAAAAAAGTTTAATTATTGGAGCATCAATTAAAGTTAAAGTTTAAATGACATCTGCATGTTTTAACTGGATCTTGGAGGTACTCTGTCAGAGATGGAGTGGATGCAATAGGAACAAATGGGTCCACATTTTGGCTTAAAATAAGATAGTGTGTAGCCAAACAAAGTGGGAACTTTTGATGAATCTATGAAAGAGTAGAAGAAGAGATGAGTGAATCACATTATTCATTTAAATGTGTGTTTAGAGTAACATTTAACTCGATCAATTTTAACAGTTTGTAAAATATATTCCAGCATTAAGTACAGATAGCTTCAAAATAACTTTTATAATTAGACATTTGCTACTGCCCCCTTTTGGGAGCAGTGTAGCTATAGAAATCCCTCACATTCTTGAGAAGTGCTTTGCCATACTGTACATGTGGTATAACTTAAAAATGAATCACACAATAAACCAACAGTGACATGCAGGAATGTAAAGCTGGAGAGTATTTCGGTACTTGTTAATTATTTCATATCAATTAGATAAACAAACTGTGAGAGATTCTAAGCCATGTCTGCACTGTTGAGGTGAACATGTCACTCAAACACCTGTAAAACTCATTTAGACCTCTTCACGAACATTTAAAAGGTCACATGTGGATCAGATATTAGATTAACTGCCTCTCTGTATTTCCTGAGGCCTGTAGGAAATGGCAGTATGTATTTAATCTTTGCTGTGTTTCTGACAGAAGCAATCTGTTTAGTTCATGTTCCTCTGCACGCTTTGTTTTTGTTGGTAGAATCTGTCAGTGCACGTACAAACCACCTTGTGTGGGGGTGTTTGTATTGTTTAATGTTCGTCTTGCAGTATTTTTATCCTGCTGACTTCAATGTCATCATCTCCCCAGTGATCTCAGCTCAGTGGAAGACTCTCCCTCCCCGTAACAATACTCCATTGTCTAATAGAGGAACAGACATGGGTCACTGTAAGGGCAGTTAAATTACTCATATGTAACCAAACATGAGGCCTTATTGGAGGTCTTCCCGCCCTTTATTCCCTTTTTATCCTGGAATAACGTCTAGCCTAAAATTGATCACACCCAGGCAGCTTTGGCAGAGACAGCTCTGATATGGCTCCAGTGGAAAAAATGATCTAAACATGAAATGGTTTTAGACTACAGTGACCCAAGAGTGACCTAAACATCATGCAATCTAAGGATGTAGCTGGAGGCTGTCTGGTTAAATTGTTTATCAGTAACATGATGAAGGAATAAATAGAGTGTCAGCATTTTAATTGCATCCTTACTTTTTCAATGCTACATTGGCTCTTTTGATGTGAAAAGTTTTTTCTGGTCATTTTTCCTACTACATGTAGGAAACTAAATAGAAAAGCACTCAGAGAGCGCAGACCAGGATACAGTTCTGGATCACCTCGTGCTGCGATATGAAGCCTGAGTCTTTTCTCATGTCTGTTCATGTGGAGAGCTCCTCTGCTGGCATTGCAAGAGAAGCTGGGTAATGTAGTGATATAGACTTGAAAAACATTGACATGACTTTGCATATTAGCTACAGCTCCAATAACGATGAAAAGGGGGCAAAACCCAAGCCAAGGAGAAATGAATTAGATTTGCCATTCAAAATTTCAGCGTTTTGTTGTGACATCAATCTGGATTGGATCCAGATGAAATTAACTGAGTTGACAGTTATATTATACATAATATCATGTCAATTTTGAGGCGAATCCATCAAGTGGTGTAAGACATACATTTTTTTTAATACAGCCCAATGTTAACTTGTGGAATTTTTTGCAAATTTAGATTTTTTTTTACATCCACCAGGTTATTTGTGATCATCTCTTCCAAAGGTTAACAGGCTTTTCCCCCAGCAACAAAAATGTTCATGGAAAGGGTGAGGTTAAGAGTATCATTTACACTGACAGCTGCAGTGGAAACTGTGGGAAGTGAAATGTTGTTTATGAATTTACATGTTAAAACATGTAGTGTGTTGTATGGATTTGAAAACAGCTTAATTTAAAGCCCCACTAAGCAAGATTCAGGCTTTCAGCTCTTTAGTGGCCTCTATGGTTGTTGAGTGTAACTGCACTGTTGTCAAACAGAGTGGCTCACACCAACAGCATTTGTTGACACACAGAGGGAGGGGAAGCGAGCCGACAAGATGTCCCAAGAGACAAATAAACCATGTGGCACAATCTGATCATGTTTCTTATCGAATAAATCCAAATAAATAAAGTCCAACAATAACAGGGCCAAATCAGAATCGGTCGGACATCCCTTCTCGTCTTTCAGCTCAGTCTATCTCTCCCACTGCCTTTTTTCGTCAGATAAAACTTTACTTTTCCACTGTTTTTTTGCTACTTTCGCCATGATAACAACTCTACATTTAGCTTTCCATTTCTTCTTCTTCCTGGTCAATGGCGGGTGGAATCCAACGTCAGAAAAGCATTTATCACCACCTACTATGCAGGAGTGTGAGCCAGAAGTCCCTATTTTGATTAGGAAAATAAGTGCATATTTACTTTGAACCAATTCTTTGATTAAATTTGTTTTCAAAATTCAAAAGCCATTTTATATTCTTCTTTTCCCAACATTTAGTGTTCACCTCGATGGGGAAGTGACGTATCCCGTAAAGCAGTCAAAGCAGGAAAATTTTTTGGTTTTTTAGTGTGGAAGTGTTCTACCATTCACATTGAAGTTACATAGTGCCAGTGAAGGCAATACAGACCCCTCAGACCATGACCGAGATGTCATTCAACCTGTTGTAAGGTGATGTACCATCACAATGACTGTAGAAATATTATATTAGGGTGGAAAAACTACATAGTGTTGGTTTTAGCTTTCAAACACTGCTTAAAAAGTATATATATATTTTTTTTTATCAGATGACAATGTTATTTCTTTGGTTCCCTTCACACTGCTCAACATGAAGCTGAGAAGCTCTGAGAGTTGTTCTGCACTGGGAACTGAGTGGGAAACTTGTATGAAGTTTGGCAACACTACTGATCCAGCATTTCCTCGTTTTCAGACATGACTTAGTTCTCAGACAGACTGAGTTCCTTGGAAGGACAAATAAAAATGCAACACTCGCTTTGACTAAAAATAGTTTCTGTCCCTGTTTCTGTGAGAACAATAGAACAAGAAAGAAGAATGGCCTCTCATTTACTGGATATTAACCCCAGTATTACAGGTCAAGGCTGACTGACTGTGTGCCCATACTTGGACAAGTTCTCTTGAACAAAATAATACATTTCAGGTGCTCCAGTGAGCTCAGTCTGTATCCAAAGCAACATGTGAAAAGTTTACATCATGGAGGGACTGATAATTCTATTTAGCTCACATCTTATTAGCTTAAAGCCAGTGGAAGTAGTTCATGGATTAATTGTGAGCAGAATCTTGTTTGAGTAAGTGATTCTATGTCCTTTGAGAAGGTAAATATCTGTTGTTGGTGACTTTAAAGTACTTAAACACTCGGCTGAGGCCAGAGTGTGTCAAATAAGTGTAATTAATTAGATTCTCGCGAGGACAAACAGGCATGATAAATGTTATACCAATTATCCCATCCTGGGAACCAAGTGGAAAAAGGAGGCCCATGCAGACAAACAAAATCTGTCATTCCTCAAGTGTCCACCAACGAGGGCTGCAGGAACCCTGGGGTGTTAAAATTGTGTGCAGCATTTAGAAGGTTTTTAGGATTAGGATATAATCATACATTATATTATAGGAAATTTATTGTCATTACACATGCACAGATGCAGGATAATGAAAAATTGTTTGGCATCCAATTCAGGAGTACAATGTTATATGTAATTATATACATAAGGTGCATGATAACTTATCTGCATGTATTAACAGGAAGAAAAAAAATAAGACATTACAGCTATGTTGACAGCCTGAAGACAATAGTTCAAAATGTAGAGTCAAAGTCCACATTACTATATGGTGTGAAAGGGCCTAAATAAACATGTTTACAGCCTGGTTCAAAAAAAGAGCTTTGGTGTTATACTCTAATAAATCTATGTGCTCCATTGTTGTTGTTTTTTTCGTAGTACACCCATTTTTATTTTATTGAGTATTTTGCCTTATGCTTTATGTCCCATCTCTCTGAGTAGATTGAGCTAATGTTTGGTTGAGCTGACATGGCAGTATAGCAGTGTCCATTACAAGGCATCCATAATGTTCCAACATTGTTTGATAATCAAATGGCTGACATCACATGGCTTCCTCCTCTTATTTTTATCTGCCCAAACAGAAGAAAGAATGAAATGCTAATTTCATGCTCATGCTATCAGTTACTCAGCAGGTTGTATTTCTGGGTTTTATTTCCGTTCTTTGTTTGATTTGGTTCTCTGATAGCAGTTTGGGACCCAAAAGTTGCACTTTGTAGAGCTTTTGTTAGTGGGTCATGCAAGTGTGCCTTAAAAACAAAGTCACTAACTAACAAAGCAGGATGGCAAGTGTGAAGTTTTGTACTTAATACAGAGAAAATGCCTGACTTTGTTTTTGTTCTGTTTAGAAGTTTAAACTACAAAATTCTTCATAAGCTTCATTAAAGTATTTTTTAATTTTCAGATTTATGACCCAACAAACATCTCCATCTTTCTTCTCTTACTCCATTCCTTTATTTGTCAATGCTGAGTACAAAGTGCACTGTGCTCTCATTCGTCAGTGCCAATAATGTGACAGAGCTAATGCTAGAAGTTAAAGGAAAATCAGTTCACACCAGACTTTATTTTGGAAGACTGTGTGGAACCCAGAAGTGACCTTGATTATCATTCACTATGATGTGCAACAGGGTTTAACACTGTCAATACTCAAGGCCAAAATGGCCTCAAAAGCTCTGGACTGATGATCGGGCTAATGTGTGGTCTGATTTTGTCCTTACTTGCATAGAGTAAACAAACCTATGATTCATCACCCAGTTTAAGTATATTTTGATCTATTATGATTTGTAGTTCTCATTTTTTCCATTGACTGTATTTCCCTTTCGCTTTAATACATTTCTTTCTATGCTACAACTGTTATTGATTTTTCTTTGTGGAGCACTCTGAATTCCTTAATGTAAAATCTGTGCTCTATAAATAAACTTACCTCACCCTGACTTAAGTACCTAATATTATTCAGAGGAATTGATTGATCAATTATCTCTCAAGTAGACCTCCTATTGTATTTACACATTTTGTATTTTACAGCATGTGTTCTCAATGGATCCCACCAACGTGGAGAATGGACGAGGAAAGGTCCCGCATGACCCCAGTCTGCCTTTTGCAAGCACCTTCAGTGGTAAGTCCCAATTTTGTCACATTGATTTCACAATTCTAAAATACTTTATGAAGCACATGATTGTTGAGACATAGAGCTGCAATCTTGTGGTTGTGTTTGCCAGTGAGAATGAATAATGTGGAAGAAAAAGGACAATAGTGGCTTTTGGCCGAATCTGTTCATGCTCATGACCACCTCCACGGTTGTGCCTGATTTTTGTGCTTAATGAAATTAAGGCTGCAGCAAAATTAACTTTGTACCTACATACTGTATGTTATAGGAATTATCCCTCAGTCAGATTTGATATTTCCAAAACTCCTCCTAAAACATTCTGTTTTTTTAGCTCACAAACAAGGGATCACCACAAAGCACAATGACCCTGACATTTGAGCCACTACTTTAAATTGTTATCAAAACATTTCAATGTCAGAATGGACACATGTGCAAAGATAACAACAAATTCAAGTGCTCTTTTGGTCTACATAATTACAGAAACAAGGGATAACTTTAGGCCCACTATTGTTGACCTTTGACGTATGAACAATATAGTAAGAAAGAAAATCCTACAAGATTTATTAAGATATCATATTATCAAGCAAGGTATGAAGATGTATCACAATTATGTTGGCCTTGGATCCTTGACCTTCAGAGTTGAATCAGTCCACTCTTGATTTTGAGTGTGCATTTGCATACATGTGAAAGAAAATCCCTCAAAGCAATTTTAAGTGTTGTTTTTAAAGACCTGGAAGATAAATATGACACCACAATTACCTTTAATTTTGACTTCCCAAGTTGGTCTTGGCCTGTGTCTGTGTGGACTGTTGGATATTCTCCTAGTGCTCGGGTTTCCTCCTATGGTTCAGAAACATGCTTGGGTTCATTGGTCACTCCAAATATCCTTTAGTTGTAAGTGTGTGTGAATGGTTGTCCATCATTACATGTGCAGGTGCAGTGATTGGCTAAATGATCAGCCAGGATCCTTCTCTCGCCCAGTGACAGCTGGTAGAGGCTCCAGCTCTCTGCTAGGGATAAATGGTATAACGATGGATTGATCCTTAAGTCAAAGTGGACATTTGCAAGAATTTTCAAAAAAATCTTTGCAGTTTGCCTTTGAGATATTTTGGCACAGGCAAGAGATGGACAGGCCCCCACTTTGACCTTGAATTTTGACCTGTTAAAGATGTGACGTTGGGGTGCTGGTTTGGTGTAGTGGTTAGCAACCATGCACGTCCCATATATGTGCTTCTACCGGTCCAGGTTCAAGTCCAGCCTGTGACCACTTTACAGAGCATCTTCCCCTACTCTCTCACCCACTTTCTCAAGCCTATCCACTGTCTCTCTCCAATCAATGAAGGCACAAAATGCCCAAAAAATACATTAAAAAACTTGTGATGTGAAGACTTTGACCTTAAACATTTAATTTCCAAAATGCAGCCAGTTTTTTTTTTTGTTTGTTTTTCAAGTCAAAGTTTTATTTCCAAGCAAGGTGTTTATGTGTGCCACGTTTGAAGAAGATCCTTCAATGGAGTTTTAAAATGGTTTACACAAGATTAGCCAGGATGGAAGGATGGATGGATACTTCGGCCCCGAGCTATCGCTGATCTGGCAGCATATGAAGTTTCCACAATGGGGTCAATATAAAGTTGCTAAAGGTTAAAATACAAAAGAGGCTCTGATATTAAAATTACAGTCCTACTCATCATTATTGGCAGCCATGAAGTTTAAGTACACAGTGTGACAGTACAGTGTCTTTACAAACCTCTCTAACTTTGCTCTGAATCACTTTATCAGACTCAAACATGGCAGAAGTAATGTTCACATTTTAAGGTTTCTATATTATACTTCATTAGCTACTATTATCATGCAGTCATATTTAGAATAGACAGTTTTAAGTGCAACCTCTTGAAAGCCTACAAGGAAAAGAATACCCTACCAACAATTAAGCATGGTGGAGGTTCCATAATGCGTTGGGGCTGCTTTGCTGCATTGGGTACTGGAGGCCTTGACCATATCACAGGAATCATGAAATCAGATAATTATCAAGAAATATAGACAAAATTTCCTACCCAGTGTGAAAAAAATTGGTTTGAGTCAAAGATTGTGAGACCTCCAGCAAGACAAAGACCCAAAGCACACATCCAAAAGCACACAGGAATGGTTGAAAAGGGAAAAAAATGGCCTGTTTTAAAATGGCCGGCAATGAGTCCTGATCTCAATCCGATTGAAAATTTTTGGTATGGCTGAAATCTGCCATTGGGGAAAAGAAACTTGCAAATGTTCAAAGGCTTGAACAATTTGCATAGGAAGAGTGGGGGAAAATACCAGCTGAGAAGTGCAAGAAGCTTGTGCATGGCTACAAAAAACATTTGGAGGCAGTTATCAGTGCCAAAGGGTGTACAACAAAATACTAAAGAGGGGTGCCATTATTGCTGCACATGCTTTTTTCAGTTCCCTCTTTGATATTACAATATGTAACTATGTAACAATATTTAAAATTTGGTACATTTCAATTTATTTCTGCAGATATTGTTAAAGTTGTGAAAATAATGAAGGGGTGCCAATAATACTGAGCGCAGGACTGTATGTGAGTGTGTGCTTAATACCTGTCATTCACAGTTTGTTACTTGCTGGAATTTTTAAGGGCATCATACCTCAACCCAACATGTTTCTGTCAGCTTTGTCTGTACTCTGTCAAACATAAAGCCAAAATCCTGAAACTATGACCAATAAATAGCTCAAAGGTTTAAAAGGATTGTTTTATCCTCATCCCTTTCCCTCTTTATTATAGTTTGACAAATTCATCTGTTTTGACAAAGCTGTCAAATTAGCATTTGTCATTTATGTTTTGTGTTCTTTATCTGCCACATCCAACAATATAAAATGACAAACACAGAATGAATGTTCTGCCCCTTTAGCCTTCCCTCATACAACCCTGCCATGTCCTTGATGCATGTATCCCAAATTATTAATAAAAGATCCAATGGGGACCCATTTCTTGGCAGGTACATGTGAAAGTTCCGCTGACTGGATATAAAAAGTTCTGGGTGTTGTCCTTTAAATGTCATAAGTGATTTACTTTGTGAAATAATGCTCATAGAAAAAATGCTCTGTTTCAGTGACAGATTATTCTACAGTGTGTATGTCTGTGTGTGCATCCGTCTATATCAGCCTCCTCATTCTGCATCTGGAGGGTTTTCAGCATCCAAATTTCCCCCAGGAGGCAAACAATTTGGCAAGAGAACACTAAAATCTTTAGTATTCTTGGCTCTTAGCAAAAGTTTACTATGGAAGCATACTGGATAACATGCACAAATATGCTGAGGGAAGATTTTAGGTCTACAAAAATCATCTTAAAGAGTCAGAAAATACAAAGAAAACACCCTGATTTTGAGGAAAGAATCATCTTAGTGCTGCAGTTTACTGGAAATACCAGCCACAACTCATTTGTGGGAAAAATGCAATGCAAAACACATTATTTACAACTTTGGGGGATAAAGATTATAAAGCAAATGTGTAACATACTCACCTTGAATTGGGTCAGGGTTACTTCTCTATCTGGCTGTAGACCAGAATCATCAGTTCTTGATGTCAATCAGATGATGTCTCACCCCCCTCAAAAATCAATCTTCATCCAAATAGGTGTTGAAAAATGCAGTGGTTGTGCTCAGTGTGCACATGAGATAGATGTGAATAATTTGCTTGTGTCATGATCAAACCAAGGGATAAAAGCTCTAATTCCAATTGAGTCAGCTGAACACACAACAAAGGTGAGATATGTATTGTTCAAACTGAAAAGTTATTTTTTGTTCACCAATTCACACAATTTAAATGTGATGCCTTCTACACATGTCCAAAAATAGAGAACTGGGCCTGTTTACCACTCTGTTAATTCATCTTTTGTTAACAACACTAAATAAGTGTGAACTGGGGACACTATTTTGGATTGTTGCAACTGTAAGGAATTCTTTCCCATTCTAACTTGATGTAAAACTGCAGTTGCTCAACAGTCTGGAGTCTCCATTGCTGTATTTTGTGATTCATAATGTGCTACAAAGTTTCAACAGGAGACAGGTCCGTACAGTCTAGTCCCTGCAGTCTTCTACTACACAGCCACACTGTTGTAACATGTGAAGAATGTGTCTTGGCATTGTCTTGCTGAAATAATCAGAGATGTCCCTGAAAAATAAAAAACATTACTCGGATACAATATGTTTCTCTAAAATCTCTAAAACCTGGCTTTATAGATGTGCAAGTTACCCATGCCATGGGCACCAACACACAACCATACCATCACAGATGCTGGCTTTTGAACTTTGTGCTGTTGTTTATTTGGATGATCATTTCCTCCTCAACCTGAAAAACATGATGCCCATGATTTCCAAACTATTTGAAATGTGGACCCTTCAGACCACCGCACACTGTTCCACTCTGTGTCAGTCCATCTCAGATGAGTTTAGGTCCAGCAAGGCCAGTGGTGTTTCTGGGTGTTTTTGGTGTTTAAGTTTGCATAGAAGAGGTTTATCTTGCACTAGTAGATGATCGAAGAACTGTTTCAATTGTCAGTGATTTTCCAAAGTGCTCCTGAGCCCATGTGATAATATTCTTTACAGAATGATGTTGGTTGTTAATGCAGTGAGGGACCAAAGGTAACAGGTAATCAGCCTTTCCACTTAGATGCAGAGTCCTCTCCAGATTCCCTCAAGATGATGAAATCCAAATTCCTTGAAACATTTTTCTTTAGCTGTGGACAACTTGCTCAGGCAGTTGTTCAGAAGGTAATGAACTTTGCACCATCCTTGCTTGTAAATGACAGGGCCTTTTTGGATGTTCTTTTTGTACCCAATCATGACACTCACCTGTTTTAATTTAACTGGTTTACCTGTGGAAAGTTCCAAAAGTGTTTTTTAAGCACTTGAGCCTCAGCTTTCTGAGTTTTTAGCTGCCCTGTTTCAGCTTTTTTGGATCATGCTACTCATGTCAAATTTAGATTAGTGGATGAGCAGGTAATGTAAGTTCCTCACAGCAAGGTGGTTTCTGGTTTGGTCATTGCCCTATGAGTGTGAGTGTAATTAGTTGTTGGTCTCTCTATGTGTGGCCCTGTTTTCAGCTGGTGACCAGTCCAGGGTGTACCCCACCTCACGCCCAATATGTGTTTTTTTAATGAATATATAGATCAAAACTGTTTTGCAAATCATCATAAACTGAATGTTTTTTACACAAATTTTCAACTTCACTGGAAAGAGGGGTTGTATGATGCCAGAGCATGCTCCACCTCTCATGTCATCTACATACTCAAAATGAGTAGGCTGGGTCTTTAGACACAGAAATGGTAAAAACTGAGCTAATCTTAACTCATCCACTGGAAAGAAATGTTTGACCAATGATGTTGTCATGTATTCCACTCTTAAATCATCTGCATAAATAAATGTGCTTGTGGCTCATCCAATTTTGGTCTAGGAAAAACTATGACATGGTGTAGCTGTCCCTAAAAGCTTGATGGAAATTGGAAAGCAGCAGGCCTGTGGGCCAAGAGGTCATTGAAATGAGAGCAATAACAGATAGATCCTGTTACACGAACACATTTATCTGCCCATGACCATGACACTTGACCTGCCAATGGATGTGACATCAGGGATCAGTGTGCAAAAAGTAAATGGTTCTAGATGATTTTTTCAGTATACAAACACTGCCATTTAGATTCAGTTTCTCAAGAGGAACATATGTGAGTCAAGTAAACAAACTGAATTATTAATGCACAGTAGGGCTGCACTAGTAATCAGGATTTTATCACTACTGCTATAAATACCTTTACAATCAACACATCATAGCAGCCTGAATTTAGTGCAATAAATATTGAAGAAAAAACGTTTAAATAAGCAAAGTTCTTTTTTATATATTGATCAGATTAAAGCTGTGGTCTACGATTTGAAATCCAAGATCCGCCCCCAGCTTGTGTCACCTCTTAACAACAAGCCCCCTCAGACAGAAATATATCAGCAGCAAACTCAATCAAAAACAGCTCAGCTCAACTGAAAGTCATTAAAACAGCATGTCCACACTTGGTCACTGAGTCCATAAATGGGAAAAAAATGTCATATTTTATGCAGAAAACAGGACTACCCTTTGAGGATTTATCTTTCTCGGCCTGTCCTCCCAGCTCAGCTTACAATGCTAACGATTAGCGGCTCAGGCTAACCCGCTCCGCTACAAGTCATTAGCCAGGACAGGCACAGACTAACCAGAGTTATTCAGCAAAGATAAATCACTCTCACTGTTCTTTAAGGTTAAACTCTGGTGCTGCGACAGGAAATATTTCATTTCCATTTTCAGGTTTATCAATTTTCTGAGTTGCTGAAATTCAGTTAGAGTCTGTGTGTATGTTACTCGTCTCTGTGGAGAAGTTAATGTATGGAGTGTGTGTCACTTTGGGTTTCAGGTTACCCTCCTTGTGTATCCTATAAAGATTGGATGGACTCACGGACCAACTCACGGACCAATTGAACCTGACAGGCTTCAAGGCTTGATTGGTCAGCTAGTATGCAGCTTTGCAGCGGATACACTGAATGGATTTTTTTCGTTCTTTTTGGTCTTTATACTGTGTAGATGGGACCATAGGACCATAACAGCCTTATAAACGGTGTTATTAAGATGTACAAAGCTTCCAAATCGTAGACCATAGCTTTAAAAGCTGATGGTTTGCTGCTGCTGAATTTCCAGTTAAATGGTGGGGAAGTGTCTTAGTTTTCTTCTAGATTAAAAAAAATGATCCTGTTGCAGCTGTGAAAAATGTCCCATGGATATGTGAAACAGTCCACATGGTGTATCAGGTAATGAGAGCAAATCTTAAAGTAGCAAAGGCATTTCGAATTTGTTCAACTCACATCTGGTAATGCCTTTATTTGCTTGAGGTTTGATGCACCCGCTCACTCTGGATATCTGAATACATCAGGTTGCACACAGACAGAGAGGTTGTCTTTAAATGCAACTGTGAGGAGTAACAACTGACTGTTAAGTGAACTTTGCATTTTGGTTCAGTGGACAAAGTGTCAGTCACAGCAAACATCCACTGGTCTGTTCCTCCTTAGCAATGGTGATTTTGAAACTCAGAGATTCCTCCTGGGGGTATTTTTCTGGGTAATCCATGACACTAATGGTCCGACAAAACTTTATTGATGTTACATTTAGCCCTCCCACAAAGATCTACTGAAGAGGGTTTAATGAGAACACCTAAACAAAGCAACATGCAGCTCATGGGAGCAGACTTCCAACTGATCAACGAGCCTTTTCATGTGGTTACATTTGAAGGACGAAGCTCCCAGCACAGGAGGTTTGATTGTGGTTGTGTTAGGAAGGAAATTTACAATACTCTTCCATAAAGACAAATGTGTTTGAGGTAATCAAATCTTTATTCCGCCCCAGAGGGCTGTGAAGGCATTATGCTCGTCATGATCTTGTGTGTCTTGTATCCCTCCAAAAACACACACAGCTGTCCAACTGCAAATCTCCATCTGCTCTGCACATTCTCCCACATTATTCATGCTTTGCTTTGTGTGCTGTGTGCGCGGTAAAGGCAGGTATGCATGGCAGAATAGAGACGCAGTCAAACACAGCTGCAGGATTTTCTCTGAAACTCTTCAGCTGCACCAGAAAAGTTATGTCAAAGCAGAAAATCCTACGTAAACCTTCAAATTACAAATTCGTCATACTCTCCTCCATCACTCCATGTGTTTTGCTTCATGTGTCTTTCTTTGTCTCCTTACAGAACATTCATTTGGTTTATATTCAAGCTCTCCTCTCTTTCCCTGCAGTGCTTTTTGCCAATTGCAAGTTATTACCTCTGATAGTCATTGCATACCCTTGCAATAAGAAAACCCTCAAAAATTAATCTTAATTTCTGCTTAAAAAAACGAGACACACACAGAACCCTCCCTCCCTCCATATCTATTATCATCTCAGGACATTCTCGACAAGAGAGACATTGTGCGTTACGTGTATTTATTTTTTATTTTAAGCATTACAACTGTGTTTGGTATTTAAAGCAGAGGTCATCAATTAGAATAACTGGGTCTGGTTGCAGACAATTCCTCAAGTCAAGGCCTTGAAAATCATGATCCATCTTAACTTCCAATCTTAAGGCACAATGTCTACTTTTCAATGTTAGTTTCTCCTGTGGTGTACTAGAGCATTAGAAGATGCACTTTATTACTCTTGCCGATTCCTACTGGATTTCTGACTGTTCGCTCCAATCTCCCTGTATATGTCATATACTTGTGCAAAGATCTGTTTATATGTTTGAATGCTCAGTGCACATTGTGTCTGGATTTTCTAATTAAAAACTTACTGATGGAAAAAAACGAATACAACTATTGTTTCAAGCTCAAAATCTGGTTGGCGGAAAACTCCCATAGTCAAAATTTTGGCTCAATTATTCCAGTTCCAGGGGGGTTTCAAGTCGGATTGTGAAGGCCTTTGGGCACATTTTTAATCTAGACAAGCCAGGATCAAATCTAGTTGAATAAAATGTGTGCAAAAGTGAAAACCAATAAGCTATATTGTATGATAAGATTGTGAAATATATGTAATCATCCAGTTTAGGACATATTTCCAATGTGTCCATGAAGTGTCACATTCTGTAGGTTGTCCTAAAGTGACTTTTATTTTCCATAACATGGATCTGAATGCAGTAATTTCCCCGCTTCATGTGCTCCCAACAGCCATTAAGTTGCTTTAACCTCATTGTTGCTTTCAGTCCAAATCCAGGGTGCTGCAGCAAGAACCTCAAGCCATGAAAGAGTGTTTTTGGAATTGAATACTTTACTTCATTGATTTATTTTTCTCTCCTGCTAGAATGATGTTGGAGGCCAGAGAGTGTTAGTGAACAAATGGAGCACATTTATTAAAGCCAGGCTGATCTGCTCTGTACCGGGACCGCACGGCATCGACACACACTTCAACCAACTGGGTGAGATTACACAGACCATTAACTTCATACATTAACATCATACACCTTTTCACACACATAAAAATGCATCCCAACTCTTATTTTTGTAACCTATTGGTGTCATTTTCAAATCAAACAGAGGACGTTTTCCTACTGAGGACAAAGGATGAGAGGAACCCAGATGTGTATGCCATCTTCAGCTCCATCAGGTGAGAATGCTTCATGTGTTTCTGATGGTTACTGTGGATCGTGCAGGCCCTAAGTGAGTCAGGACAAGGTATACTGAAAGAAAGTATTGATTAAAATTAGAAGTGCTTCTAACCTTGCTGGCAAATTATTGTAAAAAAGGTGGAAAACAGCCCTGTTCAGAAATCCTTTAAAGGATACTTAATCCACATCCGCATCTGGACTCAGATCTTCAACAAACTCCAGTCACTTCTTCCATGTGCCATGACTAACATTCAATAAAAACGCCATTACAGTTTATATAGAACCTAATAAGTTATTGGCAAAAAGGGGAAAAGCTAAAGAATCTGACAATTTGACAAAACCATTAAAAAAATATTTGATCCGCATCCACATTTGGATCATCACCAAAAGTGTGTCAGTTCTCTTTGTGCCATGATCAACATTCCCTGATAATGTCATTAAAATCTGTGGAAACTTATTGAGTTATTAGCAAAATGGTGGAAAATTGCCCTGTCTCACATTGTTCACAAATCCTTTAAAATATCGCCGGATCTGCATCCAGATTCAGATCACAATCAAAACCTCATCACTTCTTCCCTGTGCCATGACCAATATTCTTTTAAAATGCAATCAAAAATAAAGTTAATCTGTTTTTGAGATATCCTGTTTACAATCAAAAAAAACAAAAAATTGCCAGAAAAAACAGGTAAAAGGTGAAGGTAAGACCTTTGTACTTCCATATTTTATATAAAAAAAACAATTATAAGTTATATAAGTACTTAAAAAATGTGTGTTGCTCATCAAAAGACCAACAAAATAAGGCACCTCATAATGCATTTGTTGCATCATTATTAACTAATAAGTGAATATACCTGTTCCAAATTTTTGTAATATCCGGTTAAAAGAAAACCCAAGACTGCTCTCTTTGTCTGTATACTATTGTTTTATCTGTCAAACTTTAACCAGTAAAAGATTGTATTTGTAGCTACAGGAAGCATTTCTTTCTTTTCCTGCCAACATTTCTCATTAAATGTTTCACTTAAACAAAAATGTCAAGTGTTCATCATGTTCAACTTCAAACTTTCTCTTCCTCCACAGTAATGTATTCCAGGGATTTGCTGTGTGTGTTTACCGGATGGCCGACATCAGAGAAGCCTTCAATGGACCCTTTGCTCACAAAGAGAGTCCAGACTACCAGTGGGGTGCCTACGAAGGCAGAGTCCCTTATCCGAGACCAGGGGTGGTGAGTAAATCTTCACTTAGTGACCTCAAGTTCACAAAAACAATACAGAAATACTGAACCAAATGTTTTTGCGGTTTAATATTCTATATGTACTATGACCATCATGTCTTTCATGACTCATCAATGTCTTTCTTTTTATATAATTCAAGAGAAACAGAAGTGTTCAACCCTTACATTCTGATGAAGATGTTACACTTCTCCCACAGTTGATGATTGCACACTTATAATATAAAAAAGTCCATATTCATAAGCAACACTGAAAAAATCTGCCAAGACATCATTGAAAATGTAAATGTTTACAAGACGAGACAGCACTTGGAGAGCACAAGCCTCTGTCCAGGTAGCTCACTTATTGCTGTTACAACTAAAACAACAGTTCCATGATGAAGTAATCCCCGTAATATGATTCCTTGGCCATGAAAACCCCCTCCTAATCATGTTGAAATCATAATCAATTTGACAATTATTGTGCATTCATTCACTAGTTCACGAGACAGTTTTCCTGATTCCCAAATGTTTTCCAAACCCGTTGAGAACTTACTGAGTCATTGAGGGCACTGAAAACTACCCTATCTCACACTGTTAACAAATCACTGAAAATATTGATGTAACTACATCCAGATCTGGATCACCGCTAAAATCTAATCATTCTTAAGATGGACCACTGCTGACATCCCCTGAAAATATCGGCAAGAAAAACAACAAACAAACAAACAGGAAAAAAACATAACTTCCTCGGCAAAGGAAAAAATAAGCTTTTATCATTTGTGATTGTATGAAACCCCTTGTTCTTCAAATTTGAACCAAAGATTTAGGCAAAACATACTTTCATAATAAGTAAATGTTTTATTTGCATGTAAAAGCAGCTTTAACTGGCTCGAATTTTATGTTAAACTGGTTTGATTAAGTGCTGTTAACTGCATATGAGTTAAATTTTTTTTTAAAAAGTTGATTAACCTTTGATGACAATATAACCTTTTTGTCCTTTCCAGTACCCTTCAATTTGTGAAACACTGGCCATCTAGCTATGTGGATAAATTCAATATGGCCTTCTTAGTAACCAAAGTTGCTCTCACTTTTGGTCACTTGTTACTTAAAAAGTGCCTTCAGCATACTGAACTCCAACTATTAAAGGGTTAATTCAGTTTTTTTTAAGTGAGGCTGAAAGAGGCCCATGGCACTGGTAAATATGAGTGGCAACAAAGGAACTTGCAAGCTTTGTCCCTGGTGGTAGATATACAGTGGAGTACGTTGTAGTACATGGTGCCACTGAAAGCCTCGTAATTAACCCATTTATAGGTTAAAACTACTCAAAAACCCGTGTTGGCTTGACATTATGTTTTGGTAAGATCCTTAACAGTATTTAACTTTTCCTCGTCTTCAGAATTTCTGTATGTTTGGATGTAGGTGTCATGTATCCCTCCGACATCAGCTGCTCAGGTTGTCAGAGGAAACAACACCACCAAAACTGAACTAAAATAATTGATTTTGACTCTTGTAATGATGATGTGCTGTTAGTTTTGTTTGCAAGAGGACATTTTTATGTACACAGAGAGAACTTATGCAGATGAATTCACACGTAGAAAGAGGGATGGTGTTGGTGAAGTTTGGAGCAGGACAGATTAGAAGTTACCTGAGCACACATTGGCAGACTGCCATTGCTTTAATGGGTAAGACTCCAGCTTCTCCTGGACCTTTCTTCGGAGCTCTTTACTTTTGCTAAGCCTATAATCTTCTGCCATGTGTCTGACTGGTAAAATGGTAACTGCAAACACAACGCTGCAGAGCGGTACGTCCTGATGTCCATTTGTAAAACAAGTCAAATTTAGCATTTTCTGTTGGTTTGTGCTCCAGGGTCAGCTAATGAGGGAAAGTTGCTGATGGAAGGATACGACGCCCTTTGTTGCATCACGAAATAGATCTAAACACAAGGGTTTGTCAAGGAAAAGAATCTTACTGTGGTTTTAACCCGTAAATGTTTTAATTATGACACGTTGTGTACTGCTATGTTCCAGCTAGCGTCCACTGGCTCAGATACAAAGCTCACAAGTTCCTTTGTTGGTAATCATATTGACAAGTGCGATGGGCCTCTAGCAACCCACCTTCAGAAAACCCCAACTAGCCCTTTAAAAAGTGATAATGACATTAAAAATGAGGTGTAGAAGTTTCTCTATCAGTAAAACAAACTACTGTGTGTGATAACGCAGCCGTGACGACTGAACAGAGCACAGAGTCTCCTCCTGGTTTACATCCTGACCCTCTGTGGAGACCTGTCATGTTCTCTAAACCAGATCACTGTAATTCAGACATTTTACACAAAAACTCATGCACACGGGCCGCCTCCAAACACACTCTCACGTCCCACATGTAATTCCAGCTCATTACAAGAGTGGGAGCGCATATGGAGTCAGGAGGAATATGAATAATGTGAGAACAGAGCTGACACCTCTGTGGTTTCACGCTGCTCACCCCCTGATTAACAGGAACTTTCTGGCCTGAAACAGAGAGGAAAGAGGAAACAGGAAATGATGATGATGACGGAGAGGCCGATGGAGAGCGAAACAGGGAGGAGGAGAGAGGGGTGAACGTGAAATATGGATCAAAACTCGTTTGATGACTGATAGATGAAAATTCTCACTGGTGTTTAGCTGAAGTTGAAATACTCATGTGATTTCTTTCCAAAACAGTTTAGAAATTAATGATAATGACCCAGATTTTTCTGTTTCACTTGCACCAGACAGAGGGTTGTATCTTCTTTCACGTTCCAGGATTTTCTAGCAGATTTATGATTTAAAGTGTGTAATATTCCTTCTCCTCACTCACCTGTCAAAACTCAGCCCTGGATTTAACACTGAAGTTCTATTTCCTCTGCCCAAAAAAGGTTAATATAAGAGGGATTTAGTCTTTCCTTCCTGGAAATTTACCCTGGCCTTAAAGTATGTCTGCAAGTTGTTTAAATTTCTGCCAAAGTCTTTAAAAAAGAAATGTATGAAATATCTGCTTTATAACAGATTTATGAGGCTTTATCAGTAATCCTACATGGACTTTAGTGTTCAGTTCATGCAGTTATGAGCTGTATGATGTGATTTTCTTCCTATGTCCTCGCTAACGTCTGTTTTCATCAGAAAAGGCTCATGTTTGATACTTTGATCATGAACCTCAGGCAAGTGCTGCTCATATTCCTTTAAATTCATCATTTGCATCATTTAAAAAATCCAGGTGCATTTCATCTCAATTAATTCTATTCTAAGGCTCTTTGTCTATGAATGGTGTTTTTGCTACTGTCAGAGCACTTCTCTCTTGCACTTTTTGTCACTAGGTTACAAAAATAAGCTTACCATTTCACTGATCTGTTGAGTCTATTAAGAATAGCCATTCATGCTAAATAATTGAACTTCGAGGGGGGCTATAATCTAAGGGGTGAAAATGATTTCACTTGTGTCATCATTCACTCAACTCTTAAAAGTATGTAAATTTCTGTTTGAGGAGTCAAACTCTGGAACAGCCTGGATGTCACTATAAAAATGTTCAATAACATGCAAATGTTTAAATTACACTATAGACAATTATTACTAAATTCATACAATTAGTTCGTAGTAAGTGATTATAAATACTGTTGACACTGAAATAGTTTGGTTACATATACGCTGTATATGTAATAAGCAGATTTATATTATATGGATATATAATGTACAGTATATATAAGTTTTTCAGAAGTGCTTGCTTATTGTTAGGATGTTTTTGTTGTTCTCATGGTGATTCATATGAAGAAGGGGTTACTATCAAGCATGAATGACAGCGGCTATAAATTTATAATTTAGTACAGTATTTGATTGTAAGGAAAAGGCAGGACTAGATAAACTATTTGCTTCTTTCTGTTCTCTTTTGAACTGGTTGGTGTGCATGTGTATGTACCCACATGCTTAGTTTTTTAATGCACATTAACAGTACATGTACAGTTTGGTGTACATATGAACACCAAACCATGTGTTGAGATGTTTTTTTTCCAATCCCACATTGTGCTCCCCTGACAGGTGCCTAGTTTGGAATTGTTTTATTTTACTCCTCTCCTTTTCCTCTTGTTTTCTTCGAGTTACATATGTTGTAGGAAAAGTGCTATATAAATAAAGTTTGATTGATTGATTGATCGATACATATTACCTGCATTGATTTGGTTTTTTGTTGTTTGTTATTTTTATGTACTTTCTTTAAAAGTTTGAGATTAATAAATAGATAAACTTTTCAAGTTCAATTAATTAATATTTAAGGGAACATCACCAAAAACACATGGAATCAATGGAAACCATGTTCATTCCTTTATAGCCACGGTGTAACAATCTTATGATGGCACCAGCAGGATAACTCACCATTTCACAAAGCTCAAATTAGTGGCCTGTGAGTATATGCATTTTTAAGTTAAAACAGTTCTATAGCCTTGTAGGACAGCTGGATCAACCTGATTCATGGTCTGTAATCTAAACGATCCATCTTTCAAAGCTGTAAACTTGAATGATCGAGCTTGGTCTGCAGAGGCCAGTATTGGAGGAGAAAGATGCAGAAGCTACACTAATGATGACAGTCAGAAGCAACTGCAAGCCTGTAAACAATTACTGCTTATGTGGAGATTAACATGGATGCTTCCTGCTTGAGTTGCAGTTTTATAAGTAAAGAGCAAAATGTCTTTACTATGAAGAACAAAGAACAATACTGAAACATTTATCAAGGACAAGATGCACAGGCTTTGTTACTTTTTTCCATGTAATACTTTTTTTCAACAAACTGCACACCAAAGGATGTATTTGATTAAAGTTAATAAGTGCTTTTTGTTATACTGGTTAATGTTGAATGCCAATAAGGGTGGCAGCTGATAGAAAATGGCTTTTCTTGTTTGTATTAGGGGACCCAGAATGCTTTTAATGTAGCCAGCAGCATGCACCAGAAAAGCTGTTTTTTGTCATGTGAAGTCGTCCATGAAACCAAAGTAGTGATTAAATTGCTGTATTAAACCCAATGGAGTTCATTTTTGCAGCTAAAAAGAGTTATTAACTCAAAGCGGTAAATAAGCAGCAGAGAAACGGTTCATTCATGCATGTCATCTGTGCTCATTTTGATTGAGATCCCTGAAATCTAAACACTTATTTAAAGGCCACAAAAATACACCTACATATCATCTGAAATATTACTAACACATGTACAGGATGGTTCATTAAAGGAAAGGTGTTTACTGTTTTGCAACAGAAGGCACAAAGAAGAAGGGAAGAATCCTCATCAGAGCTTCAGGTGCAGCTGATTTTTTTCTGCCTGAAATGTAATTTTCTGTCCTAAAAGTAATTCTGATTTGTTAATGCTTGGCCTGTGCACTTGGCTCAATGTAAATTCAAGCCAAGGTAATGATAGACATTTTTTAATCTGCCAAGAACTCTCCTCATTTCTTTTACATTTACTCTGACTTGGATCTGAGCAGGGTCTTAAAAGCAGTGGATGTTTTGAGAGGTTCAATAAGTTGATGATAGATTTTGTAGCTATTCCAAGTGAAGTTTATATGCATCGTACAAACAATGAGATGTAGTTTAGCTGAACGTTTCAAACCGACTGACATATCAAGCATTTACATTACATTAGAAATATTGTTAAGGATTAGGTCCAAGTTTTGGCAAATGATGCATTACGGGGTCATGCAGATGAACCTCATAAAGCATGTGTTACTCATTATCAACAATCATAATTTAAACAAATGTACATGTAGGGGAGAGGAATTTGAAGACAGCTCACTTTGTTGGATTTGCTTACACATTCCACACCCTCTGGAATAAATTAAAATTATATACGTTTGGTAAATCATACCCCAAAGAATGTTCCAAAATAAATCAATTGATTTTGCACTTAGAGTTCAGATCTCACTGTGGAATTGGATCCAGACCATCACTGGGCTGTTGTATGATCAGTGTAACAATATTTATACCATATGATTGAACAATCTGGAATAGCAATATCAGGCACCAGGATTTATGTGAATACCAATGATGCAATGACTAAGTACTCCTTGAGGATTATTTTCTGTGTAAAACAGTCAATATTGATTCAGACCTTTTCTTGACCACAAGATATGAAAGTTTGCAAAGTTTCAGCCTCATGACTTTTACATATGCTTTCATTTTAGACAGTTTATAGTCCTTTTTATGAAGCTTCTCTAATCTAAATCAAGCCCAGCCTCAAGCAATGATCAGATTTTCAGTTTGTGTACTTCTTTGGTTGTCACTACAGAGCACTTGATCTAATCTTGAGTTCTTTATGTATCAGCAATGGAGCCTCAAAGTTTTGTACTTGGTAGATTATAATGATTCACCTGAGCTCTGGCCAGCTCATTTATTTCGGCTACAATAAACAGAAAACACTTTCTAGACACTCAATGTTGAAGTATGTCAACACTCAGATTAAGGTTATATTTCATTGAGGTATTCCAACAACACCAAAAACTAGGTAAAGAGCCAAAAGAGGCAAGTCGGACAGTCCCATACAAGTTTGAAGCCATACTAGGACGTATCATGCAAAAAAAACACTTTTTTAAAGCTTTTGGACACATTCATGGGTATTTGGCCTTCCTCCAAGACCACAAAATGTGATGGTAGACAACAACACTTGTATTCTGTGCTGATGAGAACTCAATCTCACTCAATAACCAGCAACACTGAGAAAAAAATCCCCTAGTTTAGGCATTTTTGCAAAGAATATCAGTAAAGAGGCCTGCAGGTCAGGGGTCCTGTCTGAATCAGCATGATTTTTTTAAACGAAGGGGACTAAGTGCAGTCCCTCCACAAAGTTAACCAGAGTTTAGTCTTTCTGCAGCAAAGCTAAAGATAAAATGCATTCATACACGTATTTATTTGACACTAACCTATAATGTGTCAAATAAATGGATAAAGTGAAACATCTAAAGATTGGATGAAACTCAAAAGACTGCCACAAGGCCTTTTTAATGAAGCAAGGGAAGTTATCAAGTGGCACTTTTTGCTGTTTCTCTACACTTACTGCTCAATAAAGAAAAAAATGCTTTTCGGAAAGCGTTAAAGGAGGCTTCACTCCATGTAGTTGTAATTTTCAAACTGTTCCCCCAGTTTAATCACTGCCTCAGAGCCTCCAGCAGCTAACCCTTTAAGGGGCTGGACATTATTGATGAATGACCCTTTGCAGTTAGAGTCATCTTAAACTCCTTTTAACCCATTTCTGATATGTACTCTTATTAAACTGTTATAAGTCTATTAATCCCAGATGTTAGATCCATAAAGACACCATCCTACTCTACTCTAAAGTGCTGTAACATCAGTTAGTGGTGAAGCTGCAAGCTTGATTCTTCTCTGGGAATGAGCATTACATTTGGTGCTTTCGGCTTTAAGAGGGAAGATCCTCCATCCTTTTTTGTTTGTTTGTTTGTTTTTCTCGAAAGCACAGGTTCATTTTATTCATTATTTTCCCTTTACTGCCTTGAATGTGTGAAACAGGTATGGGAAAATTCTTTTTAAAAGGGTAACTGTTAATTTAAAAAATTCCAGATCAAAATAATGAGGAACGCCAAATGTCACATTTTGTGTGATGTTTCTGTTTGCGAGCATGTGTGGGTTTATTTGGACAGTTTTCAGTCCTTTAAATACTTTCAGTTACACAGCTGCTTTGCCAAAAACAGGCACATGCATTTTCTCAGTGACACTCAGTGCAGGAATTTTAACAGCAAACCTGTTTTCAAACTCATAAGTCTGTTAGTGAATGCTTAAACTTTAATTCAGAATTATAAGGCTCATAAAACTGCTAATGAGGGGTTTTTGAAAACCCGAGGACAAATCTTTTACAAAAATGTGCCCCTGGTAAAGTAAAACGGCCAATGTGATTCTTCCTCATTTATTTTAGTATTGTATGTCTGCCTCTGTTTTCATTAGCTCTCATTTTTACTTGATAAATTCACAAGCCGCCTTTGTCTTATTTGATGCCTTAAAATCTTTTTTTTTTCCTTTTCTTTCTCCAGTGCCCGAGTAAAATCACTAACCAGCCAGGCAGAGAGTTTGGCAGCACTAAAGACTTCCCAGATTCGGTGCTGCAGTTTGCACGCAACCACCCGTTGATGTGGCGTCCTGTGTATCCTGCCCTGCGCCAACCTGTGCTTGTAAAGGCAAACATTCCTTACAAGCTGAAACAGATTGTGGTTGACCGAGTCGAGGCGGAGGATGGGCAGTATGATGTCATGTTCATTGGCACAGGTGAGTGATTCCATACCTTTACAGATTCAGACAACTGCTTTGTCTGCGTTTTTATATCTTTAAACTCAAGTAGACTGGCTGGCAACCAATCTATGTGTTCCTGCCTCTCTCTTAAAGTCAGCTAGGAAAGGCTCCAACACTCCACAACTTTAAAGTGATAAAGTGGTGCAGTTGATGAATGGATGAGTTCAATTATTGAAAGCCCCTGTGAAGTAAGTCTTTTATAGAAGAAGTAAGAGTGTGAACCAGACATTAGGTGTTTTGTGGTGGTTTTACATTTGCTGATCACCTTTTCACTTCAAGATTTGTGGTGGTCATTTATGCTTGTTATATTGATGCACAAAACCGATAAATGTTAAAAAGACTGTGAGGACTTTCTAAGTATTACAAAGAAGTCTCACTTTTAGATGTATGCCTGATCGAAATACACACTTTAAGATGAGTTTCATTGCATCAAAATAGGTTATCTAATGCTATTCCTTAGCCTTCCAGTCGGGTCGGACAGGGCTGGACTGGCCTGGATACTCAACTTCAGGAACAAGACAATTAAAACTAGAGCAAATTTATATTATTCGGACATGTCTTAGAGCACCGGGCTGTAAGTAGTGATATATAGCCGGCTACAAAACTACGATACTAAGTTTTCCAAAAATTGCTTGTTGTCACACATCAAAAACTACCGCTACGTAACTAGTTAGAGATACATTACCTTGTCACTTTGCATCCTGTAAGTTGTTGAAAAAAGAAGTTGTAAAGCAAAACTGGAACGCCGATAAGTTGGAGATGATGTCACTCCCAGTTCCGAGGTTACTGGAACGCAGGATTACAACAGTTGACGTACGTGCTCATAGGTAGCAGAGTCCCAAGTCGCCGGTAATAGATTCTCCTCATAGCATAAGCGCCCTTTAAAAGTTAAAGTTAAAAGACTGCAGGAGAAGAGAGAGAAGAGAAAGGTATGCTGCTGATTTTGTCTTATTACATACGTGCCTACCTCTATTTCAGACGCAGGTAAGGTTTTGAAGGTGATTGCCCTGCACAGTGGAAACAGCCTGGAAACAGAAGAAGTCACCCTGGAGGAGTTTCAAGTCTTTAAAGTAGGTTTCACTCCTCTGGCTGAATTACTATGGTCCTTGTTGGAAATGCAAGGACTCCTTTAACACAGCTGGAAGAGTCCTTGTTCCCTATTTGTTCTCCTTACCTTTATTTTCAGTTCATCTTGTCTTTAAAGTGATAACATGGAATCAGTCAAGACTACATTACAAAATATCTTACCTCCTTGTTGTTTTTTCACTCTTGAGAAAATATCTGAGATCAAAAACTGATGTCATTGCAGGTACCAACTCCAATATCCTCAATGGACATTTCTGTGAAAAGGGTAAGTAGATGTGATTGTAATGACATTCTGTCTAGGTAACTCACTGCATCATGCCATACTCCATATTCTCTTTTCTCATTGTTTCATATAGCAAGCCCTGTATGTGGGCTCTCCCGCAGGAGTTGCGCAGGTGAAGCTGCACCGCTGTGAGACGTATGGGAAGGCCTGTGCTGAGTGCTGCCTGGCCAGAGACCCTTACTGCGCCTGGGATGGATCCCTGTGTGCACGATATGTTCCCAACAGCAAACGCCGCTTCAGAAGACAGGACATCAGACATGGCAACCCAGCGCTGCAGTGTATGGACCAGAATCTGAGTGGTGAGTTTAACTGTTTCATTTTGTTACCTTGTCTTATTGCGTTACTTCCTGACTCAACGCACCCGGTAGGAATTATACTCACTGTGACTGATTGTAAAACTACAAATGAGCTTTATAACAATTTTGTTTTAGGAGAAAATGAGCAAATTCTGTTTACAATCTTTAATCTAAATGCTGGCTGTACTATATTATAAACAAAAAGACTTGCAGGAGGCTCTTCTCCTTTTGGAGAGGTTCAGGCTTTGAAATTGGTTTGGCTCCTTTCTTAAGATTTACAGGGTAGGAACTTAAGCCAGGGGAAAACCTAACAATGGAGGGTTTGCATCAGTATTTTACAAGGTCATCTGAACTTTCGAAACTGTGATAGAGCTCTGGCTGTCATCACAAACTGAATATATGAACCTGAGTCTAGGTAAAATACGACCGCTTTAAACTCTGCTGTTTGACTGTAGCTTTGTTTGTAACTCTCTTTTTACCTCACCAGTCTTTTGAATTTGTTAGCCTCAGTCTTTATCGAATAAAGTAGAGATGGTTTATTTAACACATTTTTAGCCAAAGGCAGGAGTGTGATGAGTTCTGTAAAGCTAGATGCACTGTTTACAAGAGAACAATGACAATCTTGGAACTAAACTCAAAACCACATGATGGGGCTTGGTATGGCTGATACCATTTCCCTTTTAAAGTGATTGAATATTAGAATTGTTGTTAAAAGATCCTGGCATAAGCAGAATCTTCTAGTTTTTTTTTTTTTTAAATTTTCCTCATGTCTTTGGGCCTGATCTACTAGGATTCCAAATAACGAGCGCTAAATTCTGTGCGCAAACTAAAAATAATTGCATGTGCAATTAGTGGATGTGTTGCAGGTTGTCTACTATTATTGAGTGCACATTTGATAGCTGGTGAAAAAGTGGTGAGGACCACCCTCTTTATACAAGGATTTTGCATGTGCTGAGGTAACCATGGAGATTTTGGGAGAGCAGAGTGGACGTAAATGAAGTTTGAAGTTTGAAGCCACGGAGTTTGAGGCAAATAAACACTCTGGTGAACTCCAGCGCAGACACCTCAGAACTGCCAAAAGAAATGTGATTAGGGAGGCCATCTGTGAAAAGTACAAACCTCAAATTTGCTGGATAGTTGGCATTTCTCTACTATTTTTATTTCTGTCCAGAAGTTGTGATTGCCTTTCTTGCTGTCTGTTTTTTAACAGACAAGATTGTGCCTCATGCCATATTTTTTATCCCTTATCAAATTTTCCTTTTCTGATTCCAATTAAACATACTCCAAAATGACAGGATTCACAAAGTTTCACAGCTTCATCACTATAATCTCTCATTCAGAGCATGGATAGTATGAGTATGATGGCACTCTGGATCGTCCCTCTTTTTCCATTTCCTCATAAGGACAAACATCTTCCAAATCTTTTAGTCATTCATCAAAAAATGTGGTCAATAACAGTCAGAACATGTGGACACACACACGGAAGATTCTCTCTCTCTCTCAGCCCTCTGTGCGAAACGCTGTGCTGGTTTGCAGCTGCCTTTCAAATGTGCTAAATACAGATACGAAAACACAGAGCGCAAACATTTGTGGGTTTGATAAATCACTTTGCAGGTGCTGAATGATTACATTTACATCTCCTCTCCCAGTATTTTGCGCTTTCTAAAACTCTGCATATATTCTGCATATTCATGAAGGCAAACATGCCAAATGATCTGCGTGTGCTATTTTGCTGATTTGACAAATGCAATCCTCAGTGCACCCTATTAGTAGATCAGCTTTGCCAACGCTATCAAGTTAGTGTTATTATACACATAATTTTTAGTAGATCAGGCTCCTTGTGTCTTAAACCTGGATCTCTCCCCAGTTTAGGTGAGCATTTCTTCCTGAAACATCTGGACAGGGGTGGTGCTCTGTTCACACTGTTCAGCTCTGGACAGTGAAAAGTCCACAGAGACCCTGCCCTTGTGTAAACGGTCCATGAGTCCCAGACCCTTGTAGTTCAGGGTAGATACTATTGGAAGTGAGCCAGCCCCATGAAAGTCTTTTGTGTGTTTATGTCTGTGTTGGTCAGTGTGTGTCTTCATGGCTCTTCTGCAGCAGGATGAACGCCAAAGAATATTTGTGTGAAAAGTCAGATTCATACAGGTCAGTTTATACAGTTTGAAACAGATGTTGAATGATTTATTAGGCATAAAATATACACCTCTCAAAGCACATGTCTGTTTAAACTTTTTATGTTTAATGCATGTAAACCATAACAATGTGATTGTTTTACATCAGACCTTTAACCGTGATGGATCATGTGAATTGAGGGAGGAGGATATGGGAAATGAATACTGAGAAGTCCACATGATATTTGACAGATCTTAACATTTTGCTTCTATTTATATTGAGGTGCACATACCCAGCTCCTGGCTCTCCTGTAAAAGAAAGTAAAAAAAAAGGGTGGGGGTTAGATTAATGAAGGTACAAAAGGGATCCTAAGGTGAAAGTAAAAAATCAGGGCATAAAAAGATCTGAGAGGATGTGGATGTGCAGGATGAATGAATGAGTAAATGTGTTGGATATGTTTTGCTCACCTGATTACAGGTGAGGTTCAGGTGCTGAAATATGTATCCCTGAGGGCTTCTGGAAGAGCTCTTGCCTTTACAAGCAGTCTTTGGGCCAAGGTGTCACTCCCCAGAGGCATGATTTCTCCACTTGATCTGAGATATCCTTATTTCAGATGCTGACACTAAATGAAAAAAATTGCTCTAAAGTTGTTTCACATGACAGATGAATTGTGACAGCTTTTTAAAGCAGTGATCATCAAATGGCGGCCTGGGGGCCACATCAGGCCCCCCATAATTTTCTATTCTGCCCCCCAGAGTATTATGAAATTTAGAAAAATGTGCAGGAAAGATGTTGCTGTAATTTGAATTGAGGGACGTGCTTTTTGTTAACTACATGATAGACACCATGGGCTCTAATTTTGTGGTAGCGCGGAAACAAGCCTCAGCACCAGCAGGTGTTAATTTAAGTCGTAGCACTGCAGTCGCTATAGTTAACAATTTAGTAGACCATCTGCGCAGAGATGGGTGTGACGGCGCACCAGGGGGAGTCGACAGTGCACCAGGGGGAGGTTTCGGCAGATTCATGTTGGCGCAGAAAGCAGAAAACAGTGCAGAAAGTGCGCTGAAAGCTCGCCAGCTCCAACCTGGTCTATTCTCGGCACAAACGGAACGCACCCTCCGCAGCTGTAATTTGGTGACAGGCGCACATGTGCGCACATGTCAACAAAGCCTCAGAGGCAGGTTTCCAGAGTGTCAGGCGCATTTTAATGCAATAAGCAATCACAGCAATCACTATTTAATGTAACCGTCTGAACCAGCATATACATTGTATCTATATTAACTGTCCCGTCACATCTGATGTCAGATTAAAGGAGTACTTCACCCAAAGAATGATATGCCTTCATTTTCTACTCACCCTCATGCTGAGCAACACTCTGGAGCACTTTTTTGATGTTTCAAATGCAGCCGGAGATCTGGGGGGATTTTCACTGTCAACAAACTTCCATCTAACAGGGGACAATGGCGCCCGAAAGAAAAAGGTCCAAGGTCCAAAGGATTAAAGCCGTTTGTCATAATGGAAACTTAACCTGACGGCAGCTGGAAGTTTGATGCACATCTTACAAGTCAACAATAAACAGCCTTAATATCTGATACTGAGTAAATATCTGGCTTCTCTCATTTCATTAAATTCAAAGAAAAGAGGGAGAAAAAAGACAAAGAAAAAAAAGATAAAATAAATGTATGTCACTCAGGATTTACCTGTGATTTCCCATATTCCTCTGTTTTAGCCTTTATTTTTAACGTGATCTAAAAAGATGGAGTACATTATTGCAAGGAGGATGAGGCGGAGACACCGGGAGAGTATACAGTTTATCACTAAAGGCTCTGCTATTTTGCGATGACAAACCAGGAGTGCAGGTGGATCACAAGTATTATAAATGGATAAGCCAGCTGCGGTGTAACTGTCTCTTAATTTTGTACTCCTATTAATGACAAAGGAACAGATTACATCTGTCCTGGCCCTGGTGCTGGCCCACATGGTGACGCGTTTCGTGGCCTCCGATGCGCGCCCCGACAGCCAGTCTGTTCTCCCAGCTGCTGAAGTGACAGCAACTCTGACCGTCTCCTCTGGAGATCATTCTCCAGCGGAGACGGTTAGAGCAGCGGGGATCATTCAGACCAATCAGACGCTGCGCCTCGCCCGCAGCGCATTTAAAGGCATGGAGAGGTGGTCATTTGATTGGCGAAGACAGCGCTCGGCTGTGTTAAACCCATTCACGGCTTTACTCCTTCTCTGCCACTTGCGCAGATGGGAAGAGACATGGGCGTGGATGCACCTCTCTGCGCCTCTCTGCTCCTTGAGTGCGGCTCTCTTGGAACTGCAGGAAACTTGCAAAGTGCGCCGGTCACGCCCTGTGCGCACGGCGAAGGCCGGCGCAGGGCAGATGCACCTGCGCTTGCGCCTGGTCTACGAAATTAGAGCCCCATGTCCCCTGCATTGATCCAATGCATCTTTTGCACACGTTGTCCAGAAATGTTAGATGCAGATGCAAACTGCAGTTCAATTGTCACCAGAAGGATTAGTGCAGAGGCAAAGGAGAAATGACAGATTGATCACAGAGGTAAGAACAACTACAAAAGAAAGCTTTACAGACAAACTGATAAATCAAGACCACAGTCTTCATCATCAAAACAATATGTGAGACTGTACAGACAAAAACCTGGCAGTTCATCCCGCTGATGAGGATAAATTCTCCTTTAGAAGTCGGGAAACAAGGACATAAACTTGGTGTGTTCATTTGACCGGTGACCATGCAAATTTAAGACTTGGGGTTGACACATGGTGGACCTTGTCCATGTATCACACATAAAGTAATGAAGTAATTTTTCAAAACAATGATTTATCAAAGTAAAGCACTGATGGGAACACTTGCTGCTTTTTCTGGTACTTTGAGTACAACATCTATCATTCAGCTGCAAGTCATCAGTCAACGTGATAGCTCATTACCACCATACACTAAGCCAATTCTGACGGCACACAGTGGAAAATATTGCTAATGATATTGAGTATTAATGTTTGTTGTGTTACTTTTACTCTCAGAACTACCATCATGATTTCAGTGAACTTCTAACACAATAGGTAGCTACATACAGTCTGAGGTCTTTTGGGCCCTCAAGTGGTGTCCTAAAGAAACATGTATCACATGCAGCAAATAAATAAAAATGCTCAATGGGCGCAAATGCAGTGACAAACAGCAGGTATATCTCTGCATTAAAGAGTATCTTTCTGTTGTCAAGTCCCTACATCTATAAACGCATTCCCAAAGCAATGGATCCAATTTAATCAGGTGTGACTTCATCTGTTTTGCAGAAATTACCCTGTCAGCCAATTTTAGCCAGTAATTAACCAAGAAACAATGCTAATTATGATGTGGTGCAGTGATGAAAAACATGATAGCCTTGACAGTGAGTTGGCTAGAATGTTTTAAATGACCCATGTGGCTGGTAGTCATACAGCTGATAAAGACATGTAACTTGACTTTGCAGCGCTCTGCTTTCTGATGCCCCTCATTTTTGTTTTTTTGGAAATCCGTTTGTTATAGTCTCTATTTGTCTCTTCTTTTCATCCAGAAGACCTCGATGTGACAGAGGACAGGATGGTGTATGGGACGGAGAACAACAGCACATTCCTGGAGTGTATCCCTCGCTCTCCACAGGCCACCGTGACCTGGCTGGTCCAACGTGACAACCACAAGGAAGAGGTAAGCTCATTATGATCAGGATAAGGTCATTCCTATCAGATGTATTTAATGAAAATTCCATCCTATTTAGAGCATCTATTATGGGAAAAAGCAGGGAAACTTCAGGAGTGAAGCAGAAGTGCAAAGTAAAAATTGGGTCAACAGCGACTTGAGTAACTACCTTTAAAGTGAGCTCTGCGTGTGAATTTGGCACATAGTTGACACATTTGACATCCATTTGGCATGTGGCTGAAATTAAGCAGTTCCATTTCAAAGGAATGAAAATGCACAGCAGCACTTTCTCTTGGATAAACAGGGAATTCTCTTCAAACCTTGACCACATGCCACTGACAGATAAAGTGTCCCCTAATGCCTGCTGGTTACTTTGACTTAAACATGGTTACAGAGCAGTTAGAATATTAAACTGCAGTGTTTGCTCTCGCCCACGGAGATCGTTCATTTGTTGGAGGGTGTGTTTCTCCAAGCCTTGCAGAAAGCCTCTGCAAGCCATGCTAGCATTAAGGCATTACCTCCCTTCTCCGTTTCCCTGCAAATAAACATTTGACTGCCAATCCAGCTGACAAGTCGGCTGTGTTTGTGTTGGCATGAAAAGATAGACGAACAAGCACAGGGAAGGAATTTGAGGAACGGGAGGGATCAAGGAGTGGAGAAAAGAGACTTCAACTGAATTAAGATCAAACTAAGTTAAGGTAGGAAGTGAAAGACAAGGAAAATAGTATGCAAGATGGAGAGAATAAAAACTAACAGTGACTGGATTTCATGGTAAATTCTTGCACTTGCATTTCAGGCAAAGAAAACAGAACAAAGAGCCCTTTACTCCTTCTTTCCTTACTCATGCAATGAAATGGATTACATGCTCTTTGCCAAAATTCTCCCTGTTTCCTTTTTAAAGTTTTTCTGCATCAGTCAGTAGGAATGGGAATGGTTCCATAAGATCCTGGAGTCTTATTCATAAATGCTGCTTATGCACAAAACTTTGAATATAAATATACATATGTGTACATATGTACACATACATACACCCAGAGCTGTATCAATCCAGGTAGAGACAAAGAGACTGAAAATAATTTAAGATCATCAAACTGTACTCATCGTACCTGACCAAAAACAGCACAATGTCTTTTTTTTTTTCCCAAGTATGACGTTTAGTAACAAATTTATGTTCCCTATCTCCCAGGATACATTGCCATCCTGGGATTGACAAATTCTTCAATTGTCCATGTTCCACCTTGAATCATTTCATTGACAATTATGTGGCTTTTATCATGCATGCTATTCATTAAAAATTCTAAAAAGTAAAAAAAAATATATATATATAGGACATTCGCTGACAATACTGCTAAAACAATCCTAGTTATTTACCCGGACTATTAACAAATCGCACAAGATAAAAACCCATGTTTTGACTGGTGGTCCATCAGTCAAGCATGTGTACACTGGTGAAAGAATCAATTAAAAACTTTCAGAAAAAAATATTTAATCAATATATCACTTTGCTGTTCTGAGTACATATGGGGTACATTGCCAAATGATAAAATATGATTTTTATTAGGTTTCTCCCTTCTAAACCAGTTTGCAGAAGAAAAAAAAGCCTCCACAATGTAAACACTCAGTGCCAGGTCAAAAAAAATGTTAATGTCAAATTAGTTATTAAATAAAAATTATAAACTTCCTCAAAAAACATGTTTTCAGAAAAGATTTCATGAAACTGTGACCAACATGTTAAACTAACAACATCCATTTCTGAATAGTATGATTATTTTCCATGCCGGCATTTGGATTTTGATGAAAATCAGCTGTGTCTATTTGAATGTTTGCATAAAGTCATGTGACCTGGGAACTTAGCCCAAACTCTTCATGAAAATGAGTGAATCCACTTTAAACCCCCAGCTCTAAAAAGTGTGTGCATTTCAGTTTTTTTTAATGCCATATGTTGCATAATCACGCATGTTGTCTGCTTCTTTCAGGTGAAACTAGATGATCGGGTGATGTCCACGGAGCAGGGCCTCCTCATTCGCCGTCTCTTCCGCCAGGATGAAGGTGTGTACATCTGTCGCTCCAAAGAGCACGGCTTCACACAGACCCTGGCCCGCCTCACCCTTGAAGTCATCCAGGGGGAGACAGTGGATGAGCTCATGGCACGTGACAACATCCCTGGTCTGTCCGACTCCTTTAAAGATAGGGGAAGCTACAGAGCCTGGATGCCCTGTGCTGCATACAGCAGAGGCTCATCTAACCAAATGGGCCAGTCCCGTACGTGGTTCAAAGATATCATGCAGCTGATTGGTCCATCTAACCTGCCACATGTGGAGGAATACTGCGAGAGGATGTGGTGCAATGATAAGTTGAGGCGGAAGCACAAGAGCATGCTGGAGAAGTATCGTCAGGCACAGGAGAGTGCCAGGAAGGCTCGAAGCAAGAGCTCTGGAGAACGAAACAGGACGCCGAGGGATCTTAGCGCATGGGAGGACGCAGAAAGGGAAGATTAATAATAAGAGACAAATAATGACAGGGAGAAAGATAACACTAAAGAGATGAAGATGAACTGGGATGCAAAAAGGGTCAAGACCAGCAAAGAACCCAGAGGTCAGGACTTATTGACATGAAAACAAGACGAAGACCAAAAAACTGTCTGCTCTTCACTGACCTTAACAGGATGGTTTTATGACATCCGTGTGTATAGACAATCTTCTAAGGGTTGGCTCTGGATAAAGGGCCTGAAGTCAGAAGAGTTCAGTTGTCTGGTGAGACTCTGCAGAAGCAGACTGCTACTGAACTGGAGGATTTGCTGTAATCAGTGTAGATAAACAAGGACAAGAGAAATCTTTAAGCTAAACTCTGGTGATCCTTGTTTGAAAATTTCAACCATAAAGGACTCTAACCTGCTCATGTATAACTTTCAAAACTTCACAAACCTCAGTGATATTAATGCATGCACCTGGAGTGACTGTACCAGAAGTCTCACAAGGTGTTTTTGGACCAAAGAACCTTTAGATAACAGTCCACACACCCTTCAAATACTTCACCTCCTACAGGGCAGGATCAGGCAATGATTTTATTTGTCTCAACAAAAGATCTGTACTGATCCTTCTTTAGAGGGGGATCATTTCCAGCAGAAATATTTTAATACATTTATTAAATAAATGTAAAAAAAAATTGAATCAAAATTGGTTGGCCAGTTGATTGTTTGGTGGCCAGTTGGCCAGTAGTCTTATGCCACGGTCTGGATACACGTTTTTTCTATAGTTACCATTCAACTCAGCAGTTGTACTGCTTTGGATCCATTTCCTCATTAATATTGGTTATTCCTGGTGGAAGCTGGAGGTTCTTCCACCGGCTCTGCTTCAACTCCAGCAGTCTGGAGCCCTCTGAAGCAGATACTGCCCAACTTCTGCTGCTGCTGGGTGCTGGAGCACATTAATGTAGCAAAGTGTAGATTGAGAGAGATGAGCGGCATGGTGGCGCACTTGCCTCATTACAAGAGGGTTGCTGGTCCATTTGAGAAACACTGTGGGTTCCAGTAATTATGATTGAGGAAAAGTTTGTCAAGCTCTGAAAGAATTTTGGACTTCATGACATGTTGCAGATGAACAACAACAACTAAATAAAAAGGAAATAAGAGCAGGGAGCAGCAGCCAAGTGTGTAAACTCTGTTATAACTTAGTTTCAAAGAACATCATCATTTCATCATATAATTTCACTTCAGGTTTGGAAAGACAACCAAAACAATACAGAACTTTAAATAAATGCCTTTATAACATATTGTCTTTTCAGTATCTTTTTTTCATCAAAATTTGCATTTGACATGTAATCTGTAATTTATCCGTAAGACAAATGATGGCACCATTGTATGGCTTTACGATGCTTCCATCAGACACTGAGAGTTTAACAAATATCAAAATGTGTAGTCTGACCCTGGCAAGACCATGGACATCTGACCCAATAATTTACACCAAACAAACACACCACTGACTGTGTTCTGAATTTGGTTGAACTCTTTGGTCCAAAAACACCAAATAAGTCTTTAGGGTTATTCTGAGTTGACTGGAGCTGTTAAAGAGAAGAACTTCACAGCTTCCATATTTGGTTCGTCTGTGAACTGAAATACTATCATGTGCAAAGTTGTACAAAGTCACAGTTTGCATTCACTGGATTCCTCTTCCTCTCACTTCATATTTAACACTTCTTACAATCGTCTTCTTGTTTATGTAACTATTTTTTTTTTACTTCAATTCAAGACATAACTGACCTTTCAGTACACAGAGATCTCACCTTTGTATTTAATGGCATGTGAAGCTTACAAAGACAAGTTTGGATGTTCTCTACCACAATACTTGCCAGTGCACATGGACAAAGTGTGACATATTTTTATGCACATTAGTGTATTTACAATAGTCTCAGCCACACATCAATCTGTACATATAAGCTCAACAAGCACAGACTAGGAAATGCAAATAAGACGACTGTTGATGGTTCAACATATTTAAGGCACACCGCTCTTTCCATTTACATGACTCTAGATTAAATCTCTACCAATCATGTGTTTGCATGGAGTGCTGGTTTGGCGGAGTGGTTAGCAACCATGCACGTCCCATATACAGTACATACTTCTGCCGGTCCGGGTTTGAATCCAGCCTGTGACCAGTTTGCAGAGTGTCTTCCCCTACTCTCTCACCCCCTTTCTCAAGCCTATCCACCGTCTCTCTCCTATCAATAAAGGCACAAAATGCCCAAGAAATACATTTAAAAAAATCATGTGTTTGCATGACCACAGTCAAGCCCTTCCTGTCAATATGTAGGTGCTTCAGTGAAATAAAAATTAGAAAGCACTTGAAGATCACAAACCTCTGCCAAAGTAGCTCACATATTGTTGTTATATGTATCAGCAATTGTTCCATGGTAAAGTTAGCATCATAATTTCATTCCTTGACCCTGAAAACCCCAAACTAGCACTCAGAATAATGTTATTATCAGTTGGACAGTTATTGAGCAAAGCAATCGGTTCCTAATGGCAGTTATCTGTACCACCACCAAAATCTAATCATTTTTAAGTTGGGCCATAACCAACATCTTCTGAAAATTGCAACAAAGTTTGTCCAGTAGTTTTTGCATGATCTTGCAAACAAACAAACAAACACAGGCAGAAATATTACCTCCTTGGCAGCATTAGCTAAACATGAAGGCTTTCATCTAAATTAATCAATCAATCAAACAAACAGACTTTATGTATATAGCATGTTTTATACAAGATAACTTAGCAAGTAGTGCTTTACAAAAAGATCAATTTAAAGAAGATAAAGGTAGTATGACTCAAACCCACTCCACCAAAACCCCTTAACCCACCCACCCCTCTTGTGTTTTCAGCTTTATAAAATGCATCATAAATAAAAGACAGCAGTAGAACAGGAATATTTCAGTACCCAGTATGCCCTGAGGAAATGCAATGTCAAGGGATAAAAATGAGTATAAAAGTGTAAAATTAGAAATATCATCATATAGAACGAAGATGAATTGAAATTTACTAAAAAATAAACAAATAGGGTCATCGGTGAATGTTACTATACTAAAATATGCATTGCATTAATCACAGCCAGACATCACATTCTCAAGATTTGTTTGAGTTTTGAACCACCATGAAAGGAGAAACTGTGGCCTCACCTCACATTTTATACATCCTCTGAACTCATTCATGCTTCAGCTTTGGTAAAGAAATGTTCCTATAGGGATTTATACAATAGATTGACCACTGACCGGGGTCAACTGTACTTTCCCCTCTTGTGCTTTCTGCTTTGTAAACACTGGTTTTAAGACGGTTCGTGGTTTGAACACACGATTATCCAAATCTTCATTGTCTACAGTTTTGCTAATACCAGGTTTGAAGGTCAAAAAGGCAAAAGAGAAAATATTTTAAACACAAGTGAACAGGTGCAGAGGAGAACAAAGGGTTCAAATAATGAAGTGGTCAGGAAAAGAAACAGAGAGGAACAAGGGGAGGATGCAAAAGAGCAAAGGGGAGAATGGAAATCATGCCTCAGAGTTGACTGTGTGCATGTAATATATCTTTCTAATATTTGACTTATGGAGCTAAAAATAAATAAACACCAGAGATATTTTGGAAAGTCTGTTTTAATTTTTAATAAAGAGTAAATTACAAATGTATTGTTCTCATTCCCCCTTTGAAGACGTCATGAAGCTCATTGAATAGCTTTGTATTGTTTCTTGTGATCCTCAAAATCAGAATTTGTTTTTAAAAATGTGTGATTTTTTTTTTTTTCTTTTGTACGTCAGGCACATAGTCAGTGTTAAGAGTCTGTACTTTTACAGTGTGCAGTTGCAAGCATTCTCTCCTTCACTGAGTAGTGAGGCTTGTGGAGGTGGACTATAAAGTGGGTTTTGTACTACTGGATAGACTTAATAACAGACTGTTTAAGAAAACATTGACGGGATAATTGAACATAAGCAGAACTCAAAAGTCTCAAAAGAACTCATCATGTGCATCTTGTTAAAAACTGAGACAAAAGTGAACATGGGTGTAATTTTGCACCTTACGGACACAGAAACAATTGCATTTTAAATTTCCCACTGTGAGACACATTTTTAAAGCTTAATTTTTTTGTAGAATCCCAGGACAATGTTCATTTTGTAAATAACGTCCCAAACACAACTAGCAGATCTTCAATCTAAAGGCCAAAGTCTGCTTAAAGTCTGCAATCATGATTCTGGACCACTTTACAACTTTCAGCCGAGTGCTTGCATTAGTGTAGTTTTCCATTAGGTTGCATACACATCTGGTGTTACCTTGCTGTGCAGATGGATCTACCTGTTCAATGAATAATCAGTAATCAGGCAGATTGAACCTGCCAAACAACAATTGTGAGTAGATGGGAGACAGAAGCAATTACACACCAGGTAAGAGATTAGCATGGATGCTACAAGTTTCAGATTAGCATCAATACTAACAGCTTTAGCAATTGTATTATACCAACTGCTTCTTTTTAAAATGAAAAAAAAAAAAACATTAAAAACTTCTCTTTAGTAAGGATATTTTATCTCCATTACTGATATGTCATGCCAGATTTCAATTGTTCTGTGGACCACAGTAGACGACATGTAAAAAAAACACCTTCATATGAGTGAAATTGGATGACATGTTGAAAACGACACTGAAGAAAATGTTATTTTATAAAAAATGTAATGTGCATACGGAGCTGAGAGAGTGCTTTTGATATACATGTTTGTCTGAGCTGATTTGATGTAACTATTTACTTTCATGTCAGTTTTGACCTCTGTATTGACTCCATTTGTAGCTTATATTTTCCACAACAGGTAGTTACAACCTGAGCTCTCCCTTGTGTCTTGAGTACCTTTTAGTACTGCACATTTTGCTTCAAGTCAAGTATAGCCACAATCAAGCTAATGATGCAGATCCAGTATATCAGGTAGTTGTGTATGGCCCAAGCCCTTTAATGTATCCCAAATGTATTGACAATTATGTTCATTAACATAAAAAGCATGGTTGCAGAACACTGTCACTTTTCAAAAAAATGTTATACATATATCTATATATATATATACATATGTATATATATATATATATATATATATATATATATATATATATATATATATATATATATATATATGTATATATATATATATATAGAAACCATAGTGAAGACAAAAGACAGACTCATACTTATTTTGTTTTATTTCTCAGTTTTTAAGTTTTTCTCTGCTAAAAATGTTGCTGTGCAAAAATTACCATTGTCTACTGAGAATCTTACATCCTATTTTTTCTTTCTCTGCACATCTTTTGTGCATTAAATATCAACTTCATTTTTTGATAACTTTAATGTGTTTTTAAAGTGGTAAAAACATAAGCTTCCTGTTATGATATGTACAGAGGCTCTCAGTTTGTTTTTGGATCATTTTGCAGGTAGAGTGAAAAGGAGCCTTTTCTTGCCGAAGAACTGAAGAGCCTCACTATGACCTCCTTTACGAACCCCAGTAACATGAATTATAATTATTCTTCCATATCGAAAGTGATATATTTATTTTTAGGAGCTCTCGTTGTTTAATATATTTCAGGAAGTAACACAGACACCAGTGAACTTTGTGCTGTTTTTGTAACCTTGATGGCGTGTGAACAAATTCTAAATTAACAAATAAAAGAGAGGAGGAAGAACCAGGAGAAGAGAACACACTTTTATTTTAAAGGTACTAAAAGGACTGTGTGTAGTTTTTATTTCAAATTAATCCTTTTAAATCTTTTTTTCTGCCAACCAATAGGAGTGAATATTACAAGTATTGCCATATTTATTCCCACTTTGTACAGCATACTTTTACTCCAGTGACAATTGTTTTCTTAGGTTGAGAATATTGATACTAGCTGTTAGCTTGCACTTGTGTGTGTTTTTTTTTCTTGAAATGTTGTTTGTGATGTTTAAATAAACTTAAAAAATACTAAAGAAAGTGAGGTGATATGCATGTCTTAATGAGGAAGGAAATAAGCTGGGTCAGTTGTGTGAATAAAAACAAAATCAACCTCAATTGTCAATTTGTAGTTTTATTTGTAACAACTTTGGTCTGATCGGATGGTTTTTCTTTTCAAGAATTTATTATTTCCAATTTGGTGAAATAAAGTGATTTATTGTAGTAAAAATGTCCTCAGTAAATTTTTCCTGTTGTTTACATTGTGTTTATGAAGTTTCAACTTTCTTACATAAAGAACCTCAAAAACAAGTGCATTCCCATTCCTTGGTTGTGACAAGTTAACCTGACATACCTGAGAGACAGTTGTAATACTTTTCACTAATCCATCCTGAGAGAGACCGTATAATATGTTTGGGGATGGGCAGAACCTTTCAGAAGAATATCTGGCAGGTAATTGGAAGATTCCTCAATAAATCAACATGTATAACAGGCCAATCAGATAATGTAGTAGGTGAGTTTGCTGCGTTACAGCACATGAGCCACTATGTAAAACAAAGTTTCTTGTCAAAACGTGTCGGAAGCAGAGCTTAATTATCCTTACTATAGAGAAGACTGCTGTGTTCTTTGTATTCCGTTTAATAAAGAAATGAAGTCAAAATCTGATAAATCTGCTTCTAAAGCTGCATCTATGCTAATCTCTATCAGTACAGTCAATCCCTTCTGACATCTCACTAGCATCTCCCATCTCTTCCTGCTCTCAAGAATCCTGGTTGGGCCATCCTGCTTTGGGACGCTCAGTGTTGTTGTAGGTTGGAGGTTGACAAGATGAATCACGCTGGTCTGCTGCACAAGTTAGTGACAAGTGGCTTTTTAAGTATTTGATGCCTTTCTATCATCTAAAACCACTCTGGCATCAACAAGACATTTTGTGCCAGAGAGTTTGCTGCTGATTGGAGATTTTCTCTTTTTTCTGGACCACAGACCAGACGTCCTGGCACCAACAAGCACACAACATTCAGGCCCTCCTCACACGAGGACGGCACCGTATTGTCTTGCCGTCGGCATCAAAACATGTATTGCTGTTTACACATCGTATTGTACATAGGCTTGTGTATTTACTTGAGAACGCAAAATCCATGCCGGGACGTACCTATGGGTTCCCACACATGCTCCCAACCCATATTGCATGCTGGGTAATGTAGTTCTGGAGTTACTACACTCGTAACATCACAGTTCTGCTCCGAGGTGGATTCCACATCAACAAGTGCTCATGCGTGCGTAACATGCTTCATCTCTGCGTGAGACCTTGTTGCTGTTGTTGCCTTAGCTGGTGTTGTTGGTGTTCTGTGAGCAAATGTTGGTATAAAAGTCGTAGCAATATTTGTAGCTGCTGGAACAAGATCAGATTCAGCCCAGCTGCCATCATTGTTGTTGTTGTTGTTGGAGTGTGTGACAGCGTGGGTTGGGGGGCGGGAAGGAGGAGGGGTGCTATGAGGTCACCGTCTTTTCCGGACTTATCTGTTTATACCAACTACGGCATGAAGACGAATACGCAGATATCCACTTGCAAACCCGTTTTCAAAAAAGATGCCAAGTCATGGACAAATATGCGTCTCCGTGTGTCAATATCACCAGATCGATAGTTTATTTTACCGGAGTCTTACAAATTCGTACTCATGTAAAGCCCACCTCAGTCTCCATTCTGACACTTGACTTGAACTTCAGCAGTGATACTGAGCACATCTATATTCCTTGATGCACTGGTTGCAAGTGTACCTAAAGTGATGGGGTGCATATTACTGCATTGCTTTAGCCTTCACATTTACTCTCCTCTTTCTAGTTTTGTTCTGAAGGTTTTTGCCTTTTAACGTAAAACTAAAACACGTTACAGACTGAATCTTTCTGTAACTAAGGTTCAAATGTAATATTTACCATTATTTAACAGTATTTATAATATTTGATTGATTTCATCATTTGCATCATATATTTTCTGTAAAAAGTTCTACTCCAAGCTTCTATTCCAAACTCCTCCAGGTGTTTTCACTGATCAGTGGCCTGTATCGATTGGTTGATCACTAACAGATAAAATGTGTTCACATGCAGAGAGCTCCAGAGCAGCTGTGCTTCAGGCAGACCAGGCGTTCAGTCAGTAAAGAGACTTTGAAAACACACAATCTAATTCAATTAAAGGCATCACGAATGGGGAGAAACAACAGGCACGCCAGGTGTGATTTTTTTTTTTTTTTTGAAGAACTGAACATTATGAAAAAAAAATGAGAAAGCAAAAAGGAAACAAAAAAGCAGTCTTGATGAAAAATAAGGATAAAGGCTGGGGGTCAATGGTTTTGTAAGTGAACTTTAATGATTATACTGTCTCTTTCTATCTGCAAAAACGTTGTACAGACTGTGGCTCTCCATCAGAGCCTTCTTTGAAAATTGTGAGATTGTGATTTATTTGTCTTTCCACAATGCATGCCTTGTATTGGTTAGCTAATTTACAGCAATAAAGTTTCTAACATGAAAATGTTGATGACTTGATGAAGTGTTTTGACAGTTAATTGCAAATGTGTTCAGTGTTTTGCTGTCCAAGTCAAGGATGTTATAAACAAACAAGGCAAAATAAAAAAAACTGTATTTACATGAAAATAAAGAAGGCCTCTAAAGAAACAACAGCTTACTTAAACCATATTATGGGTTACCAGCTACAAACTGGCATGAGATCCCTCACATGTTTCAGTGCACAAATCAAAGAAAGTCCACAATGTAACAATTCACATCTAACAAAATTATATTAAAGGAATCGTACTATGCAAGGGCAGGCGGAAAGCTCTTGCAGCCAGGAAATTAATCAGCGCCAACCTGTTAAACAAAGTAGGATTCAACTCCTAAAAATGAAATTAACCAGCACTCTCTATCACTCAGTTAGCTGAGATAGAATCTTAGGAAACAAAAAATGAGGCATTGAATTTAAGTTTAACTTAAATGTATTAATGAGAAAGCTCAAACACAAAATTCATCGTCCCCACACTCCCGTATCACACAAATAACCCACATCAACCAAAAAAAACTACTCAGTCCCAAAATGAAAGGAAATAGTTCATAAGTGTCCCGCATCCAAAACGTACTCTTAGTCAGCAAAGTTTATTCCCCAGTGGTGCAAACAAACAAAAGAAACCCTGAGGGCGCGTCTTCAGCAGCCACCGCCCAGCCGCACAGGCTGGAAGTTCTTACCGGACCCTCCGAACTTACCCGCACAAATCTTGATCCTCTGATCCAGGTATTCCTCTTCCCCGATCCCCGGCATAGAGTACCTGCAGCAGCTGTCTCTGTCCAGGGTGGCCAACCTCCACACCGCGCGCCGATCTCTCCTCTTTTTCCCCTCCAGCCCAAAAAGAAACTCCACCTCCCAGGAGTCTTTGCCCTTTTCCAACCTCCGGCCGAGGTTAACAAATGTCACAAACAATACAAAAATAATAATAATAATACAATACAAAATAAAACATTTCAATAAGAGCCATTTCCCAAAAATAAACTGTCAGAAAAGAATACTTTGCTTTGACCCCTCAACGCCAGAAAACATACATTTTTTGTAAAGGCCTATATTAACACATACAGGAGATGCATGTTCTGCTGTGCTGGGACAAGCTGCTAAATCCTTTTCAACCTTTGCGGACCTTACATGTGATTCATAAAATGTGCATATTTGGACAAACCCTGTGTACAGACAACCAGCTGTTTGTTAATGCTACATCATTCAATAATGATTTAACTCACACA